>OY365811.1:2859931-2909794 GCA_959347315.1 Bimastos eiseni
TGTGTTTTCGCGCTAACATATCTTCCCGTCTGGAAAGAAAAATCTTAATCGTAATCTCCAAACTTCTAAAGTGCCACTCAATAGCGAAGTGCATGACACCAGCTAATTCAAGAGCGCTGCGTCAAAGCAAATGGATTGTCGATATGGAAGTCCGAGGAAGGTTAGAGCCCGGTTTCCAGAGGGTCAAAGTAGACAGAGTAGGGAAGAGTGTCGCTTTGGCCGAGGATTTGAAGATGTGGAATATATATATCGACTATAAAAGAAGTACAAGTACCGTAGACCGTCGGTGGGAAGATTCGCCGGCGGGTGGCTATGTGCGTTTACAAGCCGAGGGTGAGAAAACAGAGACGCCACTCTGAAATGGCTTAAGAAACTTCCTCTGTTGCATAGCTTATGCAATGATTGCGATGGTAGTTTCTCTCAGATGGAAATCTGCTGCGGCCGTAGATTCATCCGCAGAGTCATATTTCCGCCAAATTTTAGTGGCTGCAGATCTCTGCGCATGCGTGAACCTTTGCGCAGGCGCATCGTTAAGTTTTTTTTAAAACTTGCTATCAAATGGCGATCTTGAGGGGTCGACTGAGGTCAGCTTTATCATCATGAGGGTCGTACCAGTTCGGTATTAGGGTTAGGGTTAATGTCACTATTAAATGAGATTTGAGAAGCGTGGTACACAGAAGTGCAGCTCTAAAACACGACACGTCTATTAAACGATGTTGTCTCTTAGAAGGTGATTAGAGACGTACTCTTCTCCTTCTTTTCAATCGCCATCTTAACTTCTATAGCGCCAGGATCAGGCTTTGTTCAGTTCAACATCCATCAGGAAATATCAGCCAGGCACGGCGCTGGTGGTTCGGCCCGAGTAAATTGCAGCGGTGGAGTGCTATAGAGGCCCCCACGATTAACAGCGACTTTGGGAAGTGCACGAAAGACGCTACATCAATGACGTGTGGCACTCAACATCACAGTTTAACTCTTAACAAACCTGTCTCCGGTCAGCGCATGGCGTCTCTACTAGGTCGCCCTGGTGGCTGCTCCCACCAGACATGGCCTTTGATGACTTTGTTTGCCATGCAACTGTGGCGACGCCTAGTGATGAGACAAGTGCTCTACTGACGGACGACCGACCTATCGCCGTCGAAAGCGTTCAGGTTTCATCCGGGGATAATTACGACTTTGTTGTGATCGCTGGGTCACGACCTCAACGTCCGCGCCCTCTTTCGGCGATGACGGGTTAATCTATTTAGGAAACTATTACATCCAAGCACTCATTTGTACACACACACACACACACACACACACACACACACACACACACACACACACACACACACACACACACACACACACGCAAATTGTGTATATCATATAATATATAATATACACTGGACATCAAATAATACGCACATAATTTATAAATTCTTCTTTTGAGCTCTTTTTATGAAGACGCTCACAAACAATATTTTGTGTATAGGTTTGTAATACATAGGTTTTTATGATTGATACTTTTATTAATGGATTTATATATATTCGATAGTTTGAACATTAGTCTCAAACGAGCATGTATACCTCAGTATTTTTATTTACCGCCTAATCACGTTAGCTAATGGCTCTTAATGATTGATGCAATTGTAAATATAGTATCAGTTTGCCTGTCCCCCCTTCTGTCTGTCTGTTAATCTGGCTGTCTGTCTGTATGTGAATCTGTCTGTCTGTGAATCTGTTTGTCTGTCTGTCTGTGAATCTGTCTGTCTGTGAATCTGTCTGTCTGTGAATCTGTCTGTCTATGAATCTGTCTGTCTGTGAATCTGTCTGTCTGTGAATCTGTCTGTCTGTGAATCTGTTTGTCTGTGAATCTGTCTGTGTGTGAATCTGTCTGTCTGTCTGTTAATATGTGTGTCTGTCTGTCTGTTCGTCTGTTTGTCTGTCTGTCTGTCTGTATGTATGTCTGTAGGCTCCATCGTATGCACATGATATGAATTTGTTCATATGATCGTCGTCTTCTACTCGACAGAGGTCGCGCAAAGTGACGCCGTCGCATCAGCCACAGTGACAGCAACATCAACAAGAGAAGGAGGAGGACGAGGACGAGGAGCAGGTGAAGGAGGAAGGAAAGAAGGAGGAGAAAGAGTAGCAGGAAGAGGTACAGGAGAAGGAAAGTAGGAAGATAAGCAAGAGGGAGAGGAAAGATGAGGAAAAGTAGGACGAGGAAGAAGATGAGGAGGAAGCAGAGTATTAGGAAGATGGGAAGGAGAAAGAGGAGGAAGTTGAAGAGGAGGAGGAGAAGGAGAAACAGGAGGAAGATGAGGAGAACGAGGAGGTGGGGGAGTGGGCGGAGGGCTGAAGTTCTGGGGGAGGAGCGGCTGCAGTCATCATCTGGTCGGTCAGCGTTAATTCATCGCCTGGCGCCCTCTGCTGTCGTCTGCAGTCGAAGACAACTCAAGTGCAGACGGCGCTACGTCACTCAAACTTATACTTCAGTCCCTGTGTGTCAGTCTTTCTCTCACTCGATTTCTGCCTGTGACTCTGTCTCTCCCTGTCTCTGTCTCTGTCTCTGTCTCTGTCTCTGTCTCTATCTGTTCCTCTGTATATACGGGTTTAAATCTCTTCTGAGAAGGACGACGTAGGCATGGACGCATGTGATCGGATGTTTGGCCCTTCGCCATCGGATGATAATAGACTTAGTAAAAGTAGTTGTCGCTACGTTATTATTAGTATTATTATTACTAAACGGACGATTTCTATAGCGCCGTAACGCAGCCATGCCGCTACAACGGCGCTAAGTATAGCACATCGCCACAGCACCACATCTACTTATTAGCGATCCCGACCCAGCTCCAGGCTCCAGCTTAATATGACAGTCTTAAGGCCAGCAGAGAACACGGTGGAGTTGCCCGTGGGCACAAGGCGAAGAGCGACATTACCCCAATTCCAGGTTGCAGGGTCAGCACCCGAGAAGGTTCGGGGTAGTTTTTAATCGTAATTGTCGTCTCCAAATTCCTAAAGTTCCGCTCGAAATCCAAGCGAAGGGCATCAGCTGATTCACGAGTGCTGCGTCAAATCAAATGGGTTGTCAAAGGGGTAGTCCGAGGAAGGGCAAAGTCCGGTTTACAGAGGGTCGGAACGAAGGATATACGCAGAGGCGCAACCAGAACATTTTCCTGGGTGTGCTCATAATAATGCTGCCAATATTATTGCAAGCGCCAAAGGCGTGAAGCAGGATAAGCCTGCTGAAAAATCAATTGCGTGGGTCAATTTATTTATCCAGAGGGTGCTCAGGCACCCCTCAGCACCCCTCTAGGTCCGCCTCTGACTGGGTTCAATAATAATGATAAGATTAACGCATCTCAATTATTCCAACGGACGTGATATCTGATTGGTTGAAGTGGTCGCCTTTTGTAATTCGGAGAGTACGCATCATTTGCGCTCGCCTACCAGTGGCGCCTCTGGCGACTGACGGAGTCAAAGTCTCGTCTCCTTCCACTGATGTGCTTATTGGTCTGCCATTCGGTTGGCGCCCATCGACTCCAGCTCAACCGTCTCCTCCCTCGCCTGGCCTCGTCGCCCGGTTTCCTGCCGCCGAGAGAGCGCCACCTCAGGCTCGCAGAAGGGTCAGGCGAACCCATCCTTCCGTTGCCCCTAACCGCCACGTAATGTCCCGTCAATGGCATTCGACCAATGACACGAGACGCCGATGTTGTTTACCCCTTCAGGTCTTTCATCTCAGGTCCGACCGCTCGATTGTAAACAGAGGAGAAAGGATGAGTACTATCCATCACCTCCTCCAGGTCCTCCTCTTCCTCCTCCTCGTTCCACTTCTTCCTCCTCCTCTATTTCTTCTGCTTATCCTATTCCCTAACTCTGACTTCTTCACGCTATTGTTCCTTTTCATTATCTTCCTCCTATTCTTCTTTCTCCTCATTGTTAGCTCATCCTCTTCCCATCCTACTTTCCTCTTCATTTTTCCTCTCCTTCCTCCTCCTCCTTCTCTTCTCCAATCTGTTGCTCCTCATTCTTCAGTCCTCCTTCTCCTCTTTTCCTCCTCATTTACCTGCTCCTCCTTTTTATCCTCTTCCTGCTCATCCTTCTTGTCTACCTCCTCATTCCCTTGCTCCTCGTCCCCTCCCCTCTTTCCCCTCCTCCTCCTCCTCCTCCTCTTTTTACTCCTTCTCAGTCTCCTCCTGCTCCTACATCCCTACCGTGCATCAAGGCTTCCCTCCCAACACTCCCTTCTCTCTCGCCTCTATCGCTGGGCCGCACAGCCTCACCGGCTCCCAACGCATCAGTTGGCGAAATCGAGTTCCAAATAGGCCTAACCATTCGGTAAACTCGGTCATCACGGCAGGGACAACCAAGCGCCAGTCATTTAAACGCTTGCTCTACTAAAGACCGCGTGATCGGACGATTGAATTACTCGTAGATAGAGGGACCAACGGATAAATAAATATCTATTAAAGGTTTGTAATCGTTACAAACGCAATGTAGTGATTACGATTACTATGAAACGAAGACAAGAAGACAATGTGTGCATGTGTGACGGTAGAGCAGGTAAAAGAACGGACTATTTAAATTGAAGTGCTTGTTATAAATCCTCGAGGATAAACGACGAGTAATTACGACACAAGATTCTATTCCAAATCTTAAGACAAAGTGACACGGGAATAAAAATTTCGACACAAAATTGAATTTTATGGTCAAGACGCTGGAAATAACACTGCTCAAATTCCCAGCAGTGTTTTCTAAAACTGCTAGAAATCGCACCGCTATATAAAAACTCCAGGGATTGCAACACGTGATTTTCTTCAAGAGAAGTCTGTCCGAATCAAAGACGTCCAGGAATAAATTTAAGGATTTCGACCTAATATTATAGTTAAGCGCTGGAAATAACGTTGCTCAAATTCTCAACAAATGTTTTCGAGAAACAACATCGCTTAACGTCAGAACTAATGTTGAAGGATTTACCGACAGTAGGCCCTAATATCGATTTCAATTAAGATTTTATATACGTCGGGCGATTTGAAATTAGATCGTATCAGTTACGCCAGTGAGTGGCACCGTTTGAAAGACATGCTGACACGAACATACAGGAGTGAATTCAAAGATTTCGAGTTAAAATTGAATTCAGCAAAGTACTGGAAATGTTCAAATTTCAACGATTTGTTTGATGTTAGGCTAGTGCTAGAATGGTCATAATTCGAATTCTAATCTTCCGGAAATCGCATCGCCTAAGTTAGTACGAAGCTCATTGTGGAATATCGAGTCTGTAAATTATTTGAAATTGGGTTACAATGATAGTTGTTCAGAAGAAATCGGACGAACTCGGTCTCAACGGAAAATATCCGAATGTTGGATTCTATGTTTAATGTACGGATAGAATGTTAGAAGAGAGATCAATTGCATCGCAATCGCTTTAGATTACGTCGCAGTTACATTTATTTACATTGCATCAAACAACGATTACATTACAATTATTACATAACATTTACAGTACACACAAAGTATACGCATACAAAACGCAAAAGTAACATCACAATTGTAGTATAATTATAATGAAATTGCTCGCATTGCATTTTACTTTACAATTACAGTAAAATTACATACAAAAGTCGTAAAACAATCACACTGCAATAACATTACATTCACACTCCAATCGCATCGCACTACTACTGCACTTCATACATCACAATTACATTACAATGGGACAACAGCGATAAGACTACTCGCATACAATAATTATATTGGTTGGTAAATTTTCCAATGGATGACTGAACTATTTTAACAACTTCGAAACCGCCCGTGCATATAGAAAAACAATGGCGGACATGAAACCACCCAGCCTCTGCACCCCACTACCGAATCAGGTGAAGATGATGATGATGATGCTAATGCTAATGATGCTGCTGCACCCGACAGACAGCCGTACTTCACCGGAAGTTCCCCCTCGCCACCAGCGCCGCCTATCGACTTCCGCCACCAACTCAGACGGTCACCAGTTCAGCCATGAGCAGAAGATGGGGCTACAGCAGGTCATTCGAACCATGATGGGATTCGGAAGGAACGACGCGCCATCTATCGGGCTGAGGCAACCAGACGGAGGACAACAGGCGGCGCCACGTTATATGCATCGGCTCTACGAGAAATATCGAGTGGCAGAAGAGGTGGGAAGGACGCACGAGATGGCTGACACAGTGAGGAACATCAACTCAGACCTCGGTATGGGATTACGGTTCTGTAACTGACTGTGTGTATCTGTCTGTCTGTCTGTCTGTCTGTCTGTCTATGATACATCCATCCATCCATCCATCCATCCATTCATCCATCCATCCATCCATCCATCCTTCCATCCATTCAGATGATGTCCTAGGGTCTATTATCTTCTAATCCGCTTCTGTTGGCTTAGAATCAGCTTTACATGCGGTCGACTTGTGTTCAAAGCCTAAATGTCTAAAATATCGGAGAATTTCTCCACCTGATACCACGATATCCCACGTTATAGTCTGTTTATCTTGCACTGGGCTTATAATAAAAACATTAATAGATATCCACGTATTTGATAACAAGACATAATATTACACAAGTATAAGACATAAATATATATATATTTATATTTATTTATATTTAAATCATCAGTCATCGGACGGCATATTTACTAAACTGTATACATATGACAAGACTGGACCAAATTATTACTCCACAATTAAGAAAATGTATATACAGTTTCAATAAAATATTAATCCCACCGAGTTTTCAGAACTATTTTGTGCCCATATCCAGCATTTGCTTCTGTTCCCTGCTTTCCTCCGACAACCATAGACCTGTCTACGGCCGAACAAAATAATAATCAATATCCGTAAGTTCTCAGTTAAATGACCGGTCAAAACTACATGCATGGAATATAATTCCAAAATACACACTAGTTTAAAACAGTGTTCGTAATTTTGATAAAAAGGCAATGTATAAAATGGTATGCCTTTTAAAAGGTGTCATAACAGGATATTTGCTTCATCCGCTCTGATATACATTTATTTCCCGACAGCAATCATTAACAACGGGACTCTTTTCGTGTTCAACCTTACTTCACTCGGTGAGATAGAGACTGTCCTTCGCGCCGAGATCCACATCTACAAGCGTCGTTTGCGGGTCTCAAACCTCTCGAAGGACCCCGCGTACGCGGGGCGCCTTCAACCCTCTTCCGGGCCAGGTTTCATAGTCATCAAGGCCTACGAGCTCGGTCCGCGGGTCCTCCTCGAGCGGGCCGCCTTTCGGCTCCCGGACGCTGGGCACTCCGGGTGGAACACCTTTGACGTTACCTCTGCCATCAAGGCATGTTCCTCGACGCTACGCAACGGTGGCACTCCCCACATGCTTGCGATCAGCTTCTCCTTCGATGAAGTAGATGGAGAACGGTTAAGGTCAAGGTCAAGCACCAGTAGGCTGCTTCTGTCGAGGTTCGTTCGGAAGATGTCGCGACCGTTTCTCATGGTCTTCTCTCAGGAGAATCGCAACAACAGCCTCGACGATCAGCTGAGCGACCTGTTTCGGCGGGGCGACGACCTCCCGAGCGCCAGGACTGGCGTCATCGAGGAAGACTCGTGGAGTTGGGACTACGACAACCCGCTGCTCTCGCACGGTCGCTCTCTGGCGATGCGCAGGAACAGACCCGCATCTCGTCCGAGGGTGATGTGGTCCAGTTCGTCGGAAGTTCGAGGACCTAGGAGACAGAACCTCTCGGACGAGATCTTCGTCATGGAATCGCCGTCCGGTCCCGATTCCCTCTGGAACACGACCAGGAGAGTCCTGCAGAAGTATGCGGTGGAGGACGGGGCGGTCGGCGACCTGGCAAGAGGGAGATTCTACCACGCTGGATTCGCAGCGGACGTTTCAGGAAGGACCCGCAAAAGGCGGAGAAGGAGGAAGAGACAGGTCGTTGTCGACAATGAGATCCCTCAGGACGTCACCTTTCCCGACCCGGAACCCGCTCCACCGGTCTACTACAACCTCCCGAAAACGAATCCGGGAATTCTAAGAGGAAGGTCACAGCCAGGAAGGAAGCCCCTCCCTTCGACGCAGCGCCCTACCATAAAGTTTGGAGAAGAAGAAAGAGCGGAGGAGGAACCCCAGGGACCGCGAGGGAAGGGTCGAGGTCGGGCAGCTTTAGGGGGCTCGCTGTCGGCCGCGCTGCCGGGGTTTCGTCAGAGGAAAGGCGGAAGAGGGAGAGTCGGGAAGAGGGAGGCATGCGGGAGGAAAAAGCTGGTCGTCGACTTCGCTGAGATTGGTTGGCGAGAGTGGATCATATCGCCGAGGTCGTTCGAGGCGCACTACTGCGACGGACTCTGCTCATATCCCATGGCTCCGGTCAGTACATATATATATATATATATTGGGTACTGGTGACGTCATTGTCTACGACAGTGTCATCATTATCATTATCATCATCACCGTCGTCGTCAACATCACCATCATCATCGTCGTCGTCGTCGTCATCATCATCATCATCATCATCATCAACATCAACATCATCATCATCAACATTATGATCATCAGCAACAACATCAGTTAGGCTGAGAAAACGACGTAGCTAACTCTTTTATAATCATGCAGGACTACCTCATGGATTGCTATAGGAATTGTTCATCTACCACTCATTCAATGGGTCAAGCTTTATGTGCCATTAAGGAAGAATTTTTAGTGAGCAATAAACAATTCTGTTGATAGTCATTCTGCCGAGTCAGAACGAAAGACTCCTCAAAACTGCCAGAGCCACGTATCTTTCACTGCGCTATATAAATTACTCTAAACATATTCGTCCATTAAATCTTTATCCACCTTCGTCAATCATCTCCTGCATCGTGTTCGTCATGATATCCATGTCTCGGTCATCACCAACCCCCTTCCCAGTCTCCATCCTCACACTCCTTCAACTCCTACTCCATCTCCTCAGCCAATCAAAGAACCCTAAATAAAACTCGCTCATCGTCAGCCAATGGTAACTCGTTAACGCTACTGTTAACAGCCAATGAGAAAGTCGTAAATTGGATCCCTTGGTCTTAAGCTACTCATCGGCAGCCAATAGGAGTGTTTCCACGCCGGGGGCTATCAACCAGTCCGCCAATCAGACGTGGTTTTAACAGACGCAGTGCCCCCACCTCCGTTACAACCGTGCCTGGCTCTTTTCAGCGGACGTAGAAAGCCTATTAGACAATTAGGAACTGGATAAGGTCGCCTTATCAAATCCAGACTCGTAGCAGTCCGATTCCCAGCTCTTTCTGTCGACGGCCAAGGTATACAGTACACCCACTTCGCTCGTAAACGACCAAACCGATTTCAACACAATTCGGTCGGGTTTCCCCGCGCCATCTGTTTCGGAGATTTCCCAGAGTAATTAGTGGAAAGTCTGACCAACCAGAAACGTAAACTCAGCCGGAGGACGTCCGCTTGGCGTAACAGCCATCGTCGGGGGTTTAAGACTTGATCGGATCCGCTTACGACGGATCTGGTGAAGCTTTGGCAGAACGATTAGGCCGCTCCAATCCACCTGGGGATCGCCTTAAACACGGAACGCAGCTGCCGTCAGTTAGGGCAGAAGACATGCCAGAGTTTCCCACTGTTTAGGTATAATCTGCAATCGCTGAGGCGTCTGGTTTTCAGGCGCAAATGCCTTCAAGACAACCGTGTGTATACTCGATCCGCCTAAATTAGTTTGTGTGCCAGTCGCTTCGTGACATTTTCCACGGTCAACTCATCTGAAAGCGAGACAGATTTTTTGACTTGTGTACTGGTGTTTGTCGTCCGTTGGGGAATTGTTTATACTCCAGAGGGAAGTGGGGGACCTAGGGCGAAACCAAATTCAGTCCCAGTCAACGAGAGGCTTGACGATCGCTATTTGGAACACGGTTGATTAAATGAGCGCTCGCTTTGCAACGTAGAGTATACGCCCACACGGGTTCGAACTCCTTTGAGACGGTTAAAATGCGCATGCGTGCGTGGGGTCTATTGGTTTGAAAATTGAAAGTCCGTCAATCTTGATGATAGTCCAAATATCGTTTTATTAAATACCCGTACTTGGAAATCAAAATCAAAATTTATAACTAAAAAAACTGACATAAATCTACCAGGAATGTAATGTTATGTAATCGAGCAATTATATAGCGTCCCTTCAAGATATCTATTCAGAGGCGCTCTCTGCGCTGGCCTATGTGATATTAAGCGTCATAGAAGACGAGTGAAATACATCTGTCAGCAAAAGTGCGCAGTAGGCTGAAAAGAGTCATCAGTGGTGGGCCCACGTACAATCGTGGAACCAACCAACAGATTCCCGTTAACAGGCTGCTGCACGGATGTTGCAATGGTGAATCAAGAAGAGGGTAGACGTACATGCAGACGTCGAAAGTAAGCCATGTAGACGGACAAATAAATGCTTGCAGCAAGGAAGAGATCCCTCTGCGGACGATTATCAAGGCTCCTGGACATTGACGAACATCGTTATGGAGCGGCCTGGCACACGGGATAACTGATTCCTTTGCTCTACTGTTTTTCCACGGTTCCTTCTTCCAAATAATGGTCTTACGTTTCTATAAACATCCGCGGTCGAACAGATGTTCATAGAGAAATTAATATGTAAACAAAACAGCTGAAATGATTATATACGTACATTGTCATTGTACATTTTCATACATACATACATACGTACATACATACAAACATACATACATACATTCATTCATTCATTTAACAATCATTCTATACGTTTACACAGGCGCTTGTGAATGTGTTGGTGCCCTGCGCTTGTCTTTCTAGTTGCGTTTAAGAAGTCTCGAGATGACGATTACGATTATATTGACCAACATTCCACGTGGAAAGACCAAGTAAATTCTTTTAAAAAATACAGGTTCTCTAAAGCGCATATCAATTTCCTACCACAGCAAATCTGCCCTAAGGTATATTGGACGCTAATGGACTTCTAGTACCTCACTTACTGGAACATAGAACGGGCGTACAGCTATGATAATACGCCACTAAATTGATTTGTATACTTCTGCAAAAACGCACAATCAATTCTGTAGCCTCAGGGAACGTATAGAGCAAAAATGAACCCGTTTGTTACATGAATTCAAATTCATACATACATACTCACATACATGCATATAAATTAATATACGGCGTTATATAATCTGCTTATAGATATAATGTTATGTGACGTGGTGCGATTCGGGTGCATGGTGGTAAACCTGCAGTCTAACGATACAGTGTGATTACAGAGATCATTAGCGTCGCCCTCCTTCTTTATCTAGGCTTGGGTCTGGCACTGTCAGAAAGCAAACAGTGGCGGAGCTTGCGCAGTTCCGTTAACTGCAATGCACGGAATACATTTCCACGAAATAATAAAATCGATAAATACTAAGATATTAGATGCCTTCATAAATCCAATGTATAAAAATGTATAAACCCTTGACTATATTTACTATGGCGTCCAATTCTATTATTAGCTTACGTTGTACTATATATATATATATATATATATATATACATATATATATATAAAAGCCCACGCAGGCTTATATATATATATATATATATATATATAAACCCACACACCCACACATCACATCACCAGCTGGGTATTTACGGTTCTAATGCGAAATAATGCCGAAAGACGCCGCTCGTGTTACGATTTAAGACAAAGGTCACAAGGCCATCTGAACCACAATTCATGCATATGCATGTCTGTGTGAGTCCGCGAGCGACTGGCTATTCGGCCGCGGAATGATATCTAGTAGATAAGATCAGCCGAGTCAAGTTCTTCGTTCAGCGATTTTTTAAAGCTTAAACACGACGTTATTGCTCATCAATAATAATCGTGCAAGAGTAACAAAAGTTAAGTCGCAATGAACACATTGAACAGTTGTGACACTTTATGAAGACCTAGTTTGAAGTACACTTCTTTTATAGCTTGAACCGTCTCCGAACGTTGTGTAGCAAACCTGGTTCGATGGTCTCAGGCCACCGACCCATCATACAACTTACACAATCGTACATACTTATCATATGTATATATGACTGCATGATTATATATATATATATATATGACTGAATGATAACTCGTTTTCTCGGCTGCCTGTCCGGATTGTTTGTGAATAAGCTGGTTCCCGCGACTTTGGTTTTGTGTGGCACTGTAGAAATGTAGAAATTACGATTACGATTGCATGTAGCTGATGGCTGAGTTTGTTGTTCCATGGATCAGTGCATTGTGCAAAAACTAAATTAATAAATATCTTGAGTCCTGTTCAAGAATATAAAATGTCCAACATTTAATGCCAAATTAGTTCCAAGAGTAATTCCTAGATAAACTCCCCACTGCTTGCTCTCTGGTAGTTCCAGTCTCATAGCACGATATTTCTGTTTTAGAAAATCACTAGTCAGCTGACATACGGGTAAAACAATAACTGTCGGCGGCGTCGGATAGTTCTAGAAGAACCGTTCTTATCTAACTAATCCTTCTTCAACGTTCTTATCGCGTTGTATGCGTTCTTCCAGACACACAGATGAGAACTCGATATGTAAACGAACTGATCTTGACTTGAACTACTCGAGTATTCCGGTCAAGTTTAAGTACCCACCATTTGTCCGACCACCTCCCTCCATCCCTCTGTCTCTCTTCCTCTCTTCCTCTCTCCATCACTACCTCCCTCCTTCCATCTCTCTCTCTCTCTCTGCCAATCTCTGTCTCTGTCAATCCATCTCTCATTCGTCCGTCCATATCCCCTCGCTCTGTCCCTATCCGTCTTTCTCTCTATCATTCTCTCTCCTTCTCTCTTTCATTCTCTCTCTCTCTCTCGCTCTCTGCCGCTCTCTGTTTCTGTCCATTCATCTTTCATTTGTCCGCTCATATCCACCCTCTCTCTCTCTGTTTCTATATGTCTGTCTCTGTCTCTGTCTTTGTCTCTGTGTCTGTCTCTCTCGCTCTCTCACCCTCTCTCTCTGTCTCTGCCATTAATCTATCGTCCATCCATCCTTTTATGTTCATTCATTTGAAACTTTGTTATTCGATTTGTATGTCTGACGTTTCTGTCCGGACTTCCAAATCAATTGCTCTCTCTCTCTCTTCTCTCTCTCTCTCTCTCTCTCTCTCTCTCTCTCTCTCTCTCTGTATCTGTACCTGTCTCACTCTCTGTCTCTCTCCCTATCTCTCTCTGTTTCACTATCTCTGTCTCTCTATGTTTCTGTCTCTCTGTCGCTGTCTCTCTCGCTCTCGCTCTGTCTCTCTCTGTCTCTCTGTCTCTCTGTCTCTATCTCTCTTTCAAAAACTAGTGGATCCTTGCACTAGAATTATGATTTAATCAGCGGAAAGGGTGCTACAAATAGCGACCGTACGAATCGCTGAATATACATTATCATAATTTTACCTTGAGTTATAACAATTAGTACAATCATTGATAAAGTCATTGTTTGCTTTCACTGAATCAATATTATTATAATTAACCTATCAAGTTATAGTTATAATTTCTACCAATAATAATGTCATTTTTGTTTTCGTTTGCAGAGACTGCGTCCAACGAACCATGCAACCATTCAGAGCATTGTCCGAGCGATTGGACTGCAAATGGAAGTTCCGTCGCCATGTTGTGTCCCAGCATCCCTCTCGTCGGTCACACTTCTCTATTTCGATCAGAACCAAAATGTCGTCCTCAAAAACTACCCGGATATGACCGTTCGATCGTGCGCGTGTCGCTAGCCGACCGCGCACGCTCGGTGACTCTAACGCAAAACGACTGACCTCAGACATTGAGATTATTTAACTGTGCATTTTGGACAGTGTGCTGAATTTATAGCGCATTTTATAACAGCAGTATAGCGTTCAACCCTTACAAGTTCGTAACTAAGCTTAACTGAGAGTATGTCTGCTAAGTGTTGCTACCACCGCCACTACTTAAATTGTCTGATAAGTTAACACGGCCTTTTCGGGCGCAATCTGCAATCCACTTCTGGTTTGATTGTGTGTCTGTATATATTATAAGCTGTCGAATGCCAATGAGGAAGTTGCCTCTGCATAAACTGATTTCAGATAACCACGAGTCAAGTTGCACACCGCTCAGCATCTATATATATATATATATATATATATATATATATATATATATATAATATATATTTTTTGTAACATGCGCAGACACTAGAACGTTCACAACTTCTCTAAATCACTGTATAGATGCGTACATTCATACATATATATATCTATATATATATATAGGCCTATGTATGCAAATGTAAATTATTTACATTGAATAGTAATATGCATATATATATATATATGGCAAACCAAATCAAACATGCGTGACTTGTATAATACCAACATTCCTCAGGGTTTCAATCGCACAAGAGTGTTAGGCATCCATACCAGACCAATTATACACTTGACGACTAAGCAGAGTGCTCGACAAAGGTGTATTGTAATTATTACACAAGAGGTGATCGCTGCAGGCGTGTTCTATGACGATGCGATCTGCAATTAGTGGTAATAGTTCGAATGTGGAATTAACGAAGCGAGTATCACTTACGTAGGAATTTGGTAATCACTCGAAAATAAAGGGTCGCGCGGTATGTCATTCTATTGACTCTTGGAACACTGCGATCGAGTTTTTTTGAAGAGGAATACAATGGGTGAGTATGGGACGGGAGTATTCCCTTATTCGACGTCAAAGCGATGACATGATCTCAGTACAGAAAAACTCCAATACTGCTCGGACTACGGCAGAGCCAGTCCCAAGCCTGATTAAAGGAGGAAAGGGATGCTGGTGATCCTTGTTATCACACGGTGTCGCTGAATTGGAACTACCACCACCAGCACCGAAATACATGAAGTATAGTCTTCAGAAATTGGTTTCTACACCAATTGCAACCTTAAAACATTGTTGTCTAATGCAGAAGGTATCAACCGATGGCATGCCAAAACCAAGTCGTAATCATTTTGATCTATACGAGCAGTTGGTCCATAAGTTCATAAGATCAACTGGGGCCATATGCGTGGGGATGGAATAGCAAGGGTGTAACTCTTACCTCTGACTAAGGCTGTCAACGGGTACCCGGGTATTCGGGTATTCGGGTATCCGACCGAAACTGTCTACCCGGGTAATGAAGTTTCGTAAAAATGCGCGATTTTACCTGAACAATTAATGAATATGGTTGATTTCCACAAAATGTGATTTAGGACTTTGTATCTTAGCCGTTGCAATTCGAATTAAGCGCTATAAATACCTTTGTGCATGCGTAAAGCCTAGTCTAGAGAAGTCTCGCAGGTCCTATGTCAGGTGCAACTCATCGCTCATGCATGGCAACGATGGTCACGGCCTTTTCGGAGAATTGTTACTACGGGTGTAAGCTTTATTCAGCGAAAATGCTATTTCAACCCTATGCATATGGGCCCTGATCAATAAGATCATAAGATAAGATCTTTGTAACAAGCAATAATTTGAAGGGGAGAGAGAGAGAGAAGAGAGAGAAAAGAGAGAGAGGGAAGAGAGTAAGGGAGAAACCGAGGGAGAAAATATAGAGAGAGATAGTGAGTGAGAGAGAGAGAGGGAGAGAGAGAGAGACAGAGACAGAGACAGAGACAGAGACAGAGACAGAGACAGAGACAGACAGAGACAGAGAGACAGAGAGACAGAGCGAGTGAGAGAGAGCGAGTGAGAGAGAGACAGAGAGAGAGAGAGAGACAGAGAGAGAGAGACAGAGAGAGACAGAGAGACAGAGAGAGAGAGAGAGACAGAGAGAGAGAGAGAGAGAGCGAGTGAGAGAGAGAAAGCGAGGGAGAGAGAGAGTGAGATAATTTACAGAGAAAATACAGAGAGAAAGGTAACACCGAAGGAGCTTGCAACGAAAGCCAGTATTAGTATTAATATGACTGGGGTAGGTATTGCCAGAAAAGAATGTTCAGATAATCATATTGAATGATGAAGAAGGACTGATTTGAAGTATGACGGTTGGCCACAGTTCACGTTTATCCGTCATTATACAGCTATGCATCAGTACCAGCTTTGTTCCTTCTTTGCAGAAAGCCTTGCAATAGTGGACCTACTTCTGCTCAGTTTGTCACTAAGGGAGGCCTCTAGTTTTAGCTTAACGCGCAGTATCAGTGACATGTAGACCTCGCCCGCTTTCTGGAATTCCATTCCTGCGACAACATAAGTAAATTCTAATTAAGACAATTAAAGGATTGGCACAGATCGGAACAGGTTTTGAAGCCATTGACGAAACACAGATTCTTGGCTGCATGGGGTCTCCAAGGGCAACCGATTCGTATTTTGCAACCTTAAAATACTTTGGAAGGAACTTTGAATTTATTTTTTGTAACATGCGCAGACACTAGAACGTTCACAACTTCTCTAAATCACTGTATAGATGCGTACATTCATACACATGTATACAGGCATACATACATAAATGCGCGTATACATACATACATACATACATACATACATACATACATACATACATACATACATACATACATACATACATACATACATACATACATACATACATACATACATACATACATACATACATACATACATACATACATACATACATACATACATACATACATACATACATACATACATACATACATACATACATACATACATACATACATACATACATACATACATACATACATACATACATACATACATACATACATACATACATACATACATACATACATACATACATACATACATACATACATACATACATACATACATACATACATACATACATACATACATACATACATACATACATACATACATACATACATACATACATACATACATACATACATACATACATACATACATACATACATACATACATACATACATACATACATACATACATACATACATACATACATACATACATACATACATACATACATACATACATACATACATACATACATACATACATACATACATACATACATACATACATACATACATACATACATACATACATACATACATACATACATACATACATACATACATACATACATACATACATACATACATACATACATACATACATACATACATACATACATACATACATACATACATACATACATACATACATACATACATACATACATACATACATACATACATACATACATACATACATACATACATACATATATACATGCGCGAAAACATATATAATTTCAAACATTCAAACACATGCACACATTGATTTTCTTAATCGAATCTCCGTTTGGTATCTCTCTCCATATATGAAGTAGAAAGGAGCTTATGTATCATCATTATCATCATCATCATCATCATCATAATGATCATCATCATCATCATCATTATCGTCGTCGTCATTTTCGTCATCGTCATCATCAAAATCATCATCAAAATCATCATCATCATTATCATCGTCGTCGTCATCATCATCATCATCATCATCATCTCATCATCATCATCATGATCATCATCATCGTCGTCGTCATCGTCGTCATGATCATCATGATCTTCATCTTCATGATCATCATGATCATCATCATCATCATCATCATCATCATCATCATCATCATCATCATCATCATCGTAGGTGTCCACTGCACATTTGACCATTGTTGTCAATACTCCTCTGTCTTGGGTTAGCTGTAATAAGTTATGTATATCGGTTTCACACCAGTCTTCAATGTCATCTATGATCTAGCTATTCTCTGCAAGGTCTTCCTCTGCTTCCCGTTCCCTCCATAATTCCTGTCAGCCTCTATATTTATATGTTCCACAAAAACCTTTGATCCTCTGAACCTGTTGCTCCCAAATTTTACATGGATACTTTTGAGCAGCCGAGAAAAAACATAGGGGTTCGCGATCGCAAAATGTTACCCCTTCCTCATGCTCTCCTATATACAGGAGGTATTTACAATATTTAAGCAGATACCTGCCAACAGTCGTCAGTCATTTGCACATATGGTAAATGCCTCCATGTAGCCGAGGACGAGCATGGGGAAGCAATGTTTGGAACATTTCAGAATTGTAAGGACTACCCGGGCAAAGCCGGGTACTTCAGCTAGTATACTATACAATTATTGGTTCCACAAGAACTTGTTTGCATACAATTCCTGCCAACAATGAATGTATATTTCTGTGTCTGACTTAGGTCTGAACAACAGTCGTCCAAAGCGTAATAGACCGAGAAGATCAGAGTACTTTCAGAGGTCAACTGAAGACATTGAATACGAAGTCGATGACAGTCGCTCCTACAAACCATTCGGAGGAACAAAGGCAGTCAACTTTCAGGACGGGAAATGGCCAAAGCCAGACAAGGAACGAGGAGACAGCGTAAGCCAATCATCAAACGTGTACTCTCATCAGGCCAATGTATTGAATTGAATTGCATTGATATGAATTTAATATAACGCTCCTTCAAGACGACTACTCAGAGGCGCTCCCGATCCAGGCCCTAGCAAAAAGAAGAGTCATGAGGAGTCGATGAAATGTATAAGAGGATACCCTAGGAAGGGAGTGGATGACCGGAGAGAGACCATTCCACGCTGTGGGGGCAGCAATGGCGAACGCCCTGGACTGTGTCAGTGTTGTGCTAGCAAAAAGTACAAAGAGAGTATGTTGATAGGCTTTTGACGAAGGGAAGGAAATCAAGGATATCAAGGAATATAAGGAATATAAGGAATATGTTTAGATGGTTGCGGAAACCCTTAGGGATGTTAGATATTGGAGCATGTGACTCGAACCCGCAATCGTTGAAGTACAGACCAGGATCGACACGGATTAGATAGCCGTGTTGGACATTTTGATTATGGAGACGTCTGAAGTATAATATCGACGCAGATAGAAAGGTCGACGCCAGCAACGGTAAGATTTTATGATTTCTGCATTTACAGGATATCAACTTAAGGGTAAATGGATACAGTCCGACGCCGGTTTATGCGACTCTATCGACATACGGTAAGTTGTTGAACAAGGATTTAGTTCTTATTGCTTACACACAGATACCCACTCATCTATAGAAACACACAAACACAGACACTAGCTCACGCACACTCACATGCAAGACCACACACATGCCGAAATATCTAATTAAAAATAATTTTAGGTGCGTGCGTGCCATCATATTCCTTCTGAATAAAATGATCTCTCTAATCCAGAGTTCCGTTAATTTACCTTTCTCTGCATCCTCTATAGGTCCACCCTACACCATCCTCTGTCTCGAGCCCTTCAATGCCAGAGTTCACATTCACAGTAAATTCATCATCACTTCAAGACATCTCACCCTTGTCCATCCAATCCACCACCTTCCAAAGCTTACCACACGCCGTCGCTTCCGTTTTCGAGCATTTGCTACACGTGTGCACCCTGGTCGCTATTCTGCCTTACCTATTGCATCTAAGCTTCTTTACCTTTCTCGCTATTCGGCTTTACCTTTGTCTCTATTCAGTTTTACCTTTGTCTGATTTTACCCGGTGTGGCTTTATTATCAGATTATTGTATCAGCGCCTTAGCCCCCATTGACTTTCCCTCCTGCCCGACCATAATAGTTGCTATCCTGGCATTTTACTAATTCTTATACTCTCGACAGAATATGTATATAGATGTTTTGTCCGTAACTGTTTTATTTGTACTTGTTGTGCATTTGCAGACATCTGATTAAAGATTATACTTACTTATTTACTTACTTACTCTATTCTGTTTTACCTTTGCCTCTATTCTGCTTTACCTTTGTCTCTATTCTGCTTTACCTTTGTCTCTATTCTGCTTTACCTTTGTCTCTATTCTGCTTTACCTTTGTCTCTATTCTGCTTTACCCTTGTCTCTATTCTGCTTTACCTTTGTATCTATTCTGCGTTACCTTTGTCTGTATACTGAGTCTATTCTGCTAGCTTGTCTTGCAGCCTCGTCAAATCCCATCTACATGAACGGTAAACTTATGTCTATCAACATGGGCAACAGAACTCGTTGCGTAGCTACATCTCTTGGCAACGAGGCCACAGAAGCTGGCGATAACTGCATGAATGGATATGAGCCTTGTCCTCCGATCACCAATGACAACTTCTACACAGAGGATCACACAACATCATGCAGATTCAACCAACAGAACCGAAGCAGCTTGAAGCTGCCACCACTCCCCGAGTCGGCTGGGGTCGAGAAAGAGAAACCGCCAGGAGAGGAATGCCAGGAATCTGCCACCTCTTGCGTTCAAAGGCCGGACTCTTGGCTCAATTCGCACGATAACCAACGGGTAATTGACACCGTCAACCCTGCTGACATCAGCGAGATAAATGACGGGGTTGCACGCTATGGTGTGGTACACAAAGAAGGAGACGTAAGATCGAGTTACGCAACGGTTACTCCGCGCATGGACCGCGACTGTGACGCGACGAACCGTGACGAAACGAAGAAAACAGTGGATGATGACTACGAACCGTGTTCGGATGAATACAACCTTCGACGGACCTGTTCTTACAAATACGGGAAATTTGTGATGAATGAGAAACCAAAGTAATTCATCCTCAATCAAATAATAGATCAGTACATGTGCGTCGGTGCAACGATGCGTCGGTGGGCTTTTCTGACTGGGTTTTTCCGGTAATGTAAGCTTTTGCGTGTCGAGATATACCTGAGACCGTCTCTGTCTGGGCGTTTGGGCGAATGGCTGGGTTTTATTCCGTTACTCTTTGCCTTTCTGCGCCTGATTGTGAATCTAACTTGAATCAGTGCTCGTCTGTCTGTCTGCCTGAATGTTTGCCTGAATGTCTGTCTGAATGTCTGTCTGCTTGTCTGTCTGACTGCGTCTGCGCATTCTTGTGTTTGTCGATATACCTGTCTCTGCAATTTAAAAAACATTTTCAACCATTCTTCCTCGTTTTATTTCCTCGACGGAGCTCATGCTCGAAGTTATTAACATATGCATACACACACAGCGTCACACACACATAAAAAACACACATGAGCACACATCCGGGAACACATCCAGGCACGCACACAGACAAACACACACAAAGACAGCATCTGATTCGTAATTCCTTTAACGAGATTGTCGCTTAACCTCACCTGTACTTAACTCGTGGCTCTTCAATCTTCATGGTTCCAGCCCAGCTTCAGCGTGTACATATGAAGTTCGTAATCAGGATATTTTGAAACAACTGCGTCGAATACAACTGTATTTATTTTAGCCTGGTTTCTAACATCTCATGTCAATCATTGTGAGGCATTGTTTATCCTACAGTACCCCGAACACTACAGTGAAGTGAATTGTTGCTTTGTTGACAGGAAGCCCCCACCTTCTCAGCACTTACCGCCCCAACCTGCTCAGCCCCTGCCCAGCCCACTCCCTCAAACATTCCAAGGCGCACCTCCTTTATCCAATGACCCGACACGCGACGACCATGTCCACTACCGAGTTGGCCTTGGCAGCGAACTCAGAGTCCCTCGGATGACGATCAACGTCCCTGGAGACCTCGGCTCCGGTTTGACCAACGTAGACTTCCGATGGAGCAGCCATCCCAACGAGTTCCCCGTCCTATCCGTGGACGAGCGACATCTCACGAACGTCCTGCACTGTCTCCCACACGGATCTACCTTCACCTCGCCCGTGTTTGTGACCCTCGACCTTCGGGCTAACAAAGGCCAGATAGAGGTTTTCTATACTCCGACGGACCCGGGTGAAACGCCTGCCTGGAAAAAGCTAAGGACCGTCGAGGCAGACACGGGCAACGCTCGCTTGACGGATGACCAAGAACCGTTCGTAAACAAGGCGTTGGTGTCGAAGAACGGACTCAAGGTCGTTCTGGTTCTCCACCATTTCTCTTCGTTTGTTGTCGTCGAGAACGGAAGTTACGTCGTTAGGCCGAGAAAAGCGGAAGTCGCCATCTTTCTCAAAACAAGAATCACCTGTCAGCAATCGTGGTCTGCCATCCTAAAGGTGGTCGTTGGGTGTGACAGGAAAAATGTGGTATGCTCAAAAGCAATGTTCCCTCTAAGCTGTGCGAATGTGCGCTCGTGATCCCAAGAATCTATTGTGTGCACAAAAATAATTTTCTTTATGAAACTACCTTAATCGAGTCGTCTAGCCGGCTACGGCTTATAACCCTTCATAAACTTTGCCTCCTTGGCTGATATGTCTCATTTGTTTTCTTTAGAGAAGGGACTATACTTAGGTAATCAGAACTTATCAACGTAGACTTTTGGATATGGTTGACTCGTAAGTTAAAGATCATCGCATTCAGCTTGGACCTGTGTACAAAAGTGTGAACCATTGATAAAAGGTTGCCTTCATTAAATTTGTTGAAAAAAATTGGGAGAACATTGCTCAAAAGATGTTTCGGAATTCAATTACCTCGTGAATAAGCTTTGGGCGTTGTATTTAATCTCGAGATAACGATAAATAAATTCTTCTCCACGTAGAAACTGTACTCTTTGTTTCAGCCGGCCCTTTGACAAAAGTGTAATTTCGCATTAGTAACTTTTAGTCTGCATTCCATTTCGTTTTAGACTCGACGAAACAAGTTTCTTCGAGACGTTGGCTACCGATTCGTCGAACAAACAGAGCTCCTGCTATACAATCCGGAGTCCGGTTCTGGAGTGGAGGTGGGAATTCGGGACGTGGAATGGATGGTCGGATGCATGCAAAAGCAATCAAAAACAAGCATGGTTAGCAAGGCGCATCTTACCTTACACTTGTCTCCAATCGTATTAGGTTCTGTTACCTCATGCACCAACCTAAATAACTTTACTTAACGTTTAATTACATTAATTTAATTTACTATATCATGCTCTACATTACCTTCCCTTATCTTGACTTACATTCCCTTCCTTTCCTCTGCATTACATTCTCTAACGTTACCTAACCTTGTATCGTCAAAAATTTCCTTGCCTCAACTTACCTCATCTTATTTAATCTTACACCATTTTGCCTCAGAATACTTAACCTTCTCTTTAAGTACACAACCTCACCTTGAAATTCCTTTCCTTGCCTTGAATTACCTAACCTCACCTTTAAATAATTAACTTTCTCTTTGAAGCACTCTAACTGTCATTGAATTACCCCATAATTTATAGCATTTAAATACCTTCGCTTCCCTTTAAGTACCTACCCTCACACTAAAGCTACTGACCTCAGGTTACCTCACCTAAATTTGCTTCACCTCTTCTTTGTTCACCCTGCTTTACGAATATCATTCAACGAGGAACGGTCGATCGGCTCTGAGGTCTGTGGTGGGTTTTTCCAGATCCACAGCTTGGACTGCCTGTGGAGTGGCATGGAAGCAACTTCCCAGTTCTGGATGACTTCAAAGGGAAGCAGGCAGAACGATGAACAGCTGGCCCTGACTGTTTTCGTCCGTCAAGTAGGACGCCTTGTAAAGCCAATCGCCATCTATTGCGACATGAACCCAAACGTAAGCATTCGAGCACGACTGCAGCCTCGGTTGAATTATTCTGCCCTTGTGTATGTAGATACCTGAGCTCATTAACCGACTCTCAAAAGCGATATTTGCGTGTGCTTGTAAGACAGTATTACAGGCATGACATTGTCAGAGTGCATTTCTATATATGCAAACGCATGCATGCTCTCTCATAACTGTGTCTAAGCCTCTTAGAAATCACTGGCATTACTCAATCTAATCAAATCTAGTGACTTATGTAGCGCCGTTATCATATTCTTATGCCAAAGACATCAATCTATGTCGCCTAATGTGAATCGCAGTTCAAGAACATGATCCATTGGAAAAGCCAGGAATCCGGATCCCATTTGAATATCCACGAATTCACTGGAAACAATCCAGGAATCCATTGGAAAAGCCAGGAATCCATTAGAAATTCTTGAAACCCATCTGCAAAGCTAGGAATATGCCAAGTGGCCATTGGAAAAGTCAGAAATCCAGCGGATAAGCGAGGTATCTAGCGGATTAAACGTCGCAGATCTTTCCTTATTAAATTGAGAGACTTAACTTAATGCAAATTGTTTGGAGCCATTGTTTCTGCATTCTCATGTATATATGTGAAATCTTGATTTGTCTTGGTTTCAATAAAAACTTGATTGATTGATTCAACTGTTATGGTTTTTTCTCAAGGACTTACGCATTCTGTCTAAATCGAGAAGGACCGTTTCGGCTACGCGGTCATCCCCAGCGCTCTTCGCATCGCTCAAGCGACCATACGAAAGCGACGCCACATATCCAAATTCCGACTCCGACTTGGGTCTCATGACGGAAGACCTCTCCAGTCACCGACGTCACGATGACGTCCGAAGTGATTCGGATCAAGACTTCGAGCTCAACTGCTGCGTCAACGGCAAAGCGCTCACCGCAGAGGATCTAAGTGATTGCAAGGCACTCAGCAAGCGCTTCTCGCGTTTCGTGGATAGCACGGAGAAAGTTTGCATTTACCAACACGATCCTGTGCCATCGAGAGCGATAGTTAAAGGTCGTTTAGAATACTCAGCGGAAGACGTAGGTCGGATTACTTCCACCGTCGGAGGATTTGTCATCCCTCGATCGGATCTGGAATGGATGCTTGCCTAACTACTGAACACCGAGTGCTTTTGAACTGTGGGCACATCAATTGAAGGTTTCATAAAGGCGAGGAGGTGATTACACCCTTTAATTTTTTTTTGGAGACGCACCCCACTGCGGATTGGAGGAAGAATTTGTGAAGTACACTCGGTTAACGCCGGAACGAATGGATGAGTTGGCAAAAAGATGGGTACAGAGAGAACGCCGTGGAACATTGTATGAAACAGAGAGGGCTGTGAAAACTAGAAGACGGAGGCAACAATTACAATTACGTGCATTAAGTGAATGAACCCTTCGCACCACTTTGCATGATTTCTCAATTGATAAATCGACCAATTCACATCAGTGGTTGTGGCAATGAGACAATTTGAGTAGATGGATACGCGTGTGATCGCGTAGGAATACAAGAGAACGGGCACAGTGATGAATTTGAACCTCGAGGTCACATGATTGCAGATAGATGACGGTGTAATAAGTAAAACGCTAGGACAGGGGTCGGCAACCTTTTGAGACGGAAGAGCCAAAAGTTATAATTTACAAAATTTCTCAGTTTTTAAAGAGCCACTAAAATTGTTGTTTCAATATTATGTTATTTGATTAGGATTAGGTATATAAATTTGATTTTTGATTTAAAATAAATGGCTTTAAATACGAAATAATATTTATTCATATAAAAAATTTGAACCTTAAATAAATGATTTTAATAGATCGCTACAATAGTTACATCAATGGGAGCATTGGCCTTGCATGCTTTTTGAAAGTTCGGTTAAATCTGGCTCATAACTTGTTATTTTCAGTTTCAAGCACGCCTCTAGATTTTTATTTGTTAGTTGGCTTCTTACTTTACTTTTTATTATATTCATGCAAGAGAACGCTTGCTCGCACGAATATGTTGACCCGAAGATCGTCAGCACTCCAAATGCCAACTTCTTCACCTCACTGTAGCATTCTGGAAGACTATTCCATGCGTCAAATATGAGTGCCTCAACTCGCGGTATTTCTTTTAGAGCTGCCCACTTGTGCAGCGCAACGTGCATGCTTTTCTGGACATCCAACTCTTCTAACTTGTTCTTGAGTTCTGTGAACTTGCCACTCCACAAGTGTTTGGTTTTCAAATCCAGCAATTGCATTTGAAGCGAACCGGCATCAATTCCAAATGGCTCAATGTTGATCTCATTTGTATTGAGAGGATTTACTATGAATGCCAGAGTACTTGCATTTGTTTTGAATTGCTCAAATCTCTCAGCGAATCCATTCTTCATTTTGTTTATAGCCATGCTGAAGTAATTCGTGTCAATAGTTGCATTGGTTTCATCGCGATCTTGCTTTAGATTTTCGAAATGAAGTAATTTACCGCTCTCCAGGTCTTCGACAAAAAGAAATAATTTATTTTCGAAACAAACCACTTCCTCAAGCAAGGCATAGGCTGGGTTTCCTTTTCCTTGCAGTTTTACATTTAGCTCATTTAGTTTCTTTGTGATATCCACCATGAAGTTGAATTTTTGCAGCCATTTGTCTTCTTCCAATTCAGGATGGACAATACCTTTTTCATTTAAGAATGTTTTTATTTCACTCAAGCAAGAAGCAAAACGTTTCAATACGTTACCCCTGGAAAGCCATCGCACTTTATTGTGCAGCAGTAGGTCAGAATACTGGCTTTCTATTTCTTCAAGAAATTCCTTAAATTGGCGATGGTAGAGTGCTTTTGCCAAAATGCTGTTAATGATTTTAATTACCAAGTTCATGACCTCAACTATTCGCCGGAAATGTTTGGGCACAAAGCGCCTCTTGGTGAATTATGCGGTGAAACGTTAAAATTTCGTGGTTTATTTTTCGCCGAAGAATCGTTGTTGCCCCTTTACCTATTCCTGTCATACTTCTGGCTCCATCAGTTGCTATGGAAACGATTTTATTTATATCGATTTCACAGTCTTCCAGGCATTTTTGCACAGCATTTGCTATATCTTCTCCACGAGTTTGTCCTGAGAGCGGCTGCAATCCTAGCAGTTCTTCTTTTGGACCTTGGGACGACATATACCTGACGAAAAGGGTAACTTGTGCCGTGTCTTTTATGTCGCAAGACTCATCTATAGCAAGTGATAAAGCAGAAGCCAATTTGATGTCTTCCACTTGCATATGTGTTACATTTGAAGACATTTTAGCAGTTCTATCTTGTACTGTTTTAGCAGATAATGGCAAATCTTTGATTTTCTTCACTATTTCTGTTTTGTTGTTGAAATCACGAAACAGTTCTTCAGCTCCACGTATAAAACAATCTTTAACTTACTCACCATCTGTGAATGGTTTCCCTCTTTTTGCAATTTGTAGTGATATTGCAAAGCTTGCAAGATTTACATTATTTGAAGATTGCACCCAGTTTTTTTAGCATAGAACTCGACTGTTGTTTTTGTTTTTGAAGCTCTTTAACAGCTTTTTTCCGTGCGTCACCAGTTGGATATTTAGCAGCGAATTCGGTATACCTCCAAATTTTATTTCTTATTGTGTGCAAGTTTTTCTTGGCAGATGAGACAAGTTGGAAGGCCATCGGTGTTGCATATGAACGCAAACGATTCCGTCCAATCCTGATTAAATTCTCGATTTTCTTCTTCAGTTCGTCTCTTTTTTTTATCAGATGCCATTCTTAAAGCGGTGCTGAAATAAAAAAAAATTTAAAATTTTATTTAGCTATCCAAAATTGCTAATATGTCACTAAAAAGCCACCGTTACTTAAACAGCTAATAGTTAATTTCGTTAAACGTTAAAGCGTACATACCTTTGAGAAAATAATTCGCTTCTAAATCGTCTTCTTCTTGAAATCATGGGAAATTTTTGTTTCTCGCAAGCGATTAAATTAACACACACGCAATAGCGCTCCAAGGAAGACTGACGACATGGATGTAGGAAGGAGAGAGGATGACCGGATATGGCGCATTCATTTGCCGCAAGAACAACGTGGCGTTGCAGCCAGCTGCGCAGCTACATTTCGACAGTACTTTAATTTGACTACCGGCAATGTATTTATTATAGGGACGCTTTATCCTCTCTCCTTCCTACATTCATGGTTTTTATCCTGTTTGCAATATTTCTTTGAGTTTTGAAAATAAAATAATATAATTATTATTTTTTGCGCATGG
Organism: Bimastos eiseni; assembly: GCA_959347315.1. Classification (NCBI taxonomy): domain Eukaryota; kingdom Metazoa; phylum Annelida; class Clitellata; order Crassiclitellata; family Lumbricidae; genus Bimastos; species Bimastos eiseni. The sequence continues at coordinate 2,887,616 of OY365811.1, forward strand.
AACTGGAAGGCCGCAATTTGACATCGAATGAGACACAACTTGACATCGAAAGAGCCGCATGCGGCTCGCGAGCCGTAGGTTGCCGACCCCTGCGCTAGGAGGAAGAGATCCATAAGTCACGGAACGGTAAGCCCTGGTCCTTGGCTGAGACGCAGCGACCCGCACCACGTCGATCCAAGCGAAGATACCAACGGACTGTGACGACGAATACAACCACTCCAGACACTTTAACAGATCCCCTCCCACAAACACGGAAAACTTTCCGTGAATCAGCCGTCAGCGCATTATGGAACCCGTTTCAGTTTCATCCAGACCTACTCTGCAGTCCATTTCTATTTGCCGTATCTGCCTCTGACCGTAGGAAGTTATGCGAACACTGTTTGAATTGAAGCACAAGAACACAAAATCAAGCTAACCGAAGATGTGTTGGCTAATATTATTATTATGGTCTTTCAGCTAGGAATAAATTTTCGATTCAAGTCTAATGTCGTTCAATTCACAGTCGTGGCAGAAAGAAAAGTAGCCGATCAACGACATCAAAAGTTGTTTAGTATCGATAGACCAGATATACACAATGTCTCTAGAAACTTGCAGCCAATGCGTATCCGCTCAAGAAATCGTCTCATGAGCAATTATTAGATATTTACGAACAGAACCTCACATTTTATGAACCCCCTCCCCGCCATACGCACCCATATGCAAAATCGCCAAAATCATAAACCTATCCCCTTACTCCGGGCGTAATAATGTGGATGGGCTCTTCGGTTTGGTCGTAGCGGGCATGGATTTTATTATCAATGGTTATGGCAGCTGTGAGCAGATGTATTTTTACGTATGGGTTTTCCCTGTTGAATATTTTCACTTTTGGACATGGGTAATGCTTTATTGTATTTTTTTGCATTTTGCAACGATTTAAGTCTTCGAATGTACTACCTTGTTAACAATTTAGGAAACTAAATAGTTAACAATATAATTACATATATTTCGTATGATTTGATGGATCTGTGTCGTCCTTAGACAAAGTCGTGTAGTTGCGACATAGTCTCTCACGTCTGTCTGACTGTGTGTCTGTGTGTTTGTCTGTCTGTCTGTCTGTCTGGCTATGGCTCGCCTTGCTGATGCAACGCACACACAGATCAGACTGTAGGGTTTGGTTCCGTTGAAGTAAAGCGATGTGGATTCTTATTTCACTTCTTTGTAAACATGGACAACATCAATAAGGATGTCTTAGCGCAACACTGCACCCATTCGCCCCAACTAATCTGACCCAATCTAATCCAATCAGATCTAATTAGATTGGATCAGATTAGACAGTGACCAGGTCAACACAATATAAAATGTCCATGAAATCATACGATATAATTATATAATTGTACTGTTATGGTAATGATGATGAAAATTCCCTTCCTTCCACAGCTATTCATGCATTTTGCATTCCAGGTCTGTCTATCTGTTTGTGCGTCTGTCTGTCTGTCTGTGTAGGATCCTTTGGTGAAGTGCTTTAGTTTTATGAAGAGATTAGATCAGATTAGATCAGATCAGATCAGATCAGATTAGATCAGATCAGATTAGATCAGATCAGATCAGATCAGATTAGATCAGATCAGATTAGATCAGATCAGATCAGATTATATCAGATCAGATCAGATCAGATTAGATCAGATTTGAACAAAATAGATCAGATTATATTAGATCAGATTAGATCAGATCAGATTATATTAGATCAGATTAAATCATATCAGATTAGATCAGATCAAATTAGATCAGATCAAATTAGATCAGATGTGAACATATCAGATCACATCAAATTAGATCAGATTTGATCGGATTAGACCAGATCCAATTTGATCAGATCAGATCAAATTAGATTAGATTAGATTAGATCAGTTAGACATAGAATTAGGTTGGTCAAAGACTCACCAGTTACCAATAATTATTGTCCTAATTACCATCTCTTAATCACCTGTATGCCTTATAAGTAATCTTTAAATGCTAGTTAGGTATATTGTTGGAGAGAGTGTTTAAATTGTGCCAATTTTTCCGAATAAATTGACTTGAATAATGAATGTGACCTATAGAATAATCATCTTGTTTTATATGCACTAAAATTTAGGTTCCCGTTTTACCCGTGTTTCCCGATCAGGAAAGGAGTCGAAAAAGGAGCCGTGCTGCACAAAGAAAAAGGTAGCTAAGCTAAATGGAAAAAATCCACCTCGGTAATTAATTCCATGTGACGCAGACAAATCTGTACTCCTCCCTCTCTCTCGAGTTAGTGCTACATAAATTAACGATTCCGCATTACAAACATTGCAAAATAAAGTTAATTCAAGTTTCAAATCTGTTGAGCTGTTGATGTCCGTGTTTGCTTACATGCATTCTGAAATGAGGATGATGATGATGACGACGACGACGCTGATGATGATTTCTCTAGGTCCATTTGGCATTACGCCAACCGGGATGAGGTGAGTGAGGTGGCTTCCCGTTGCCTTCCTCACAGACAATTTTGGGTGAGCAACTTGTCCAAGGTCGCTACGCAGTAACTCAGGGTTGGTTCGAACCAGCGATCCTCCGAACATCCCACTAAGCCACCATGTCCCACTCTGACATGCGTGAGGTAAACAGGTTTAGTGTATTTATACATAACATAGTTGTTAAAACCGTTTGTTGTATGTTGATCGTACTCAGCGGTAATTAATGAAATTGTGTGTTTTGCTGACTACAAGTAAATTGTTTAGACGTGGTTTTAGTTAAAGAAATTAAGTTGCAAGGGACAAAGTCATATTAATTTCTTCCTCCGTTTATCCCCGTTCTTGACTTTTTTGTTTCTTTGGGAAAACAACATTCTAACGTTTTTTAGCCCGTTTTAACGGCTTTCACGACAATGTGCATATTAGAATTAAATAGGACCTATGCAATTATGTGGGAATAAATGCACGCTACACTAATGATTATAATTATGATTCCTGGTAGCCAGCTGCAGGCATAAGTGAATCTTATCTTTCCATCAAATATTATATTTTACAGTTCAGTATTCTATTTTTAGGGTTTTCTGCATAAAGTGGACAACAAAGTTAAAGTGCCCTCGATATATGGTAAGAGTTCAACAGAGGTTTTTACAAATTTGCTGAATTTGATTCAGTTCAATTTGTTATATACAGCCTAGCCTTAAATCTTTTTGGTGAGCTTGGGAGATCTCACTGCGCATTACTTGAATTTTTAAAAATTCAATATAATACATTGTTATTATTATTATTATTATTATTATTATTGTTATTATTACTGTCATTTAAGTAGACCTACTGTTAAAATGTGTTGAGAAATAATCACGAAAGAGGGGCCAATGTTAATTTTCTTGTTTCATGTTGACCATTAGATCTAGTTGGTAATAAACGATTGTTTACATCGCTATGTACTAGTTTTGTAGAATGGGCAAATTCCAGTGAATGATATAAGGAAACTCGGTCAGGCAAATATATAGCCATGCATGAAGATATGTATATCGTCGAGTTGTTTGCCCTAGGCTCCTATCGTTCGTCGCTTTTCGATGCACTGCGGCGTACTTGTAATTATATTCTGGCATTTATAAAGCGCCAGTTGAAGGAAAAACTCCTAAGTGGCGTGTACATGTAACCTACATCTAGGCCTTTATCAGAAGGTGTCGCTTGGAAGGGTCTAATCCGCTTACAGTTCAGTTGAGTGTCGAGGCTTAGATAGGACACAGATGCGTTCCATATATAGTAAATGTAGGAATATAACATACGAGTCCTACATTGGATCATATAGGCTTTTCCATTCCTCCAAGTAGCATGATTTGGGGTTGTTGTCCTTCTTTGATATTAGGGCATATATTTGCGAGTCTTAGCTGATTAGGTGATTTGTTGGCAAGGGACACATAAGTAGTGCTTTAGCTCAGATCTAGTCTTCGTGTTTTGATTCATCAGAGGCCGCACACTTTGTTAACTTTCAACCACTTCTTTCACAGAAAATACAGACAGAAATGTGTCGCTGGTGTTCTTGACAGCAGTAGACTCTATGCCGCCCTAATATTAATTACTGATGGCAGGTTTTGGGTGGATTTGTTTACGTTCACGTATTCTAGAAGCTTTGCCCTTAACTTATTATGTGCAAAGCTGAAGGAAACAGTTTCGAACCACACCATACGTAGTCCTTACGTTGCGCAATTTCGAAAATGATTTCACTCACCAAGTAACACTCGAGTTCTACTTAATTTTAATTAACTTAATTAATTAATTAATTATTTTAAATTATTTTATTTATTCATCTTTTATCGCGATTAGAAATTTCTGGTATAGTTGTGGCAAAATCGATTCAGCATTGCTTGCAAATCATTCGATGGCTGGCTCCATTTCAGATTCAAAATCAATCGATTAGATTGGCCTCTGTTATCTTTGTTATGATTACTAGTCAAATTGACAAACGCGTTGAATAGGCTAGGCTTCGGATATTTCGGATGTATATTGTAGACAAAATGTCTCGGTTCATTTTGTCCTTGGGGGTCTTTCATAGCATGTGGATAAATTGTTAACCTTATAATCCGTTACTTTGTTTTTACAGACCCAGATTATCATAGCCTGTCCTTTTCCATTGATGACCATCTACACGTAGTGTATTGTCAAACGTCTATAGAAGAATCCCATGCGGTCTATCCAGAATTGTTCACCGGTAACAATGATGAACTTCTGAATCGTAATTCTGTTGCACAACGAATGTTACCAGCCATACCAAGCAATACCGAAGCAGGTTACGGTGGTCCAGAACAGTGTGCCCAGAGCAGCTGCGATCGAGCTGACGGTCAGAGAACAGACGCCCAAGTCTTGATCGAGGAAAAGGAAGAACGGGGTCATACACTATATGAAGCGATGGGGTCGCCACGACACTGGTACGGAGGAGTCGTAGCCTCGGTCTGTCCAACGACACTAAAGAGATCCGTCCATTCCGCAGAAGTGTCAAAACCAAAAGAAGCAAACATATGCAAAGCAATTGTACCAGAGGAGAGTCAGACGATTGACGACCGAAACTTGGCCATTCAATGCTCAGATGCGACTTATATGCATCTCGACGGCTGTTCTGATGCGACCAACATAGATCAATCGACCGATCCCTACTTTTGCATTAGACAGACCGAAAGGTGTAACACACCTTCAGGGTCCAATGAAAATTGTTGCGAACTTGAGGAGGAGAGGGCACCAGGAAATAACAATGAAAGAGAAGATTATGCTTCATGTCAAGTTCTCACTCAGAATCCCATAAACGAATTTCAATATGTTCGAACCGACTTCAATCTCAAGTAAGTTCTCACAATAGCCAAAAACGGCGGCTGGCTCTCTTTTTTTAGAGAAATTACGTAAAGAGCAGAAACTAGATGACTACATGCATTAGCGTTATATAGTGTATTGTATTTGATTTATATAGCGTCTCTCACAGAATAACTATTCAGAGGTGCTCTCTGCACTGGCCTATTGTGATGCTAAATGTCACTTTTAACGAATGACTTCACAGCAATTAGCACACCTGTGCACAGCAAGCTGAAAGAGTCACCATTGGTGGGTCCACGCACAAGCGTGTAACCAACCAACGGATTGCAATTCGGCAAATGGAATAGATGTTCACAGTCTCTGGGCCAGGCCGCGTCGATAGGGTAGAGCGATGAGTCCGACAACTCCATAATCTATGTGTGTTTGTATTTATACATATATATATGTATGTATATATATGTATATATATGTATGTATATATATTACACCTTGCTCCCAGTATTCTAGAACCAACGCTTTTTGGACCATTTCTTATAGGGACCCTTTCGCCCATAAGATCATCGCTTAATGAAACATTTACCGAATGAATATATTTGCAACCAATAGTCAAGTCTTGTAATGTAATTGGAACATAGCAATCCTTGCAGGCTTCTAAGCATGCCGCATAGGGTTTATTTGCATCCATAATTCCACAAGGAACCATTACAGGCCCATGCACGTGTTATCCCGTAAAATATCATGAAGAAGATGGAAAACATATTCCCACCAGGGATTCATAGTTACTACCATGTGGGCGTAGGATTCAGGGCAGGATTGAGAAAAAAGAAGATATGTCTGTTTTGAGTGAAAGATTATAACATATGTAGTAATTACAGGGCCGTACCGAGCTCTGATTGCGCCCTGTGCCTAGCATCAATCTGGCGCCCCCACATTCTGTATTTTGAATCTAATATAAATTTACTAATGCACAAGAAATGAATTAACTGGCATAACTCCCACCAAAACACTTTCTTAGTTGCATTTTTTAACTGTAACTGTAATTTTAGTTTTTACTCGTGAATGAAAATAGTACCATATTTCAAGAAAGGATGAATTTATGGAATAACAAAAGTTATTCCATACTGAAATTTGCGCCCCTTCCATAATATTTGCGCCCTGTGCCACGGCCCCGCTGGACCCGCCCTCGATACGGCCCTGAGTAATTGAGAGACCGTTTTTTTTCCGTTTCTGAACCGTACAGTGCGGGCGCTTTAATCGGAGCAAACCCGCAAACAACCGCAAGGTATCACCGTCTTCCAGCAGATAAATCCCCATCATACGCACTCCCTAGACAGCATACACAGGCAATCGTGGGTCCTACTTTGGAGCCCAGAGTCCATAGAGGTGTCATCTTGTATCCGGTACTAACAGGAACAACGCGTACCATCATCGGAGCAACTGTCGAGGTTTGTAAGGCCAATCTTGCAATACAGCAACAGTATTAGCCAATGATTAATTTAACCATTGATTAATTTTGTGATTCGTATACACTGTACAGTATGCTTAATCATGCAACCTGATGAGAAACTGCAGAGCGTTTCTTTCAAGGACGTTAGACCAAAAAGCTTACAGTTTTGTGACTACATTATTAGCCACATTATTCATGTTTGCGTGGCAACGGTAACCGATTTATTTCTGGTGAAAAAGGAGAAATAGCGGGAGCCAGCATTATCACAGGCGCTTAATCAAAAGAAAATCGATAGGTAGATGGTCACAATCCAGAGAAAGTCAAGCAGGCAGGCAGTGAAATGGCTACGGTGGATGGTGCTTATAGTTGAAGCAGCGAGGAACTTGAGGGGAAATGGAGGAATCGGATTAGGACTTGCGAAAAGCAGTTTGTTATGCTTTGAGGTAATGACCCATTATCATATCTTCGTTTATTAAACAAACTGACAATACGCAGCAAATAACATTCCTGTACAATGAACAGGAAAAATGAAAGTTAGATATCCAATAAATGTAAGTGATGTAGGCCTACTTTGGCTATTACATAAATAAAACTCTGGGTATAAAATATCTTTTGTTTCTAGTAGGGAGTTGAAAGGAGGTGAGGTCAGAGGTTGCAGGAGCACCGTGCAATTGGAGGAAATAGTGGCCTCAAGGCGTGGGTATCAGACGCCATCACGGCACGTAGAAGTCGGACGTCAGCCTCCATAGCAAGTGCCTCCACAGAACCGATACAGAGGAGAGGAATTTCCGTACAAAGGTCTCAAGGCGGTCTCGTTCCTCGGCCGATGTCATGGCCCAACATGCCGGCGAAGCGTATTGGAGGCGAGAGATGTTAGTAGCCTCAGCGACCGCAGGCAGAGTCTAAGAGGAAGGACCATTGCTACGCAGCGCCCTCAGTGCATGTAGCGAGTCATTGCACGTCCCCAATACTCTGTTGACACGTGATGTGGCCCAGAGGTCCCCTCGCAAGATGACACCAAGGATGAGAATCTCCGATACTCTTTCAATATCCTGTAAGGGGGCCGATGAAGCGACGGAGGCAGACGCCGAGCAACAATCATCTCCTTCGACTTAGACGTTTTCAACCGAAGGTTGTTCATTGTGGCCCATAATATCGTCATAGTTTTGCAGAACTCATGAAATTAGTTGTTTCACAGCAATTTATAATATTTTTAGGAAAAACGACTTTGAATAGCGTACTAAGTTTTAACTGCATGTCTGTTGCAGGTCCCAATCACCTTAGGCCAAGATCTTCGACTGGGAGGTGTGGAAGTGGGATGGAACAACAATCCTGGGGAGTTTCCGGTTCTAGCCCTGGATCAGCACCCTATTACGAAAGTCCTGCACTGTCTTCCACATGGGTCAACCTTCACCTATCCTGTCATAGTATCTGTCAACCTACCCGTTATCGAGGGCCAGTTGAAAGTCTACTACAGCCCGACGGATGTTGGTCAGACCCCCGTCTGGACGCAACTCAGAGCCATAGATGCACCAGAGAATACTCGCTTCACGGACGACAGTAATAATTTCGTGACACTCGATCGGAACAGACGTATCGCTTGTTTCGAACTTCGCCATTTCTGTGCATTCTTCATAATGGAAAACGGTCGTGAGATTGAGACCAAGAGAACAAAATCCATTGTACTGCTGAAGAACGAATTTATGCCTAATAGCTGCAATGTTATTGTCCGCGTGGTCTTGGGATGTTTGGAAGATGTTGTCCAAGATAAAATGGTGAGACATTGACGACTTGTGCTGATACAATGGTGACGATGGTTATGATGCTCTTAGAAAACTCTAATTAAGATTTTGGCTCGAATCGAGCAGAGATGAGCCCGATTGGTTAAATTGCTACTCAATTGGAATAATTAGTTGCTGAAATTTGCTTATTGATTAGAATTAGGAATTGTAATCAATTTTAGCCAGATGGATGGACTCTGACACCGAAGAAACCTTGCAGAACTCATCTCTATGAATGAAGGACTTGTTCAAGTTCCCTACGCAGTGACTGTGTGAGAAATCTGAGAAGTTGAGGAGAAGTTTGAAACCAGTTCTTTCAGGATCACGAGTCGAGTGCTCTAGCCAATTATAGCTCTGGCCAATATAACTTATCTCTGTCACTGAGCTACAGCAATCTCATACTTCACTGGCTGCATGTTCTTGTTGGACATTACTGGCCACAGAGGTGCTGGAAAGCAGGAAATGAACGTGTTCTCCACATTTGTTTAAATCTAGATGCTTTGCTTTAATCATGCATGTTTCTGCTTTACCATGGTATGCAAAATTGAATAAGACATTACAGCATGCTTTGTACTGTTATCTATGTTTCATTTCAGATGGAAAAATTACGAATCTATAAGTTGGATGGATTCCGGGTGATGGAAGACGTTGAATATGATATCGTTGAGAGTGAATCAAAGTCAATGGTCAGAGTTAAGCTGAGTCAGATACATTGGATGCCAGAAAGTGCCATCACTAATGAAAATCTAGACACCTACGTGAGCAGAATCAACTCAATACAGTCTTATCTCATTTAGAATGTAACACACATTGTGTGAGGCTGTTTGCATACATACATAGTTGTGGAACGGTGGCCGATTGGTTGGAGCGCTTGGCCTGTATTGCAGAAACGGTTACTGTTCGCTGTGTCCGGGGATTAAAAAAACGACACTTAAAGATGATGTAAACAATAAAACAGAGTAAATATTTGTCGATTTTTTAAATTCCAAAAACCTTTTTAATTCTGACATATTTGTCTAATGCTGAATAAAACATGATAGTTCCCGTCACACAATTATTGCTGCCAGTACGTGTTTTTAGGAGACTGAATTGGAACACTTGTGGAACCGTGGAACTGAGGTGGCCATGTTTTGGCAGCGATCAAAAATAACTAACGGAATGAAACCAGAATCGTTTGCTGCAACTGTACATGTTCAACAGGATGACCGACATGCCATGCAAATTAAAATCTTTTGCACTCTTGAAAGTGTAAGCCATACATTCTGTGAGATTCTGTAGAATGGTGTACGAAGGCTTAGAATCATGAGTAGGTGGTTGAATGTATGGATTGATGGACGTATGATTAGATGGATGGATAGATGGATTTACTGATTATTGGATGGATAGATGAATGAATGGATACTTACATGTCCTGATAAGAACTTATTAGATGTAGGGAATTATCTAAATGGTATTTTATCTGAAGTGCAAATATGGCTGGAGAAGTCACGCTACAGGACGCCTTTTAAAACTACGAACTTGCTTTAATACTTGCACTCTGCTTTTGCGTTGTTTCTCTGGGGAGTGACCCGTCTGGGTTCTAAATGAGCTTGATGTTGTTTAACTTCACTGTTGCTGCTGCCCTCATAGCCACACCCAGAGCATCAACTATCACCCATGAATGCACAGATATTGTAAGCATTACTAGATTATCTGATTTGAGTGGCGCTATATAAGTGCTCCAGTACAAATTACATCCATCCAGCCTCAAACAGTCCATACAGCCAATGATTACCCCCCCTCTTCATCGATCCATCCAGTCACCTTACCTCATCCAACCCCTCATCCAAAGTTATATTGACAGCTTTATGTCTGTTACACATTATATACCCAACTTAAATAGAGAAATTCCGAATGCAAATAGGTCTATTATTGAACATAGCTTAATTATTCTTGCAGCCATTGACACATCACGAGGCGCGACGTCACTTCCCTGTCAATAACTACATGCTCATCCAACGCGGTGATCAGCTTGTCGGGCCTTTGGGTGCTGTCCCAGCCCACTCCTCCGACCCATCAGAACGCAAATTCGAAGTTGATCTTCACTCGAATAGTTCAGAACCGGAGGTGAAGGCGGAGATAAATGACCGTCAGAAGTTTGACTTGTGTAGCAAAAATTGATGTCCTTTGCAGGAAAGGTATTAAGCATGAAGTTTAACTGCAGTGAGCTTTAGAAAATAGGTAATTATGCTTGGTCTACAAAACATGCTATTCTCTTCTATTGATATCTAGTTTCATATTTGCACTTTTACGACGAATTGCGTTTTTTACTGTCTTTCTAAACACTTCTGTCAGCAAAGAGTTAAGTTTAAACTGCTAACGTAAACATTTTATTGTTTATAATATCAACTAGTCATCTGTGTGGTTCTATGATCATTTACAAGCTTATTACACACATAAAAACCTGGACATTATTAGGGCTTGGCCTACCTTTCCCGGCAGCCGGGACAGCTAGCAGCAAATCGGGACTGTACCGGGAAAACCGGGACGTCTGGTCAGCCATGAGACTAGATCATAGTTACAATTATAATCTTGACATTACGCTGTCCGAGTGTCCGTATTATTGAGAAAATCCGTCATATGTCTGGGAGCCGTTGAGATCGGTGATCGTCGGCCATGGTATATATTGGTATGAATGATAAGTAATCTTTGATCAACTTCCGGTCTTTCCGTTGTGTACTTTGACAGAGTTTAAGTTTAATAGGAGAAAAGACGATATTCGTGCTAGAGAGTTGGGGTAAATCAATGTGTACTGTGCAGGGCAAAGTTACCGGTGATGTTTATAGGATAACGCTTGTGAGGTCCTTCAGCCTCACAAGGATATGTAGAGGGTGTTTTTCCTTTAGGGCTGGCGACGAACGAAATCGAATGCGCAAATCCTTAGCAATGGAAGTCTTTCTAGAACTTAAGAGAAGCTTGTGAGAGGTCCTGAAAAAATTTGCGGTGCTAATTCCACATGCTTAGGTCAATACATAGGACGTTTGTAAAAGACAATTGTAATGCTTAAGAATGTAATAAGGTGATGTGTTCTTCTGATTGACCATTTTCGAACGTAGGCGAGATGCGGCAACAACTCTGGGACTCATCGGTTACAACATGCCCTATACGTTACAACTGAAATTTGATAGCGCCCTTCTGCCAACATTTTTTTGGAGGGGACGGAGCTGCTGATATCCCCCCAATATATCAGTAATATTTCATAAATAGACCTATTATAAATTTAAAATGTGTTTTCCACTGTTCATAATTTTTTGCTGCATCCATGTTTGGGAATTAAATTTTCTTCACACCTGTTCCCCCAAACCAAATTTGTTTCCGTTTCCACCTGCGGCTCAGCGCCCCATCCCCGACCCTAAAAATGAGGTCCTTGATGAGAAATGTCGGTAGAGAGTCGAACTCACACGACATCGATGGTGAGGTCAGTGGCAACTGGCGAAGGTCTTCCAAGGAGGAAAATAATGGCCTCAGTTGCGAAATCTTGGTACATGGATGGAGGGAAGGCCGGCAGTGGAGCGCCTTTGGGTCTATGGAGAGTTCCATTCCAAGCATCCCTCTCCACCATCTCATGGCATCATCGCCAACGATTTCCATCAACCACCATGCATTCTAGTTTCTATCCGACTTGACTTCTTGAGGAATTCTGACTTACTTACTTAGTCATTTCGGTTGCAAGCTTTGTTTTATCTGGGTGGGTTGCAAGCCACCGCAGAACCCTCCTCCTTTATCCCGGCTGGGACAGGCTCAGACCTCCGGAGAGGTCTGAGGCGGAGTTCTGAGTTTGGAATTCTGACGCTGCAACGAAACTGAAAGTGAAACTGTTTCTTTTTATAAATCATATGAAATTTCCAAGTGCCACACAACAAAATGTCCCCGGGGACCAGCTCAAATACCCGACTATCTATAGTTCGTCAGGGTCACGCCATGATCAAAGGACCAGCTTAAACACCAACTTCGCCACTGTTCACATTCTGACACTGCCAGTTCCAAGCCTGGATGACGAGGGCGGACGACGCTAATGATCTTGTTATCACACAGTTCCGTTAAATTGCTAATAGGCCTACTACTAGCTCAAACATTGACTCTAAATCAGATCGTTTCAAAACAAAATATGGTGCATTTATAAACTAAATTACGAATTGCATTAGTCAACCTACGTTACAGTGTAGTATGAACGCATACGTTACATCGTAATGCATTGCATATTTACATTGCATTGTAATAACATTGTGACTCAGATGATGATCCACCCAGTTTAGAAGTTTCGCCACTGTGGGTCCCTCCAGCTGGAATTTGCTACCTCAGTCCTTTCTTCCTAAACCTCTGAACAGTTGTGTAAGCACCAGAAGACTGTTCTCTTCGTCAGTGAAGACACAGGCCCGGGAGCGCCTCTGTCTTTAGGTGTCTCCGTATAAATGTTTGATAGCGATTACGGTCACTTTTATGAGTTACGTGAGAGCAGAGATCACAAATCACACAGGATACCACACACTCAGTGCGTCGTAATATCCAACGGTCTCGTTTCACGAAATGCCCACCACAAGATGCTGCTGCAAATCGACGAAGCAATCGTAGACTTACCAAATATTTCTCATTTCCAATCGTAACCTATAGAATTTCCATATAGCCATAAGACGACTGGTAATGGGAACGGGTTCGTTCTCGACCAAAACTTATCTTACGCTAGATGGCGAGTGTGACTGATTTGCATTGCAAACCGATGCAAACGTTAGCTCCAAAACGATTTTGGTGAATTTCATGTTTTAGTAATTTAGACGGTTTCTAGTATTGCAGAGACAGTTGGTGGTATTGGTTGTAATGCATTCGGTCCATCAACCAATCAACCAAATCGACCCCAGGACCTGTCAAATTAATCAGCCTTGGTTCTTTTTTGGGCAAATCCATTGGGCTTTCCCCAATAAAGAATCCTTGGGTTTTCCCCCAGAAGATCTGCCCATAGCGAAAGCCGACTTTATGATTTTTCTTCTCGAACGAACATGGGTAGGCCTTAACTTTCTCAACATTTTCTGAACCTTTAAGTCGTTGAATGTTAACTGTTTTCGTATTATTGACAGATTGCTTGACTCTGCTGTGCTCCGTACAAATATCGTCGAATGGTTGCGACGTAGTCTTCATACGTTGTGGTTATAAACTTACGCTGATATCAGCTCAACCTACGTCAACGCCACTGACTTTTTCTATTGAAGTGGCGCTATAATTTTTTTTTATTATATTGGAGACTACCGTATGACACTCCGCCACTGTTCGTACTTTAGCAGTGCAAGTCTCAGAGCTGGAGAAAGAAGGATGTCAACGCGTATGATCACTTTCGGCTTGAACCCCCGAAACGGAATGAAACGAGACGATTGGCTATTGCACACTTGATTTTGTATGGCGCGGGTGAATAAGCTGGTCTCCCTGACGTGCTTTTGTGGGCACTGGTGAATTTTCGAGGATTTAAGCTTACATTACATTACATTGCTTAGCTAAACAGCCACTAACAACTATGGCATGGTTGCCAAGACGTTTTGTGTGTTATTTATGCTCCATGCTAATAAAACGATAGACCTAGGCTTATTCTGTTTCGCTTCGTGGTTCATTTGTCCATAGAGGTCTAGAGGTTTAAGTTCAAAACAAAACTGTACCCTTAAGACGAGGTTCAACCAAAGAACATGCTAACTCTTCAGTGTTTCTCAATCTCCGGTCACTAATTATGCATACATGTCAAGTAATCCCACTGAGCAGCAATCAACACTGCACCACTCCTCCGGGACGACCCGCGCAAAATTTCGATTCCTCCATCATCGCTCGAAATCCCGAATGACTCATCCCCATCACCTGTCTCAGACTCCTATATTTAGTTGACTTGTTCCACGCTTGAGCGTGGACCCACCAGTGGTGACTCTGTTCAGCTTACTGTGCAGTTTTGCTAACTGGTATGCATGTGGTATTTAAAATCATTTAGACCAGCGCAGAGAACGCCTCTGAGTAGAAATCTTGAGGGGGCGCTATATAATGCTCGATTATATTACATTAAATCATCATCCCACAGACTTTCCACTCATATTCGAAGCGTCATCTTTTCAAGAACTCATGCCGCCTCCAAACTCTCGACGCCCACACACCTTAACAGCTACTCAGATCGCTTCGGCAGTCGGACCTACACTTCTCTGGACATCCGTGCATTTGGACAACAATTCGACGCATCGTTCGTGAATAAGATGGTGCCCTGCGCTCGGCTTTCCATTGCGCCCTACATGCTTGGAGATCACGATCACGATTAAGACTAAACACATAATAATTTGGAGTGACGACAATAATTCTCTTCCCTTCCTATAGCCAACCCAACGTTACAGAGTAGTATGAACTCACACGTTACATCATAATGTCTGTCTCAGTGCTCAATGGTATATATATATATATATATATACTATTTAGGTCTGCTCAGAGACCGTATCGGCCACTGTTTACTTAGGTGTTGTGGCAGTGCTCTGCCTAGGCAAACGTACAAGACCACACAGAGGAAGCAATGATCTGAAAAATGCTTATCAACAACATTTTAAAATACAAAATCGAACAGCTGCGGAGGTTGCCTCACATACACCTATGACAGTTGTGTACATCCACAAACCTGGTCTCAATGTCAAATCTATATAGACGCATTTTCTAATTTATGCAGCACTTAAAAGAGTCTAACTTCTTGTATTCTTAAACGGAATTAGGCTATACGTTGCTTTCCTATATAGTACAATGATTTCAAGTAGCGATTTCACTCGAAGACTGATGTCTCGAGCATTTATTTATTCATTTATTGCATAGATTTATATAGCACCTCTTCCAGATTACTACTCAGAAGTGCTGCCGACCTCAGCACGGCTAAAATGAACACCGGGAAGGTAAGGTTCGGCCCAGTGGGAGCAGGTCTATGGGCGAAGGGGACGAGGAGCACTCCCGTTTCAAGGAGGGTGCTACGAACGGCGTAACCCGAGGTAGGGCAGCAAAGCAACCTCGAGCAGATCGGCTGGAGCAAGACCAATCTAGAACCGCAAACCTAGAGCAGCGAAACGGAGTAGGAAGAATGGAATCGACTGCCACTCTCTCTTCGTAGCTCAAATTCACTTCCTTCCTTTAAAAAGCGACTCAAAACTCATAATTTCTCTTTGGCTTTCAAGGATTTGGAAATCTGATTGCATCTTCTCCTGGCGACTGACTATCCGCGCCTCAGATTCACATTTAGGTGTGACCTTATGCGCGTTACAAATTTATTATTATTAATAATAATAATTAATAATAATAATAAGATATTCATGTAAATATTACAGCGCTAAACAAGTCGTAAGATCATATTGGATTGGATTGGATTTGAAATCTCTCTCTCCGTCTCTTTCTCTCTCTATCTCTCCCTCCCTCTCTCACTCTCTCTCTTTGTCTCTCTTTGTCTCTCTCTCTCTCTCTCTCTGTCTGTCTGTCTGTCTCTCTCCCCTCTCTCTTTCTCTATCTCTGTCTATCTCTCTTAACTAGAATTAAACTAAGTCACCCTCTTTAAAGCTTGCCCTCTTATTTCTCGCTGCTTATTAATTATTCCGAATAACTAATACATGAACTGCAGTTTGGGCTCATGAGTGTCTTTTTAAAATTAGGTTCCAACTCCTCCAAAGGACAGAAGCACAACAGGGAAAACGGGAAGGTCGGTCAATTTTTTTCCACTAGATTAAATACCACGTTGTGTGAAAAGTGCTTTGGTAGTGGCTCTCATAGTTCCTTTATGCAAACTGGTGCTATATAAATTTGCAATTACAAATTTGCCAAATGAAGTCGGATGCAAGGCAGTGGGAATCTCAATGATAGACGGACCATATGCTTAACAAAGCTCTCAGGCTTATTTTTTATGGCACAGGCTAATGTCCGATTTTCCAGAGGTTGAGGGGTTTCAACCCCAGATTCTGTACAAGACTATATCAATACATTGCGGAGTTCATAAGCCGACTTGTGCTTCTGTTTTGACATAACAGACATATGTGTGCCTGTATGTATGTACAATATATGTATGTATACGCCTCAGTGGCGTAGCGACGGGGGGGCGAGAGGGCAAACCGCCCCAGGCGGCACTTGTCCTAGGGGAGGCATTTTCGGTAAAAAAATAATAATTCTTGCTGTAAAGTTGCATTCAACAAGATTCCTGTTGCCCTTGTCTAAACCTGGCACAATCCTTTTAATGTTTTTCTCGACGTAAGACTAACACATAGGCCTACGATATACCGAAGTATCATCGAAATGATCGAATGGCACCTACTGTTTACAGACATCAGAGCAATCCTCAGGTAATTTGGCGCCCTAGGCAGTCATCTATAAAAGAGCGCCCCACTACCGTTGCGCAGGCAGCAAGATGTGAGAACAGATGGGGTCAGGCACACACTGCACGGGGCACATAAAAATGTTTTTTGTCAAATTATATATAGACTATTCTGGCAAACGAAAATTAATAGGGAAAGAGTGGGAGATTCAATGAGGTGTTAAGAGATTGAATATCGTTGTTGGATCTGGAATTAATCAAAAATTAGTTTTTCATAAAAAAATTAATTATTTTTGTATCGTCACGAAATTTCATTCCTGAAAACTTTACCTTATAATCCCTAAAATTCGGCGATCTTAAAGTTTGGCGCCCTGGGCGGCTTCTTATGCCGCCTATGCCAGGAACCGGCCCTGATGGACATGGAGCAAAAGTGAATTTAGACGCTATACCCATGTTGTTTAATATTTTATTGGGAATGAAAGTATGAAACCGTACCACATACGTAATCTGTATGATAAGTTAGTAAAGTTACCAGTAACTAGTCTATTCTAATAACTATACTTACTGTAGTCCCTTAATGACTAAATGATATTATTTAGGACTTAGAGAGAAAGAATGACATTTTCACTGTTTAATTTCAATTTTTGTGAACTTTATAATTTTCGATATACCCTGCAAGACGTTTAGTAACTTTATTGTGAGGCTTGCTTTTTTGCTTGCTTTATATTTGCTTTATTTCTTAATTAATACTATCTTATTTTCTTTTCTTATTTTTATATAAAATGATAACGCATTTTAATAAGTCAAACAGTTTTAATTGTGACAGTGCATGCTGATGCTGTTACTAACTGTATAATGAATTGAATACTAAATAGAATAATCACAACGCATATAATGTAAACACTCAAAACAAGCGTCTTACGCCTATCATCCTTTGTGCATATCCCGGGAAATGCACAAGAATAAAGTGATGGAAATAATAGACAGAGGCGGCATTTTGTGCCTTCGCCCCAGGCGACATTTTGCCTCGCTACGCCACTGATACGCTGTATGTATGTACAATACATGTATGCTTGTATGCATGTTCTTGTATGTATGTTCGTGAGCAGTGAGGGTGTACCATATTTTAGATACAGTGGCTATATAAAATCTAGTACCTTCAGCTTTATTGTCAAAATTCCACACACCCTCAAGTTAATTCATCCTATAGATGCAGGCGGCATTTGTTGCGGGTTAAGCCCATTCCTTTGAGGCAATGGGCTGAGGCTGATGATTTAGAGGTGGCTGACCTAAGCGATCGACACACATACACACAGCCAGCCAGACAACAGGCACACGCCGTGACGTATATATGCACACGTACATTTCCACTTAATTGATACTAATTGAGGAGCACTCTAATTGTTAACCTATGCACATGCTCGCTGTGAAATTGCACTAAACGTCGGCTGTGTACCACTTAAGTTTCAGATTCAGCACCCTCATTGCTTATGTGTATATATGCCGCACGTTTGTATAATTTTATGCATAATTGGGATTAGTAACTTCACCTCCTAATCAACGGTTTGCATTCATTTATCCTTCGGCACTTTTCATGCAAATTAGGCCTATGATTATTTTATCATTGATTTTTAAAATCGGTTGAACTACGGCCCTAAAGTATGTCGTATTATTATTATTATTCTTTTTATTATTACTATTATTATCATTATTATTGAATCGTCATCAGCAGCAGCATCTTTTCCATCACCGTCGTCGTTGTCGTTTTCATCGTCGTTAGTAGCAGCATCATCATCATCTATAGTCACCACTAACTCGTGGAAAGAAATCCGCTGTTGGCGAATCTATTCAGCAATCGATATGATTGCGTTATTTGTCTAAACATAATTTTATTTCCTTTTAGAGTTTTTGGCGTGTGATCACCAGACGTAAATCAAAACGTGGAACTCCTTCAACAGATGGTAATTGTTTAAATTGTGTTTGACACAGATCATTTGTTTAATTGAATTTCTCTGTTGCATATCAATCAATCAATCAATGTGAACTTAATATAGCGCCCCTTCAAGATATCTACTCAGAGGCGCTCCGTATGAGTCCTGCACTGATTTCCAATTACTGCATGTATCCAAGATCTTGTGTCTTGTTTTAAAAGCCCAGTTAGGCAGTGCCCGAGATATCTCTCTGACCATTTGCGAAAGCCGTTATCTACAACTTCATCTCTGTTGATCGTATCGGCCTTCATAGGAATAAGACTGCCTTGGCCCAACACCGGAGTTTGCTTTTGCTGATACTGGATTCGTCTACCTGGAATGACCTTACTCCATCACAAAGGGATAAATTAATGACTGACTTCTCTCCACGGCTTCTCACTCGCAAAAGGCGTTTATTTTTGCCTGGGTTTTCCGTGCTGAGAGGAGCACCTCTGAATAGTTATTCTGTGAGCGGCGCTACAAAAATCTAACGATACGATACACCCGTTTGTTAACGGAAATTGTGGTTTCTTTGTGCACTTTTTACTCAAATTCTTTAGAACAGAAGGAAATCCGTGAGATATTTGCTGACAATCAGTGGCACTGTTTGTTTTAGCATTCCTCGTCGTTTTGATGCTCTGGTGCATTTGTTAGAGGATGTTGTTTGGATGGGGAAACGTTGAAAGGCCAGCTGAGTCTGTTATCCTTAATATAAATGAAATTTGGCTATCTTTCACCTATTTTGTGACTCATCATCTACAATGTTCCAGTGTTGACTTGTCAGCAGCTGATTGTTAATTATCTAACTGCCTCATTCAAAAAAATAGAGATGATTACTTATAAGTTCATGACAACAATTACGTTAATTAGGGGCCTATTAGTATAGTAATGCTCAATTACATCATATTACATCCAGCGACGCGCCTGTAGCTATTATTGCGCCATTTGCCTAGGATGAATATGGCGCTCCGGTATTTGTTACCGATAAATGAAAGAACTAAGAATTTTCATATGAAAATTGAACAGCAATTTCGCTACCTAAGTATCACCTGATATTACTGACACAGTGTCTTTAGCGGAGGCTGCTTCAATATGAAATTGCATATTGTCACTGATATTTTCAATTTGTTACTTATCTTCGGTGCTTCTATCTGGGTGTGATATAGGACGATGTCTTTTGTAGCGCTGGGTTCGCAGTTTTCAATAATGCACCAGAAAGTGTTTTTGAAGAACTCGTTTGATGCAGATGATAATAACTATCATACTTTAAAAAGAAAAAAACTGATTTACAGAAATAGGGCCTATGCCAATTAATTATTACAAGACTATATGCATACCGAATTATCTTTCGTAACAAGCTGCCAACTCATGGTGACCCAAACGGTACTGCCATACGATGTGGCAGAGAAAATGAATTTATGGAGTATATAAAGTTATGCATTCTCAAATTACGCTCCTCTAGGTTTGTGCTCTGTGCCACGGCACCGCTGGCACAGCCATTGGTCCATTGGTCCATTGGTCCATTGGTCCATTGGTTCATTGGTACATTGGTACATTGTTGCTGACCGAAATAGCTGTAGTAAGGATGAACCGAGTATGAAGTTCTTGCCGAGTCCGAATTTTAAGGGTTGAATTTTGCCGAGTCCGAGTTTCGAATATTTAAGAAAGTCTCAGTCTCTGGATGTTTATATTGGCAGTTTGCACAACTTTAATTATTTAGTTTTGCCTTAGTTAATACTAAGAAGTACCGGTAGTAATTTGTAAGCACTAACGGTAGCAGTATTCGTATTTTAGCTAGGTTGATTGTCGTTTTGTAAATAAAAATTACAGTATTTGTACTTTTAGTTGGCCTAAAAAATTCAATTTTCGTTTACAAAGCATAAATTCGGAAAGTTAATACTCCCACCCACTGTTTGTCCGAGATCCGAGTAATGTCGAGTAGGCCTGCTAAAGAATTGGACGGAGGTCGACTTCAGAACCGAGTTGTGGTTCATCCCTAAGCTGTAGGCTCTGTGTATTTTAAATCCATGAGAGCAATTGACATGTTTAAAGTCAGTAAAGAATATATGTTGATAATAGTTTATTCTTATTGACATTCAGTTATGGACATGAATTTAATTATCTGTGGTTAATGGTCATGGACTGTCAGTAAACGACAATTTATTTCAGGTTGTCGGTTAGAAGATCTATACACAACCGGTTTTGTTTCTGAAGATGATTTATATTTTTTATTTCTGTTCTTATCTTCCTATAGTTTCTCTTTTCTGCTTTGTGAGAACATAAGGTATACAATATATTTTGTTTATATATATATATTTATATATGTATGTGTATATATATACACATAGTCTATATATATATATATAATTTATTTTGCAAAACACAGCACAGATGAACAAAACGTTGGAATGGCCTTTCTCAGTTTACCCTGTTCCCTAAATTGTGTAGTGGTACTTTTAGGGTTATTATTTCAAACTTACATTGTTACCCGAGCGCATTTGAGTGGTTACATTGATAGGGCGCCATATAAGTGAATGAATGAATGTATATATAAGTGAATATATATATATAATGTATGCGTGCGTATACAGTATACTAGACAAACCGGCAAACGTTTTGAAATAACATAACGCAACAGAA
This sequence comes from Bimastos eiseni, assembly GCA_959347315.1. Taxonomy (NCBI): domain Eukaryota; kingdom Metazoa; phylum Annelida; class Clitellata; order Crassiclitellata; family Lumbricidae; genus Bimastos; species Bimastos eiseni. The sequence continues at coordinate 2,909,059 of OY365811.1, forward strand.
AAAAAACTGTTTCAATGTATTTTCATCCTACATAGTCTGTGGACGAGGTTGAAAATTCGTATTACTTTCGCAGAGCCGTGTGATACTCCAAACAACGAACGCGATAGTCGGGCACGAAGTGTGGCCTCAACAACAACACGACCCATGAAGACGAGAAATCCGATAAACGCAATTTCACCTCACAGCGAACTTTACCATCCATACCACGCCTTGCCAAAGAATGCTATTCGGACAGCACTGACCCGATTACGAATCAGCACCAATACTTGCCGGTTTTAGGGAACTTGGTTGTGAGACCGAGTCCAGATGTGACAGCGCACCAGAACCTTTCGTCCAGAGCAATTCTTATCAGGCGGCGGACAACGGTGGAACCAAGGCTCAATCCTTAACCGACTGGGAGACTGAGGATCCGGATGAAGAGTTCTGTCCAGGAAAAGAATCCGTCGGCTCAACTCTGAATGGGAATGACCACAGCGCAGAAACACCACCACCTACACAGTACGCAAGCGATGTGAGGGCAATTGCAGAGGATACTTACAACGATCCGGTCTTGACGAGTGATAGCTCCGATGTGATATATATGCAGATTAATAGTCAAAAGGGACATATGGCAGTCAGACTGACGGGATGAACGCAACTTCAGGCGATGACGATGAAGCACTCGCGAACAACAATAGAGGCGAAAAAAACGGTTTTCCTCTCAAGTTCCGACACCCGCAGACGATTATGTCGAAAC
>OY365811.1:2909994-3037494 GCA_959347315.1 Bimastos eiseni
AAGCACTCGCGAACAACAATAGAGGCGAAAAAACGGTTTTCTCTCAAGTTCCGACACCCGCAGACGATTATGTCGAAACCGACTTCAACGTCAAGTAAGTTTTCTTTTACCGACGATATTGCTACTCTAACAGCCACCGGCTGACCGGGGTCGTAGTGTAGTCGAATGGTGTGGAATGTAGATGATGGCGTAGGCGTAATGGTATACAATATAATTGCATATCTCTGCAATACATCTTAGCGCCGCAAAATGCAATCTCAGAGAGACCAGCGATTTAAATAACAGTGCGATATGACTATATAATACAAAAGCCAAGTTGTTGGGGTCATTTTAAGTGTCAGGTCTAAATCTGGGGGCGGCCAAAATGCGCTGCTGCGGTACGGAAGAGTGATAACATAATAGTAATGGTGATTATGGTTGTATAGAGCGCTTCATTGCATCCGCCTTTGTAGCACCTTTTTTCAACAGAACCATCTGCGAAGACTGGTAGTTCCAGAACATGGCCCCCTAATATTTTGGAATCCCGAGGGATCAGATTAATAATTAAAGCTCAAGACAAATATTATAATATTTGGACTGTTATCGGGTCCATAAGCCTATTTTTCCCATCAAATGCTTACGGGCTGGGATGTTCCAAGGAGGGATTCTTATGACCTTCAATGGGCCAATGTTTAGGATTTATGACACCCAAATGGGAATAATGTTCCATACGGGCTTCAAAGTTCCTCAGACGGCTTTGCTTCTGAGGATGTTTTAAGCGTACTGTTATTGAACTCTACAGCACAACTGATGCAAACACATTGTCCAAAAAGACGCAGCAGGCGATCGTGGGTCCTACATCGGAGCGTCGCGTGCATACGAATGTCGTCCCTCATGCGGTGCAGCCAGAAACAAGGCGTATTCTAAGCGGAGCAACTATAGCAGCTGCCCAGGTTTGTTTCTGGTAGTGCCTACAGCACAGAGTAAGACCTACTTACAATTAGCTGTTTCGCGTGAGTTAGGCGAGCCTTGTGGGCGCTTAAGAAATCTCGAGTTTGCGATTACTATTGACGCTATTAGACTTAATAATCGCTGATTAACACTCGTTGATTATTTAATGAAGCCCATCTTTAATCAATCATTTATTTAACTAAGATTTGTTGAGAGTCTCTATGAGAAATTGTTGAGTCTCTCTTTACATGTGTATTCCAGGTCTACTTCATTGTATGCGATGTCATTTTCACCAATGACAATTGTTTATCGTTTCTGTTCGGAATACGATTGTCAATAGTATTGCTGTAGTTGGTCATAGCAGACAGCGGACAGACCATGAGCAAGACCTTGCTCAACTCTATAGCTTATGCTCTGTCATTAGGCACAAATAAGGGTGCTCAACAGACAAATAATAGCCCTAACTGTTCTCAATCAGACAGTCAATCAATGTGAAATTGAAATAGCGCCCCTTCAAGGTATCTACTCAGAGGCGCTCCCGGTCTGACTACGGCTGTAAAAGGATTTCAATGAACAGTAAAATGCATGCGAGGAATTTCCTAGCAAGAGACGTAGCTCTCGGGGGAGCCCATTCCAGATGGTCGGGCCAACCACTGAAAAGGCCCGATGTTGCATCGTTGTGGTACGAGCGCTGGGACAACCCGGTCCCCATGGGCTGCAGAACGGAGTTGGCGTCGGTCACTAGTGGCCTGACATGCCGGTTCTGATTTAGTGGTTCTTGTTATCACAAAATGTTGTTATCTTTTAGGAAACTTTTTACTAAGCTGGTTCACATTTTAGCTGCACGTAAGATTTTGGATCGCGACTTTGAATAACTTGACCAGTTCTTACAATTGCAATTATAATTCTTGTTTAGGTCAAGCAAATGAAGGCCAGCATACTCTGGAAGACCGTCTTTGGGAATAAGTGGTGCAGCATTACTGTCCGCGTGGTGCTAGGATGTCTGGAAGAGGTTGCGCAGCAGAAAATGGTGATGCATAATAATGATTAGACTAGAAACCATTTTGTTGGCAGTGATGATGATGATGATGATGATGATGATGATGATGATGATGATGATAATGACGATGACGACGACGACGATGATGAGAGTGTTTCTGAAATTAGAAAGACAGAGAATTCGGGATTTATTTAATGCAAGAGTCCCCCAATAAACAATTTATAAATTTGTATCATTAGCAAACTCTGATATAATGTAGGGTTGCAGGGAGTATATTACAGAGGTATGAAGAGGAAAAAGCCTCTAATTAGGTTGCACTGGGAGAGGCGCTATAGAAATGCATTACAGTACAATACAGTTTTATGTCAATACCGTTTTTTTTTATTGCATAAGTCTTTTAACAAAAGCATGTATGTGAGACACGGTGATCTACTAGTCGCACTCTTAGCTTGTAATCTAATGGTTGCAGTTTTGAGCCTAAAAAACCACTTGGACCGTGTACATGCACAACTGTGGGATTCGCTAGTCTCTCTACTTTCAATTTAAATGTGGAGGCGGCTTTGCTTTAACTGCAATTTCCTCTTTGCAGTGGTGAATGGGCATATGGGTGAATAAATAAATAAATGATTAGGTTGCATTGTATTATAAGCTATGTAGTCTGCATCTAATTTCAGATGAAAAAATTACGAGTCTACGGAGAGGAGGGATTCCAGGCGTTGGATGAGATGGAATTTGATCTCTTTGTTGGTAAACAGAGGTCAATGGTCTCTATAAAGATCAGTAAGATACAGTGGATGCCAGACGCGGATATCACACATGGAGACCTAGACACTGAGGTAAGCAGAATGGGATGAGCCCCCAGTCCACTCAATATGGCATCATTTCATATATTGTGTAGTACACAATGTCTGGGTCTATAACCATACGCTTGTGGGTTTAGTCAATGTTATGTTGAATCTACCTCTCTTCTGCCTCTTCTTAAGTCTGGTTTCTGTCGCCTCCATTCGACCGAAACAGTTTGCAATGACATAATCTAATCACTTGATTCTTACTTGATCACTGCGCTCCATGTACTGAATTTCAATTCTGTGTTTGGCTTTGTTTGCCATTCGAGTCTCCTTGAAGTGATTGAATTGTAATTTGGTGTTGAGGTCTCTTCCCTTCTCTGGTTTGCAAATTTCTTTTAAAACGCCTCAAAGAACTTCAAAATCCTTTTTAGTGTCCCTCAAGGATCCATTATCGGCCCCCTTTTGTTTATCCTCTGCATCTCAAACATTATTCCCATCGCTTCTAAGCATGGTGTCCTTGTTCACCTCTATGCCAACGACACTGATAATTCTAAGTCTTGCTTAGTTACCGGTTACTCTGACATTCAAATATGGTATGCATTCATGCATCAAAGGACCAATGCCTCGGACATGTGTTCTGTAGTGGCCTTTGTTGCTGGTACTTGATTTTAGGGGGCTGAATTGCATCACCTGTGGAACCAGGGAACTGCGGTGGCAATGTTTTGGCAGAGGTTACGGATAACCGATGGAGTGAAGCCAGAGGTGTTTGCTGCCACTGTTCATGTTCAACAGGATGACGGACAAGATATGCGAAAAAAAATTCTTTGCCGTCTAGAAAATGTAAGACATGTATTGTGTGGTCGTTGAATAGACGGTGGGTGTGCTGAGGGGTCCAACAGATGACTGAATTTATGGATTGATGGATTAGTTGATGGTGGGTTGAATGAATGAAGGAACGAATGAATGAATGAATGATGCGTGGATGGAAGGATGAATAATAATAAATAATAACTAGAAAATAATAAATAATAATAACTAATAATAATTATAATAATAAATAATAATAATAATAAATAACAATACCAATTATTATAATTTTTAATTATAAATGATATATAGTACTACTACTACTACCACTACTACTGCTAATAATAATAATAATTAATAATAATAATAATAATACTAAATGATAAATGACAAGTAATAAATAAAAATAATAATAATTGACAATAATAAATAATAATAATAATAAATAATAATAAATAAAAATAATTAGTAATAAAGATAATAAGAAGAAATATTAATAGTAATAAATAATAAACACTAATAAATAAATAATAAATAATAATATGTTAACAATAAAATTAACACTAACAGTAACAATAACAACAATAATATAGATGGATGGACGGACGCACGGACGGACGGACGGACGGATAGGATGGATGGATAGATGTTGAGCATCTCTGAATTTATTTCCGGCTGATCCCCAGTAACTACAGAACTTCGAACAATGGTAGGTCTCTAGCTGAAGAAAGATGAATCTTTAATTAGGTAAGCTTATGTTTTTTTTCTTCTTGTAGCCCTTACAATTCCACAGGCAGCAACCCATGCAGGATGATAAATGCATGGTCAACGTACAACGCTGTGTTAACCCGGCCAAGGATTTTCCTGGTCGCGTGCCTTCGTTTGCTGTCCCTCCGCGTTGCGCCTCGTCCTTGTGCTCAGATATTGTGTCGCTACACGCAGATAGCTCTATGCCTCAGATCAAGTTGAAGAGCTTGGACCACCAGCAGAAGGAAATTGGAACCGGACAGGGGGCTAAGCTGTCACTGCCAGCCAACGGTGTTCACTATGATCAACAAGTTTGTCTGTAAGCAGATAACAATACTCAGCAGGATTTGTTTTTAGTTAGGCTGTCATTCATTTAAAATTGCTTTTATGAACAATTATAATTGGTGTGTCAATAACATCCACAAAGCAACCTCCAGGTCAACTTCGTGGGCTTTTGTACATGATAGGTTAAAAACCACCAGAATCCCAGACTCCGTCAACAAGTTCAGAAGGGTCCCAAAAATATATTTGCCCCAAGGGCCCTGTTTATGATATTAACTGGTCGTGTCTGTGTGACAATGAGCTGGACAACCGTATTCAGCTATGAGTTTAGTCGATTCTCAATTTTCTTCGTCATGACAACATTTTCAGGGATTCCGTGCTGGCCCATATTGGCCTCGAGCTCAAGTGTACTTTTATAGATGTCCTGAAAATGTGATATAAAAATGATCTGATGCTAGGGTAATCGTATAGGGCATTTGTTACTTGCTTGACAGATATTCATTCAGGAAATTTACATAGTGCCCCTCAGTCAAAGAGAAAGGACTTGAGCGTATGGCAGAACGCGGGTAAATTATTCCGGGGCAGTAAATTTCTAGGTGGGGCCTTCAGCCGGAAGGACATGCGCTGCGAGGCAGGAAGCCAGCGCAGGACATCATGCATTTACGAAAAAACTGGGTCATTTTGGAGAGGGAACGTAGAGCAACATGCAACTGTTAGTTGTACTGATAGTGTTAGATATGAGTGGTTGTGTTAGATATTAGTCTGAAAATTGCTGCATATTTATTTTCAATTGATTGTTGCCTTGAAACTGTTAGTATAGCGCTATTTGAGTTTGATTGAGTCAGAAAATTGTTTTGTGTTAATTTTCAGTCTTTGGTTGCCTTGATATTGTTACTTATTAGTAGTGTTAGATTGAGTCTTAAAATTGCATGTTAATTTTGAGTTTATGTCTCTCTTTGTTGAATATCGTGACATTGAATGTTGCATAGGTCTACTAGGATAATCTGAGTGAACTTTACTGGGTATATGCTCATTGCACATTTTATTATAGCCCGTCTTCAATGTCCATATTCCGACCTCTGTGTGTCCTCTGAATGTCCTCTTAATGTCCTCTTACTGTGTTCTTGACTTCACTTCTTCGTGTCTTCTTCTTGTCTCTGCCATGCATACATGTACTTGTGGCATCCTAGTATATTCTTTGTGTCGGTCCACTTCGTACTGCCTACTTATCATCATCATGTCTTTTGCATGTCCTGTCTTTGTTCCTTGCCCCCAGTTGCAGTTTATGCCCTCTGCCTACCCTCGTGTTCTTTGGCTAGTCTGTCTGTTATTCAGCAGATTGATGAATTATTTCGCCTCTTTCAAAGTGTGTTTTACAAGTCACGTGTATGCATACATTGCATCAAAACTCTCACTTCAAATAATGTGATTCTCTCTGTTTTACATCACGTAGCAACAGGCAACACGAGGTTTTGTGTGTAACCAGCAGATTTTGTCAGTTTACACGTGATTTTGTTGTTAACCATGCACCACCTTTTGTTAGCCACCACATACTTTTATCGGTTATTATGAGATTTTGTCGGTTACTAGCAGACTTTTGTAAGTTTAATTAAATTTCGTCGGTAACCAGGCACAACCTTTTTTGTCGGTTACCATAATAATTGTCGATTGACACAAGTTATCGTTGGGTACCAAGCGCAATCTTACTTTCTTTTACTACAAGCTGTTGAAGGTTACCAGAAAATGTTGTCAGTTGACCCAAGATATCCTTGGTTGCTATGCACAATCTTTTGCTTTTTACCACAACCTTTTTAGGTTACCAGACGATTTTGTCGGTTACCACAAGCAGAAAATGTGATTTCTTTGGTAACCGCGCCCAAGCCGTTGTCGGCTACCATGATGTAGCCTATTTTCGGTTGACATAAGATTTCGTTGCACACCATGATATCATTTTTTGTCGATTGCGTTGTACTATCTACAATAAAAAATGGAGTCTTGTTTTGTAGGAGTTGTTAAGACTGCGCTTAGGCCGCGGCTTGTAACCACTTCAAGACCTGACGTGGGCATATTATGCTTGAATATGTACGAGTAATTAATTTTAGATGTAGCTTTTTTGAAGGTATTTTCCAAATAAACTATAATTGTTAGAATCTGTCTTATTGCTGATTTAGTTCTAAGATTAGTGACGATATCTTGAATAAAGCCAAACAACTTTCGTATTTTGACATTATCCATGAATTGTAGCATGTGAATACAACGACTTCCATGGTGAAGTTAGCCCGGTTAGTTACTGTTTAACGACACTGTTTCATTACACGACTGGCTAGTGATGCCCTTCATCTTTATCCATGGCTTGAGACTGGCGCTACTAGAATACAAGTACCTTCTAACTTCAGGCCCATTTCAAACCTTTCTTTTCTTTTCCTGCTACTAGAAAAATGAGTCGCCTTCCAACCCTTTCACTGCCTAGACTCTCATCTCGCTGAATCCGTCATGCCTCATGCAGCTGCAGTTCTGTTTCAGGAGGTACCATTCCACTGAAACTCTTCCGGTCAGGCTCTCAGCCTTTGACCATGGCCACGTGAATGCTGTATCACGCTCCTGCTTTTATCACCTGCGCCAGATCCGCTTGACTAGACAGTCGCTCTCATTGCGCGCTCTGATCTGTTCGTTCTAGGGTAGACTTTGGCAACATCGCCTTCATTGGACTCTCCTGTCACAACATCTCTAAGCTCCAGTCCATTCTCAATGCAGCTGCACGACTAATTGGTAGAATTCCAAAATTTGGTCACTACTCTTCCTTCATTCATGAATCTCTTCACTGGCTCCCAGCTCCTCAACGCATTTGTTTCAAGACCCTTGCGTTGATGCGTAACTGTATCCTTGGGTCTGCCCCGCCTACCTTCTGGCCCTCTGCACTATGATATCATCTATCTCGCACCGGGTTTTCCTTCGTTCCTCTTCCTGCGGACTTCTGGTGGTTCCCCGCATGCGCTCAGCTACGTCCCAGTCCAGGAGCTTTGCCTACGTGTTTCCCACCGGTTGGAACAGCATCCTCTTCCTCTTCGTAAGGAGCTGCTCTCTCTCTCCCCTGCTGCCTTTCGGTAGCGCCTGAGCACTTTCCTTTCATCTGTTTAGCTTATTTGCTTTGTGTTGAGTCGTTGGCGCCTCAGATACGAGTGGTGCTTATATAAGTGCTCAATTTTATCACAAAGCATTACATGTTAGTAAGGTAATGCCAAGTACATGCCAAGTTACATAATACACAATTCCTAATAGTGGTGGGTTTGATTTCCATGTAGGCCTAATTGTTAATGGCAAGCTACTTCTAGTAATAGTTTCAGTTTAACGACACTTCTAGATGACAAGGATAATAGTGTCGCCCATCGTCTTTATCCAGACTTGGGACTGGCACCACCATTGCTGCTGCTTCTATGATGTTTACCGAGTTAGCTATAAAGGGGGGGCTTTAATAACCAATCTGCCTACAAGGGATGAGGAAATATGCCCAATGCATGGAATGGCATATTATGGGTTAGAGCGCCAGGCGTGTTACGCGGCGATTGCGTAGAGCAGGGGTGATCACACTGCAACGCAGCGCTTGAGGAACCGAGGTCGAGATCCGTATCCCCCCTAAGGTTGACTTCTTTCCTTCTTTCGCTAGGCGGCGACGTTTGCTAAAAATGAGATGCATAGCGTAATGGGCGACCTGCGCGGCTGCCGACGGTTAAATTCGACTCCTGTCAAACTCGTCATCATTCGCTCATAAAGCACTTCATATTGCGGTTTGTCAGTTTGAAAATTAAACGAAGATTTAAAAAAAAATAGAGCTTCGGATATTGACGATTAATTAATCGATTAAGCGTTAATTTATTTTAATGATTAAAATTTTTAACGATTAACTGTTTCGATTATCCCGCCCATCACTAACAAATACCGGAAGTCTGAAAGAAACAACATAAACCGAATACATTGCAATATGGTGGCGGATGGTAATCGAGATATTAAATATTAACTCATCAGGTCGATTGCATGAACAATTTGGATTTAAATTATTGGCTAACGGAAATATCGAAAATGCTGATAACATTTTTGCATTCATTGTGACAAATAGTTTGCATATCATGGATCTAACAGTTCAGTATGAGCAAGAAAACCACCTGTGTTATTTCCTGTTTGTGACTAAATTCAGAAACTGAGAATTTTAATTGAAATGTCATTAATTTGTTTGATAAACGTAATTATACAAATTTTATTGATGTAATCGAAATTAACTATTAAATAATCGTTAATTTATCAAAAGTTAACTATTAAAATTAAATTAATCGTTGACAGCCCTAAAAATACGAACATGGGCGTCTGAATTTGGTATACTTATGTTCAGTAAATGTTCCTAAACCACTGACTCCATTCAGTCACCAGACTAAGAGTATCATTTCCATAAGGCAGCAGTTTAAAGGTATACCATCCACAACACGGTAAGCCCTGTACGGAGAACCTCTGGAATCCGGACAAGGGCCTCCTTTTGGACAACCCCTCTGACTCGACGCAGCGCTAATAGATAAGCTGGTAATAAGCAGCCTATCCTAGTCTCTAATACATCGCGGCAGTGCGGATGTCGAGAAATTAAGAGAGACGGGGAAGTGTTATGCCAAATGCGTACAAGGGAGGGGAGAGGCAGACTTGTGGTCTTCCTTTGGCGGATGTCTATTCAGTCATATAGATGTGAAGCTAAAGAAGAGTAAGGTGAATCTAAAGACTTGTGGTCTTCCTTTGGCGGATGTCTATTCAGTCATATAGCTGTGAAGCTAAAGAAGAGTAAGGTGAATCTAAAGAGTAAGCGAGGGGGTACAGAGTAAGAAAGAAGGAGACACGGAATGGGATTGGCAGCAATATAGATTTGGAGAGTGAGACAAAGTGTAAGAGACAGATTGTGAGACAGACAGACACACAGGTAGACAGACAGACAGACAGACAGATAGGGATTTGGATGATCATCAAGACGGCAGGCAGATTGAAAGGAGTGTCCCTAGTGCATTACGGTGTGACTGAGACGTAGATAGATTGTTCAACTATTTCTCTGTCATCATACGTCAGGTGCGCTCTCTTAGGTGCAGTCGAAATCTGTGTTCGTGCCGTAACCTTCTACTAATTTATCAACAAAAGGGCTCAACTAAGAAGGAGTCGCCAGCAGTTCGAAAGAGGCAACAGCTGACTGATACCAACACGGAGAACCTCTGGAATCCGGACTCGGGCCTCCTTTCGGACAACACCTCTGACTCGACGCAGCGCTATAAATAAGCTGGTAATAACTAACTGTGTGGTTCTCTAGTGCTGTCTTAAAGTAGTGTTGTTCAACCGGTGGTCTGGCGACCGGTGCCTGTCCGCAAATTATTTTTGCCGGTCCTCGAGAAATTTCTAGAAGAGTTCATTTTTAGGTTAATTATTCCACAAAATCATTTTTCCTACAATATCATTTTACTTTTATTCGCAATTTAAAACTAAATTTATAGTTGCACCTTTCGGTGACTAATGCAGCTTGTACGTGTATATCGTTTATGTGTGTATGAAACTTAATTACCTTGCAAAGCATTATTTATCTATGTTTTGTCGTTTAGTTTATGATTCACCATGTTTCTTTTTCAAAATTTACGTCGTCACGAGTTGACCAGTGTTTGTAGCATTGTGTTATGGTAGTTTAGAAGCAGGCTACTAACTTTCGTAAAATTTTGAAACCATATAAAAATAGAGGAAGAAAGACAAACAGCAAAACTTGTACCCTTCTCGGTCGTATTAGTGCTTCAAGTTTAGAAGAAACCCAAGAAAAAGAAACCTGTTAATATTTATGAATGTGCAATAGCAACAGCTCATAAAAGTGAAGGTAACTTTGTTGGGCAGTACGAGGAGTACTTAAACTAGCTTCCCGACCGTGAACCATGACCTCGGCCTTCGTTTGTGGTATGCTCTGAAATTCCGGCAATTATTTCTGTCTTAGTCATCAGTTAGTCAGCGAAATATTAATCCTATTTTCGCCGGTCAGCAAGCGTGAAAGGGTTGTCTTGCGATGAGCAGACCTGCCTACTCTAGTGCCTAATACAGCCCGAGTGCAGACGTCGAGTGATAGAGACGGGTGGGACCTAACTGTACGCAGTGTAAGGCCAAATGAGAACAAGGGAGGGAAGGTAGAACCGTGGTCTTAGTTTGCAGATGTCTGCTCTTCTGACCCCTTTGCAAATAGTCATTTGAGGCCTTAAACACTAATACAAATCAGTCTTAGAGATGGGAGAGGTAGAGAGGAGTAACAAGAAGCTAAAAAGTAAGCGAGAGGGGTATACAGAGACGGCAGATTGAAAGGAGTGTCATTACGGTGTGATTGAGATGTTGAATATTCTCCCATTTCTCTGTCATCGTACATCAGGTGTGCTCCGTTTTGTACCGTGGATCACAGTTCGTCAACGCTAACGTCTGGAAAACTTAACCTTCTACTACTTAATCAACTAAAAGGCTCAACTACGCTTTGGAATAAATCAAGGAGTCGCCGGCAGTTCTAAAGTAGCAACAGCTGTCCGATACGAACAGGGTCAGACATTTAAGACCGTTGCGAATATATACATGCAGCCTACTGTAATAATAGGGTCCACTAACTTAGTTCTCCTCTTCAGTCTTCAGAGATGAGATTATACTTGGGGTTAGACAAGTGACCTCGACAATTGATATTGTCAGCATAATCGAATGAAACTGCTTTAGGCTTATAGGCTATATCTTTGCAATTAGTATTAGTTGATGATGATGATTATGCTGATGCTGACGATAACCATGACGACTATCATACCATGTTAATTTTGTTGACCCATATGGTTGACTAATTCTTATTTCGCTTGGCGGTGGCGTTGGCTAACTTAGATGTATAACGCTATGGGCATCTTGAATGGCTACAGACTGTAAAATTCGACTCCTGTAATAACTTGTCATCATCCGCTCAGATGGTGCTTGTAATCATACTGCGGTTTATCAGTTAAAACTACGAAAATATTATATATTATGTTGTTGTTGTCATGAAGTCAGTCATTAAGTCGTCCATTAAGACAATCGTTAAGTCATTCATTAGATAAGTCACTAAATTGGTCACTAAGTCAATCATTAAGTCAATCATTAACGCAGTTATCAAGTCAGTTTCTTGTCGATGATAAAATGAAGCTTGTCTTAAGGCTTACTTATTTCTGAAACTCTCGCTTTACTTAGGCCTATTAAACATGCTCTCATTTTCACTTCCTTCCACTCTGCGTCAACCTCTTTGAGTTCGCCAGAATTTGTACAAGACTACCAAATTGTACTTGTAGTTTTATGTGACGTCTATAGAGCGCTATTTCAGGAGGAAATTCGACAGTGGCGGAAAACTAGCCAACTTCTCAATTTACAATTAGCCTACATCTTCACGATAACATTAATTTTCAGGTTCATATTTTTGACATACACATTTTAAGCGTTGAGATTTTCACATTAGCATTGCACAGGACAGTGATAATGACGATGACTACGATAAGAACGATTACGTTACATCGTAATGAAACTGGTCATTCATTACATTCTGTAATATAATAGCCTTCAGCCGCATTGGGCCCATGAGCTGCAACGGCGCTATATTACTATCAGATTACAATTACAAGCTACATTATGAACGTACACTAAAACTGATGCTTTTTTTATTTAGATGACATCGTACGGAATGGGAGCCCCGCCAGACTTCTCCGCGTACCCTCAAGGTTCGCAGACGCCGTATCCACCCTACCTTACTTCGACTCCCTACCAATCGGGCCAACCGGTCGTGTGTCACCCTCAGCCCGGACCCATTGGTTTTCAACCGCAGATGGCCATGAACCAGGGTCTAATGGGCCAGGGTCAGATGGGCCAGTATCCGATGGATCCGATGGGTCAAATGGGGCATGGTCAGATGGGCCAGGGTCCAATGGGTCAAGGTCAGTTGTACCAGGGTCAGATGGGCCAGATAGGCCAGGGTCCGATGGGCCAGGGTCCGATGGGCCTGGGTCTGATGAGCCAGTATCCGACGGGTCAAAGTTATATGGGTCAGGGTCAGATGGGTCAGATGTGCCCGTATCCGGCGGGTCAAGGTCAGATGGGCCAGGGTCTGATGGGCAATGGTCTGATGGGCAATGGTCTGATGGGCAATGGTCTGATGGGCAACGGTCTGATGGGCAACGGTCTGATGGGCAATGGTCTGATGGGCAACGGTCTGATGGGTCTGCGTCAGATGTGTCCGATGGGCCTGGGTGAGATGGTTCGTCAACCTCAGCATACCCAAATTGGCTTTCCAACCAACACCGGCGCCTACTGATTGAACCCACATCAGAGTTATTTGGGAGCCAACTTCTACCAATCAACCCAACCGTTGACATTGACGCGATTGCACCTTTTCCGCAGACTCTCAACCGTTACCTCAAGTTGTTATATTGCCAATTAAATATCAAGTCGTTAAATTGTCAACGTTGATGTAAATCTGTTAATGTAATTTGACGATATAATGCTAATATAAACCAGCCAATGTAGGCCTAATCTCTTGAACTCGTTAAATTGTGAATTATTATATATAAAATGATATAAATGGTTAATACAATTTGACGATATAATGCTAATGCAGGCTAGTTAATGTTACTTCATATAGTCGTCATTTTGTCAATAATGATGTAATTCGGTTAATGTAATTTGATACACGCTCGAGACTGGTGCTATATACTGGAGTACGAGTTCCTTCTTACTTCAGGCCTATTTCTAACCTTTCTTTCAATTTCCTGCTCCTAGAAAAATGATAAGTATTCCAACCTGTTCACAACCTTGATCACTTTCCTAATACGTCGGCTTTGGCTTTGATCCAAGTTCAGGAGGTTTTAGTCTACTGAAAGTCTTCCAAGTCGTTGACCAGGACCATATTACCCTTCACGCGCTGTACGATGTCAACATGGCGTTTATCACAGTTGACCATTCTGTATTTCTTAACCGACCATTTATGTTTATTTATATTTTATTTTTGGTTTTAGAGACGGCGCTCTTCTATGGTTTCATTCTTTTCTTTACTGTAGAATTTGACTAAGTGCTCTCACTGTGTCACGGTGATAGACTGTCATGCAGTCTATCCCAAGGTTCTGTTCTTGTTGCACTTTTGTTGCTTGTTTTGGATACTGCGAACCTCGGGGGTATTTTCAAACTGTTTAAGGTTTATACCCACCAGTTTTCCTTCCCTTGTGCGCAGCTGTTTAGTTTGGACGGCCTTGACCTAACTTAGGGTTTGAATGCGCTCTGTAGTCCTCTTTACCTGCTATGGCCTTCATGTGATCTTCCACTCGAGGCCTTCTGGTTGTTTCGCGCATTCGCTCTGCTACGGCCCAGTCGAAGAGCTTTGCCTATGTTGGCCCTTCAGCTTGTAAATGTCTTCCACAGTCCCTTCGTCTGGAATAACAATCCCTCTCAGCTTCCCAGTTTTTAAAACGCCTTAAGACTTTCGCGTTCTCTGGCCTATGAATGTAAGTTGGTTACGAAGACTACTGTTTTTGAGTGGCGCTATGCAGATGTTCCACATCATTACATTACATTAAGTAGTTGTGAAGGTGATTTCAATTCTGTTAGTAGCATGCTACTTCTAGTTAAAATAGATTCAGTAATTGGCTAGAAACGGTAGAGAGTGCATACAATTATAGGTGCAAGCCAGATTAGACCAATCATACAAATATCGATGACAAGGGTATAATTATGAATTCTCTTTAATTTTAAGTAATACACAGAAGTTTCGGAAGAGTTAAAAATAGTTTTCGTTTAGTTTTAAAACTGACAAACACGGAGTATGATTACAGACACAGTATGAGCGTATAATGTCGGAAGCCACGCAGGGCACCCATTGCGCTATAGGCTTACATCAATGTGTAGATTTAATTTAACCAACCCCACTTACGGCCCCACGCATTCGGTGTATTCTTCATTACTCTACGCTCGTCCTGCGTCCACCCTATATCCTTCCTCCCCCAAAGCCTCTATTTGTTCACACAGAAAGTTTTCCATGGGACCCCTATCTTCACCTCACGGAACTCTATAGGCTTGCGCGGAACGCAGTTTGGGAAACACCTGTCCACAGTTAATTGTCGGCGCCAGCGATTGATGCGTCGTCATTATAAAGTAGCGCTTAATAAATTGAATAATTGGGTCTAACGACTCGCACATTGGCATCTAAATTCGGTGCAGTTATTTCCAGTAAATGATCACGAACCACTATTTTCATTAGGGCATCAAATTTAGGGTCTTATTTGAATAGCGTAGCAGTTTCAAGGTACCCCACTCGTAACACGGTTTGCCCTGCACGATGAAACCCTGCAGGAAACCGGACTTCGCGCCTCCTTATTGGACAACCCCTCCGACTCGACGCAGCACTCACAAGTAATCTGGTTCCCTAGTGGAGTCTTGGAAGTTTTAAGTTTACGATTGCGACAACAGCAGCCTTCCATAGTCCCTATAGTTCGCCGTGGGAGTGCAGAGAGACGGTGAAAGGGTATTGCCAGATGCGCACACTGGGAAGGACAGGTAGAACGGAGGTCTTCTTTAGCGGATATCTCTTCCCGTTACCTCTTTGCACAGAAATTTTGAACCTTGGGCAGTAATAGAAATCCGTGGATAGGGAAGATAAAGAAGGGTAAGGAGAAGCTAAAGAGTAAACGAGATGGGCATAGAGTAATAGATAAGGAAACACAGAATAGGATTGGCAGTAACACAGAGGTGGAGAATGAGACAAAGTGAAAATGACGAAGAAAACGCCACACAGACACAAAGGTACAACAACAGAGAGGAATTTGGATGATCACCAAGACGGCAGATTGAAAGGAGTGTTCCTAGTGCATTACGGTGTGACTGAGACTTAGATAGATTGTTCAACTATTTCTCTGTCGTCACACGTTAGGTATGCTCTCTTAGGTGCAGTCGAAACCTGTGTTCTTGTGGATCACAGTTCGTCAAAGCTAACATCTGAAAAACTTAACCTGCTACTAATTTATCAACAAAAAGGCTCAACTACGCTTTGGAAAAAATCAAGGAGTCGCTTGCACTTGTAAAGAAACAACAGCTGTCCGATACGAACAGGGTCAGACATTCAAGACAGTTGCTAGTATGGGCCTATACTAAAATAGGACTCCTGTTAAGAGATGATAGACAATTATACTTAGGGTTAGACATGCGACCTCGACAATTCACATTGTTCTTGTAATCGGATAAAACTGCGGTGTAAGCTATAAATCATTGCTATTGGTGGTGTTGGTGTTGTTGGTAGTGGTGTGTTTGTGTCGTTGGTAGGCCTAGTGGTGGCGGTGGTGTTGGTGTCGTTGATAGTGGTGGTGGCGGTGGTGGTGTTGTTGGTAGTGGTGGTGGCGTTGGTGTTGTTGGTAGTGGTTTTGATGGCGTTTGTATTGGCGTTGGCGTTGGTGGTGGCGTTGGCGTTGGTGCTGTTGGTGTTGTTAGTGTTGGCGGTTGTGTTGGTGTTGGTGGTGTTGGTGCAACTTGGTGGTGTTGGTATTGATGGTGGTGTTGGTGGTGTTGCTGTTGGCGGTTTTGGTAGTGATATTGGCGTTGGTGGTGTTGGTATTTTTGGTGGTGTTGGTATTTTTGGTGGTGTTCGTGGTGGTGGTGTTGGTGGTGGTGATGTCAGTCATTAAGTCGGCCATTAAGACAATCGTTCAGTCATTCATTAGATAAGTAACTAAATTAGTCACTAAGTCAATCATTTATTAAGTCAATCATTAACGAAGTTATTAAGTCAGATTTTTTGTCGATGATATAATGGAGTTTGTCTTAAGGCTTATTTCTAAAACTCTCGCTTTGCTTAAACATGCTCTCGTTTTCACTTCCTTTAAAGTTCCTACTCTTAGCCTCCGTCTTCACGGTTACATTAATTTTCAGGTGCACATTTTGGCTTCCACATTTTAAGCGTTGAGATTTTCACATTAGCATTTTCACAGGACAGTGATGATGACGATGACTACGATAAGAACGATTACGCTACATCGTAATGAAACTGGTCATTCGTTACATTCTGTAATGTAATAGCCTTCAGGCGCATTGGGCCCATGAGCTGCAACGGCGCTGTATTACTATCTCAGTATTATTGCAAGCTGCATTATGAACGTACGCTAAAACTGATGCTTTTTTTATTTAGATGACATCGTACGGAATGGGAGCCCCGCCGGACTTCTCCGCGTACCCTCAAGGGTCTCAGGCGCCATATCCACCCTACCCTACTTCAACTCCCTACCAATCAGGACGACCGGTCGTCTCTCAACCTCAGTCTACCCCCAATGGATTTCAATCGCAGATGGGCATGAATCAGGGTCTTATGGGTCAGACGCCTATGGCTCCGATGGGTCAGATGGGTCCAATGGGTCAGATGGGTCCGATGGGTCCGATGGGTCAGATGGGCCAGGGTCCGATGGGTCAAGGTCAGTTGTACCCGGGTCTGATGGGTCCGATGGGTCAGGGTCAGATGGGTCAGATGGGCCAGGCTCCAATGGGTCAGATGGGCCAGGCTCCGATGGGTCAGATGGGCCAGGGTCAGATTGGTCAGATGGGTCAGATGGGCCAGGGTCAGATGGGCCAGATGGGCCAGGGTCAGATGGGCCAGATGGGCCAGGGTCAGATGGGCCAGATGGGACATGGTTGGTTGGGTCAAGGTCAGATGGGTCAAGGTCAGCTGAGCCAAGGTCAGATGGGCCAGGGTCAGATGGGCCAAAGTCAGATTGGTCAAGGTCAGACGGGCCAGGTTCAGCAGGCCCAGGGTCAGATGATTCAAGGTCAGCTGGGCCAGGGTCAGATAAACCAGGGTCAAATGGGCCAAAGTCAGATGGGCCAAAGTCAGATGGGTCAAGGTCAGACGGGCCAGGTTCAGCAGGGCCTGGGTCAGATGATTCAAGGTCAGCTGGGCCAGGGTCAGATAAACCAGGGTCAAATGGGCCAAAGTCAGATGGGTCAAGGTCAGACGGGCCAGGTTCAGCAGGGCCAGGGTCAGATGATTCAAGGTCAGCTGGGCCAGGGTCAGATAAACCAGGGTCAAATGGGCCAAAGTCAGATGGGCCAAAGTCAGATGGACCAGGTTCAGCAGGGCCAGGGTCAGATGGTTCAAGGTCAGCTGGGCCAGGGTCAGATAAACCAGGGTCAAATTGGTCAAGGTCAGCTGGGTCAAGGTCAATCGGGCCAGGGTCAGCAGGGCCAGGGTCAGCAAGGCCAGGGTCAGCAGGGCCAGGGTCAGATGGACCTTAACCTGGAAGAACTACAGGAAGAGACGTATGTGCATGTATACTGAATTCTCTTTCAACTACTGTAGCTACGGAAAAGCTGCTATGGCGCCTTACAAACTTACAAAATCAAGCTACAATAGAGTTGAGATTGTCTTTAGAGGCGTCTCTGGTGAGAGACAACGGCTTGACGTATCTTCGTTAGGTAAAAGAATTGCATAGGTAGCCATAGCCATACGTTCAAAAACACACACATGCATATAAATACACACGGACAGACACATATACACAGACATGCATACATACACACATACATACATACACGCACACATACATACATGCACACATACATACACGCATACATACATACACACACATACATACATACATGCACACATACATACATACACGCATACATACATACATGTACACATGCACACACGCATACATGCATGCATAAGCATACATGCACACATGCATACATAAACAACGCACACTTGCATACATTCATACATACATACACGCACGCTGTGGTAAATTGCTCGTTCGGTAGGTCTTGGCTGTACGCTACCTTCGCAACTCCTCTTCGTTGCTTTCTTAGTCGTTTCCCTTCCTTCCTCCTTCCTTCCTTTCTTCCTTCTTTCATTGCTTCTTTCCTACTTTCTTTCCTTTCTTCCTTGCTTCTTTCTTTCATTGCTTCCTCCCTTCTTGCTTGCGTTCTCTTCCTTTCTTCCCTCTTTCATTGCTGCCTTGCTTTGCATCCTTGCTACCTTCTTTCAACGCTTCCTTCCATCTGGTACGGTGGCTGATCGGTTAGAGCAATCGGTCCGTAACACTCACCAGTGTACGCAGAGTGAGCGGGTTCGATCCTCGTCCGAGGCGTCCGTCACTGTTGTAGGTTCCCTCGCGCACAATTGTTCTGCAGTATAACTCCAATTGCGCCGTCGAGGTGTGTGCACTTCTGAACAAAAGCTGTTGGAAGAAGGGCGATATCAAATTTCAAAAATTCCAATTTTCATTTTTGATTTCAATTTGGCTTGTTTTCGCTGATTCGTATTAAGTCTTCTCTCAACCATCCATCCCTCCTTCCTTTCTTCATTGCTTCCTTCCCTCCTTCTTTAAATGCTTCCTTCCTTCTTTCCTTCTTTTAATGTTTCCTTCCCTCTTTTCATTGCTTCCTTCCTTCCTTCCTCTTTCATTGCAATCTTCATTCTTTCTTTGCTTCCTTCTTTCTATCATTGCTTCAGTTCATTTTGCCTTTCTTCGCTCATGCAGACTAAGTCTTTCTTTCAACCATCCATCCTTTCTTCTACATTGCTGCTCTTTTTATACATGTAGGTCCTAAGCATCACTGAATGTCTAATACGATCAACAGTTTCTGATCGATGTGCTGTTTAACTGCGTTTAGAATGGGATGCTTTTGTTGTCAAACTCAATTTGAACCGAATGAAAGGCCCATTCCAAGGTCTCGTAGAGTGCCCGAACCAACACCAGCGGAGCCTACTGAGCCTACTGAGTGAACCCAAATCAGACTTAGTTGGGACCAAACTTCCACCAACCAACGGAGTATCAACCCAACCGTTGACGTGTTGACAACATTGATGCGATTGCACCTTTTCACAGATTCTCACCGCTACCTCAAGTTGTTATATTGCTAATGAAATGTCAAGTCGTTAAATTGTCAACTTTGAAGTAAATCGGTTAATGTATTTTTACGATATAATGTTAATGTAAACCAGCCAATGTATGCCTAATCTCCTGAACTCGCTAAATTTGTAAATAATAATGTAAATCGGTTGATGTCATTTGACGATATAAGGCTAGCTAATGTTATTTCCTAAAGCCGTTATGTTGTCAATAATGATGTAAATCTGTCGGTGTTATTTGCCGATATAGTGCCAATGTAAATCAACTAATGATGTGATGTAATGCTAAGTAATGATACTGTACAAAATTTTCTAGCTATTACCTTGATTCTGTACAATTCACTTTTTATTAACAGTTCTTTTTTCTATTGGCAAGTTCCTGTTTCACGTTTGATCATAACTGTTGCTTGCGCTAAGCCATATCTTGTTCATAATTTTGCCTCGTTATCTTGGTTTTAAAGTCAGTTTTATCCGCTCATCTGTCATGTTCGTATTCCTTAGATGCAAGCGTTTCTGTGTCATATTCCTAAGTTGTATTTGTGCCAAGAGTTTTCACCTTCAATAAACAGAACAATCGAAAACGCTGGGAAAATGTTTCGCTGCCGATAATTTTTACCTCCATGACACACAATCAATTTTAATCATAGTTACAGAATTATGTTAAATAACGAGATTAGTTTAGTTACATGATTATGCAGCGTTAAGTTCATATTTTGCAGAAAATGCGTTGTCAACCTTTTAGAGGGTCTAGAAAATGCATTTAACAGTACAATCACCAGGTTTTATGTAAGGAAGTTGTT
Organism: Bimastos eiseni; assembly: GCA_959347315.1. NCBI lineage: Eukaryota > Metazoa > Annelida > Clitellata > Crassiclitellata > Lumbricidae > Bimastos > Bimastos eiseni. Next base: position 2,930,272 of record OY365811.1, read on the forward strand.
CCAAATATGTTTTTAACAGGGCAAGCATTGAATTTTGACGTACGGTAGATGGGGTTAATATTCTAGGATACAGTAGAAGTTTAGTCACTGGCGAAGCAGCTCACACAGGTCGCAACACATCCAGCACAACAGAGCAGCGCACAGCAGTCGTCACAGCAATTGTCCGCAGTGCCGTACCTGAAAAATAAAACAAAACATTTATGCAGTACAGGGTTTGATAACATCAAAGGTTGCACTATTTGCTTGTAAGATATTCGTGACAGTAACGTCGTCGTGTTCAGCCGGCCTCCAGCTGTGTGGAGCTGCGCGTGGAGACCTTCTTGTCAACAAGATCAAGACCAAATTCGGTGATCGCGCCTTCTCTGTCGCTGGACCACGCTGCTGGAACAGCCTCCCGCCTGAAGTGCGTTCTACCGCATCAATAGAGATATACAGGGTACGACTTAAATCTCACCTGTTTATGAAGGCTTATCCCTGATTAACTGATGGAGTTATTGTCATAGCATGGTTTTTCTTGTTAGTTTGCTTACGGTGTATTGTAAAGCGCCCTTGTAGCGGCATGGCTGCGTTGCGGCGCTCTAGAAATTATAAGTTCAATAATAATAATAGTTAATAATAATTAATGGTTAGTTAATAGTTAGTTAATAGTTAGTTAATAGTTAGTTAATAGTTAGTTAATAGTTAGTTAATAGTTAGTTAATAGTTAGTTAACAGTTAGTTAATAGTTAGTTAATAGTTAGTTAATAGTTAGTTAATAGTTAGTTAATAGTTAGTTAATAGTTAGTTAATAGTTAGTTAATAGTTAGTTAATAATAATAGTTAATAATAATAGTTAATAATAATTAATGGTTAGTTAATAGTTAGTTAATAGTTAGTTAATGGTTAGTTAATAGTTAGTTAATGGTTAGTTAATAGTTAGTTAATAGTTAGTTAATAGTTAGTTAATAGTTAGTTAATAGTTAGTTAATAGTTAGTTAATAGTTAGTTAATAGTTAGTTAATAGTTAGTTAATAGTTAGTTAATAGTTAGTTAATAGTTAGTTAATAGTTAGTTAATAGTTAGTTAATAGTTAGTTAATAGTTAGTTAATAGTTAGTTAATAGTTAGTTAATAGTTAGTTAATAGTTAGTTAATTAACAGTTAATTAACTGTTAATAGTTAGTTAATTAACAGTTAATTAACAGTTAATTAACAGTTAATTAACAGTTAATTAACAGTTAATTAACAGTTAATTAACAGTTAATTAACAGTTAATTAACTAACTATTAACAGTTAATTAATAATAATTACTAAAATTAATAATAATAATAATAGCACTGTTGTTTCTGAGCATCTGAAGCGGCCAAAACGGTTTTTGCGTGACCTTGGCTTTGCTTGAACTTTGATGACCTTCTAGACCGACCCCGTGTTTGCGACTCCAATATCAGCGAGTCATCGCTTAACCCTTTCGGTGCAGCTTGACCCAGATACATGTGCCATCTACGCAGCTTCTGGCGGGAATCCGTTGGTTGGTTCCACGCTTGCAATGTGCGTGGTCGAGCCGTTGTTAAGTCATTTAACCTACTGTGTTGACAGTCGTTGAAATGACAATAGCGCAGAGAGCGCCTCTGAGAAGATTTCTTGAAGAGGCGTTATACAAAGTTTCATAATCAATCAATCAATCAATAAATGACCTCGGCGAACTACGCCACGTGTTCGTGCCCTGACTGTCATGATAGTGCCAGTCCCAGGCCTGGATAAAGGGAGGGGGCGACGTTAATGATCTGTATTATCACAGTATCGTCAAACTGAAATTATTACTACTACTAAACTCCAACTTTTTCACTGCTTTCACTTTGGCAGTGCCAGTCCAAATTCGATACGTAACTGGTAATTTACAGTAACGAGGCTCTCTAAGACTGGAGAGAACTCGACAAAGAATTGTCAGAGGGTGCAGTTGAGCCAGAGTGTCTGTAGATCGTGCAAAATGTCACTGAGCTTCGAGGGGTCGCAATATTGATACAAAGTGCCTCCAACGAGGTAATCTCTTTATCGAGGACGATCCGGGAAATGCGAGGAGCAGAGCGTAGGTACACGACGATGCCGCCTCCACGAACAGCATTATATATTTATAATATATGTATAATTATATATATATATATATTTGTATGTTTGCAAGTAAGCGCTGAAACACAGCATATGGACGCCAGCGTTAACAATTACGTCTTTCCTGCATCACTATACTATAGATCGTTAGGTTAACGCCGCCCTCCTCCCCTTAATCCAAACTTGGGACTGGCGCTGCCAAAAGGTCAGTCCTAAGAGACAGAAAGGCAGTCTTAGGGGGATAGGCAAGGGTACATAAAAAGGTTTTGAGCCGCAACCGAAAAGAAGCTAAATACTCGGGCAACCTATATCGGTTACCCGTGGACGTCCGGCAATTCACCAAAAAGCAGGCATTAAAAAACCATTTCGACCAAATGTAGGCTGTTGTTCGAACGTGCTTCACAGTTTGATTAAAATATAATATCTTGAGAGCGATATATATCCACTCGCTTCAGTTAAAGAATTTGATTCTTAACAGCGTGGAAATGAAGGTAAGCAGAAAGATGAGTTGTCTCTTAGGAATTGATCACATCCGTTCTCATTTGCCGTGGCTAAGAAAATGAAGTCGACAACAATTTTAATCCGTACTAGCTTGAAAGTATTATAGTCAACATGAACTCAAAAAGAGGCTGCGTGCTCACATAGTGAATGGAAATAAATAAATTGTTCTGTTAGTATTTAATTAACCTATGTTATTATGTTAGTATTATGTTCGGTTTAAATATAAACCTATTATCTTAGTATTATTGTGTTATCACGTTCTCATGTCGTTAGTTAAGATAAAATGCTAATCAATCCAGTCGTAACTGGATTTAGCGTATGATTAACTTAAATTGTTCATCATATTTGGATATATGTTAATCGACTGTCTCTATTGTATAATTAGTAAGTACTTTATAGACGACCCTATCTAGCTGGATCTAGATCCCTTCAGGGCCTCCAAATTGTTACCAATGTCACCGGAACCTTGAACGAATTAAGTTACTACTGTTAATCTGGTTGGTTACAGTAAAATATATCGATTGATTGATTGATTGACTATTCACCGTCTTCTATTGTCAATTCCAATGTTAAATATAATCATTTATACAATGCAATGATTCAGTACAACTGCATTCGATCAAATATCCTCCAGTTCTGAGGTGCACACAATGTCACATGACCACGTGACAGAACCGTAATAATCGTAATCGTAAACTCGAAATTTCTACAGCGCCCACTAAAGCGAAGGTTACGGGAACCAGACAGCGTATACATAATATGTATATATATGCATACATACGTATATACATTATATACGCTACTATCGATGTACATGTCATGACATTGCAGGTAACTGGTACCCGTGGTGGTAAAGGAACTTACCATCTCAATTCATTGAATAATGAGCAAGATCGAGACCAAATAATATGTGACCTCGATCCTGTAAGTTCATGTAATCATTTTGCGATAAGTGATTACATGAACTTAACACACACACACACACACACACACACACACACACACACACACACACACACACACACACAGGATAGCTGTTCGACTTTTGATCGATGAAGAAATCCGGAAATTTTGACTATTACGGTCAAACATTTGTCCACTTACTTATTCCCGGCGGTTATAGACCAGACAGTTCGGATCTGCCTGGTAGGATGGCATTGGGTAGCCCCAATCGGCCGGGTAGACAGCCGCGGATGGACTTGGGTAGGTCGGGCAGCCTCCGTCTATTGGGTAGACAGCTGGGGATGGACTTGAGTAGGTCGAGACCCCAGGACTGTAGTTATAGACGGCGTCACTTGGAGTCATATACAATACAATACAGCTCTCATTAATTTATGATGCCCTCCATACGAAGTTCAGAAGAGCTCATTGAAGCCAGGCAAACGTTAAGAGCAACAGGCAGATTGGAAGGGGTAGGTTTTCAGCTTAGAGCGCAAGACAGTCTCGTTGAGAGAGAGCTGCAAACATGAGGTTTTGGAGAGATGCAGATAAAAAAGAGACCGGCAACAGTGAATGACCGCCGACCGAAGACAAGACGTGTGTACTTGGAACAACGAACTATCAGTATCAGCTCAATGACGCTGATTGGAGATAGCAGCGGCCTTTAACAGAGTTGAAAGGTGTGCTCATGGAATACAAATAGGAAGGCTGATGACCTGTGTGGGCTCTTTACATACACGGCTGAGGCGATGGACAATTATAGGCCAGTAGTCGGGTGCTGAACACGGCTGGAGGGACGCCGGCAGAATTGTAGGGCGACTGGCTGACACCAAATAATATAATAGATCTTGATCTTAGTCAACTTCATCGCCAGAGACGCCATATCCAATGCAATAAAAAGGTCAAGAGGCAAGCAACGAGTAATTGTAATAACCTACGACTTTACTACTGTCTCATTCTATCTGGTCCTGTCCATCTCCATGTCTGTCTGCCCGGATCTGTCTGTCTGTCTATCCGTTTGCCGGTCAGTCTGCCTCTCTCTGTCCGTGTGTTGGCGACTAAAGAATCTCTTCATAACTTCGCACATGCCTCACACAGGACGTGCATAAATTAATTCCCTGCGATAATTAACCATTGAGTAACACTTCAGAGATTTAGAGTTTACGACTACGAATAAGCCGGTTCACAAGACTCAGTTCTGGGCGCTAAATAAATCAATCGGCTACGACACGGATAACTGCTCGACCTTGGTACGTTGAAAAACTCCATAAATGTTGAATAAACTGTATATATCGCGACAGACCATCTGTCAACTTACTTACGCTGGGGTGCTGTAGACCGGATAGTTCGGATCTGCCTGGTAGGATGGCGTTGGGTAGCCCCCGTCTACCGGGTACACAGCCGCGGACGGACTTGGATAGGTCGTCACCGCAGGACCGTAGCCATAGGAGGCCTCACTCGGAGCCATGTACGGCTGAGCGGACGGATTAGGGTAGTAGTCGGGGGCTGAGGACGGCTGGAGGTCGCCCCCGAAGGTATTGTAGGATGGTTGACTGGGCTCCATGCTTGCGTCGGATGTTCTTCTACGCTGGGAAACTGATACACGTGTAGTCCTTGGTCGGATGATCTTCTACGTTGAATGACTGATCCACGGCTCTCAACTCTTCCTCTAAAACAGGCTGATATAGCGACGATTGCCCAGTTTAGCGTTGCGCTGTTACTAGTACCGATCAAACCTTCATCAGATGACTATGTATCACAGCTACAACTCCCGCGTATACGCTAATCGCTGCCTTCAGGATATGTTGGCTATTGACCAGCTCACAGTTGCTTGCTAGTTAATGTAATGAGGTGACGAGCAGATGTGTGACCAGGTTAATTTAAGAAGTAAATTTACGGAAGCGGATATCAACATAGGAGAATAATAATCCAGATCTTTGGCTCATGTGATGTTGAAACATCTTCGAGCAACAACGGTTGCCCGACAATTCCTGTTTATTATTCACCCCACTCCTCCCCCCACCTTCACCGTCTCCCACACTTAACCAGAGTTGGCCTACTATTGTCAGTCGGTGCCCACCCAGCTGATGATTGATACGTTTCTATAGGATGTAAAGAATCCTGTAACCCACACACATACAAGTATAAACGATCAACTCAATAAACTATAGTCAAGATCTCCCTCACGCGATGCTAAGAATCGGCCCACATATACGTGTACTTGTATAAATACGTTTATTTATATATACGAATATTTATATATGTATATTTGTCTATGCAATGCATGTGCCCTTAAATGGAGAGATAAACAGAGACACAGAGAGAGAGAGAGAGAGAGAGAGAGAGAGAGAGAGAGATACAGGGAGAGACAGAGGGAATGAGAGACTGAGTGAGAGTGTGTGTGCGTGTGTGAGAGAGAGACGGACAGACAGAGAGACAAACAGAAAGATAGACAGAGAGCAGAGGTCACACAGGCGTACACTAGCAGAGTGTGTCACAAGCAATAACTACCTTAAAGGTCAAGTTTTTAGGGCGTGGTCTAATGTATACCTGCCGCCTGCTAGCTACCAATCAGATCTCTCCAAAGCATCTCATCCACCTGGGGTACAATCTTAAACAAATGGACCGGTGTGGTCAGTCTATCTGAATAGGCTCAAATGGGCCAAGTAGACAGCTGAGGGAAATGCACTGGAAATAACAATTGAAACAATGATCGTGCTTCATAGTCCTTATAATTATATGCATCTACACACCTGTACTTGATATGCCACTCATATTAAGTCCTGCTTCAAACTGTCCTGTCATAAGAAGTATAGAACGGTGAAGTCATGCTTCAAACTTTTCTGCTTTAAACTATCGTAAACAATGATTCAAACTATGAGCCCTAATTCAAATGTTCCTATTATTCAAACATCATTTGCCGATGCAAACGATCGTATCCATTAAACTACGATCCTAATTCTACGCTGACCTACAATGACGCTCTGCTCAAAGTAACCGCCACAGATTGATTTCAGACTACAACATCCTGATTCAAACTTTCCTATATCCTTATTCATATCCGTCTTTGAAACTGCATGCGATATACATAGTCTGCAGTCTGCTTCCTATTATCATCTTTTCTCTCCAATAACAATACCATGCTTACCAATAGCAATACCATACTTCCCAATGACAATACCATACTTCCCAATAACATTACGATACTTCCCAATAACATTACAATACTTCCAAATAACAATACAATACTTCCCAAGGACAATACCATACTTTCCAATAACAATACCATACTTCCGCCTGCGTGCTGTACTCCCAAGTCTCCAATCACCATTGCCTGCATAATCGCCTTCGACACCAGTTCGAGTTGTACCATTGGCTGCCACGACCTCTCACGATGCATTTGTGTATGTTGCAATGTATTGTATTGTATTTACAGATTCATGTATGTATGTATGAATATATGCATGTAGGACTATTGCGTGTGTTTATATGTATGAATGACGTACTTGTGATAGAGTTCAATGACGAAATTATGTAGACCCTTAGAGGAGTGATTTAATGACAGGTTCATAATAATCAAAGGAGGAGGAGGCAGAGAGAGACAGAAACAAAGAGACAGAGAGTGAGAGAGAGAGACAAAGACAGAGACAGGATCTACTAGGCAAATCCGACATCAAGGAAATCGGATTGATTCAAATATTAACTCACTCACTCGCTCGCTCGCTCACTCACTAAACAAATGACCACAGAATGTCAGCAAGACATGTTCTCAAATACAATACAATGCATTTCAATACTGGCAGCAGCAACAGCCATCTAAACTTATAATAAAGAAGCAGTAATGGCAGCTTAGCGATGAGCGCGAATTGTACTGGGATGAATTATGCATCTCGTCGGTTAAGTGTTCATTTTTTATGTGTGCATAATACCTATTAAAAATATTACGCTGCAACTGCGCTAATTATTAAATTTATTGCTAACCACTATAATTTGCATCATGTTGGCTGTTTTCGCTAAGTTTCACTTTCGTTTTGTTGCAACTGTTACCGGCATAATATTTTTCCTTTTTTAGACTCAGGATGAATAAAATTTTGATCAGATCATTCTTGTATTAACACTGATCCAATATTTCGACTCTTGGCTCGATGACTTATGCATGTAAAGATCTAGACCATTGAGTATTGACATGGTTAATAACTAATACTGTGTCTTGCCAACTGTTCTAACACTCATTGAAATGACATTAAACATCATGTGGATAGCGCAGAGTAGATTTTTAAGAGGCGCCACATCAAGTTTAATTGATCAAACGATAACGAGTTCATTCAGTCTTGTTTCAAATCGAAGCAGTCTTCATTTGCTAGTATTATAGTATAGCCAGGCAGGACATAACCCCCCCCCCCGCCGGACAGACCTCCCTCTTGCCCTAACTAGCTTCTTCAATTAGAAGCCATACCATAATTACTGACACTACTAACAAAGTCTGCACAACATTACAAGTGACACTCAGTAGAACTATTGGTCACACTCAGAGGCGTCCAGATAGGGGCGGGGATATTTTGCGAGTCTTAGGGGATATCCTGGCTACCTGACACTTGGAACCACAGGGTATTTGCTTCCATCAGCTAGAGGGGGATTAACGCCCCTGGTGTAACGTATATAAGAAATCGTGTCACAGTTAATACACTCTGCATAGACTCGTCTGACGCGCCTGATAAAGCCATGTCACAGATAGCCTATGAATTACGCAGAGTGGTGCCTTCGGTGTACATAGACCTATCATATATTAACAACAAAAGACCTTGGAACTAATTAACCGTTTGCTATTTAACTATTGGACGACGATACTTGAGTGACCGCATCAGACTTTGAATTGACACATATGACACATGCTTTACTTCAGACTTTAAAGTATACATACGTTTCTAAATAATAAAAGTAAAAAAAGTAAAAAAATTTATTGTCAGGGGTGGGTTTTGTCCTATTTATGGGGAGGGGGGTTGTCAGGCGGGTTTTTGTCAGAGGGGGTTTTGTCCGCGACCGCTTTGATTGGTCTGAGTAAAAATAGTTATAGTCTCTATCTATAGATCTCATTCATAATTCATTCATTATATTGGGTGCGTGAGCTGGTCACACTTCACTCTCTTAGTTAACTAGTTAAGTTATATTATAATTACTCGCATTTGTCTGCCTTATATGGTTCCTTTGGGATTTGTATGTATGTATGTATGTATGTAGTATGTACGTATGTATGTATGTACGTATGTACGTATGTACGTATGTACGTATGTACGTATGTACGTATGTACGTATGTACGTATGTACGTATGTACGTATGTACGTATGTACGTATGTATGTATGTTTGTATATATGCATGTATGCATGTGTGCATGTGTGCATGTATGCAGGCATCAATGTATTTATAATTGCAACCTATATATGGGGGGCACTTGTCCTACCAAAAATCGGGGAAGGCAATTGTCTGTGCACCTGTAATACAGGCCTACAGGTAGAACCACTTTATATGCATATCGATATCGCGTGACCTCCACATCAACATATATATATATACATGCGTGTATATATATACGTAAGAATGTTAGCCACGTATGCGTGTGTGTGTTAGTGTGTGTGCGTGGGCTCGAACCAAATGCAAAGCAACCCCGCCTCCACGATTTATATGCATGCTTTCCAGGGAAAAACGTCCAAATGGGGTGAAACTAGGTTATGCAAATGCAGTGCAAGCTGTACGCTAATGCACACCATCACCCACAGACAATAGTCTGGGTCACTAGAGCAATGAAGACGATAACAGAACCTTACTCATGTATCTGTCCAAATTCATAGCCTTCAAACTCATGCTCTTCTTTAGACGTTTGAAGAACCCATGGATGGCTTTTGAATGAAACTGAGGTTCCATACAAATAAACAAATTTTAAAAAAGTTTTAAAAGACTTATTTGAACGCTGATCGAGAGAAATACAGCTTCATCAGGATCATTGCTTTATCACAAAGTGTGGCTACCAAGAATGGATTTCCGGTCATCATCTTTACCTGATCAACAAGACTTGGACATTGTCCACCAATCCGACGATGACCAATCCAATGACCAAAAAGATCGGATTACCAGCAATCCGATTATCTCCTATCCGGTGACCAGTTATCCGATGACCACCTACCCGATAAGCACCTCTCCGATAACTACCTATCCGATAACAACCTATCCGATGACCCATAACAAGGAGGAACCTACTTTTGACGGTAATGCCATTGAACAAGAGGCCTTGAACGCTGTCATCACGCAGGAACCACAGAGACTGAACAGGTGAACATACAACTCATGTCTGATCCACCAGCACAGTGACGATTTACCTAGCGCCCGTTTCATCTGTAAATAAATGGATGAAAAACATAGAAATTATCTTTATCTCCGTTACTAGATAGCTTCTTCCTAGAGATTCTATATATGTTTCAATTCACTTTATCATGTTGTTTCTCATCATGTTCTTGTGTCTCACTATTTTATAAAAACAGGTGTAGGACAAAAACCCGGACAAAACTCCCCGGACAACCCCCCAGCTGAAAAGGCAGGACATTAACCCCCCCCGAACAAAACCCGCTCTTGCCCTAACTAGCATCTGGCACGTATATTTCTCAGATGAACTATTTACAGCTCTGTAACTTAATTAGATGCCCTACCATAATAACTGACGCTACTAACAAAGTCTGCACAGCATTACAAGTGACACTCCAGACTGATTTGGCGCTATAGAAATCAATGACTGAAAGGACCATGGACTGTTATTAGTCTCACTTATATAAGAAGTCGTGTCACAGATAACGCACATACGCTCTGCATAGACTCACTTATCTGACGCCGTCTGAAGAAGCCGTGTCACAGACGCATTCAGCGAGCATATGATACACTAACATCAGAAAGACCAAGGAACTAATTAACTATTCGCTATTTAACTATTGGACACGACGATACCTGAGTGGGGAACGGACAAAAGCCCCCCCGGACAAAAGCCCCGGGACATAAACCCCGGACAAAAGCCCCTCCAATTTTGGGTAGGACATTTGCCACCTCCGGACAAAAGCGCCCTAGTGTGAAGTACGAACGGATGATGACAAGTTATATATTTAACTGCCATTATGTAAAATATATGAAAACAAGCAACTAATTATCGTGTCGTATAGGAGACAAAGTGAGTCCAGTTCTGAATCTTTGTTTTTCTTGCTGAATGCATGAATACTACAAACAGTCCGTGACACGCCTTAAAAAGCAGTGAAGGTCGTCGGCTAGTAAGCAGCTTGGCTTACAGTTGGTTAGCAAACTGTCAGTGACACGCGATAACCATTTCCCATTAATAAGAGAGAGTGGGTGAATACCTCCATATAGATGATAATCTAAGATTATAAGCGGTGAAGGTCAGCTAGTAAGTATGCTTACAGTTGGTAACAGTCAGCCAGTGACACGCGATAATCATCTCAGTCTGAGAGTGGGTGAAGCCCCTATAGGTGAAAATCTCAGAAATGTGTGTCTATAAAACGAAGACTTCTAACATGCACACCTCATAGTACGAACCATTTCGTCTTCAAACGATGCAGGTATTGGAACCAAAGCAATATGTCAACCTGCAAAAATAGATATTTTACAGGTTTAGTAACACTTAGCCGACATTGACACATCTATGCACAGATATTGTGCATACAACCATGCATCATATGCACACATACAACCATGCATATATAATTTGGGCGAGCTTATGGTCTACAATGGGGGGGGGGCTTTTGTCCTAGTTGGGAGGGGGCTTTTGTCCGGGGAGGCTTTTGTCCGGGGGGCTTTTGTCCGGGGGCTTTTGTCCTACACTCACCTGAGTGACCGCGTATAAACGGAAAGTACTGTTCAGGTGGCATTATATAGGCCTAGATAGATTCTTAGGATGGAATTCACCGAAACAGCCAAGGGAGGAGTGAAGCTATGTTACGGAAGCTTCTTATACACTTTTCTAAGTAATAAAAGTAGCAAAAGAAACGCAATTAATTCTAAGTTTTTTTTCCTAATTTGGGGGTGGGTTTGTCCTGAGGGGTTTTTTTCCAGGAAGTTTGCACGCGACCCTATAAAACATGTGCGTGCATGTGTTTATGTATGTATTTACACGTATGCATGCATGTATGTATGTATGTATGTATGTATGTATGTATGAATGAATGTATTGTATGATTGTATGTATGTATGTGTGTGTGTGTGAAAATGTATCAATCGATGACACTGATGGGTTACAAAGATTAGGTCCATGCACATTTATCGTATAGACCACAGGATGATGATGATGCTGATGACGACGACGACGACGAAGAAGAAGATGATGATGATGATAAGGGTGATGTTGGTGGTGGTGGCGACGACGACGATGACGACGATGATGATGATGACGACGATGAAGATGATGGTGATGATGATGATGAGCGTGAGCGCTATTGAGTTGATATCTCGAATTTAATTTAATTTAATTGTAATTTTTATCACGACCATTTTTAGCGCGCGGTCAGTAACAAGCTACTTCTAGGGTGCTTTTCATAACAGTTTGTTGTCAGCGATAGGGGCCATATTAAGTTCACATTGATTGGATGATGATGATGATGATGATGGTGGTGGTGGTGGTGGTGGTGGTGGTGGTGGTGGTGGCGGTGGGGGTGGCGGTGGCGGTGACGATGACTATGACGATGATGATGGATGATGATGATAATGACGACAACGACGATTGTTGCTACTACGATGAACAGCTGCCTGATTTTATATTCATTTTCGTTATCATTAAAGACATTACTAAGAAACATATAATTTTGTTAGTTACCTGACTTTGTTATGAATCGATACCTTTTAATATCATTTAAGCCTTATAGCCTCTCTATCGATTCCATTGTTTGTTTAGGCATGCGATGGAAAGCCACGAAAGAGGTGATGACCGGATAAAGCGTCGAGAATACAGATGCTGTGATGGCACTGGTGACAGCTCATGTGTTGGCGTCTTTTGTTGCAGCGATTTTGACTGTACTGACTGCTGTTGTGACAGTACCGATTGTTGTGGCGAATGCTGCGGCGACGGTTGTTGTGACGACTGTTATAAGGAATGTCTTGACTGTTGTAAAGGAGTAGTTAGATACGAGGGTTCGTTAATGTGTTGTTTGTCAATCTGCACAAGTCTCTGTCTAGTATTCGGTTCCAACTGATTAATCTCTCACTTTTCAACTCACCTGCCAAACCACTGGTGTCTATATATACTCAATGTAATGTAAATCTCAACGCCATGGAAGTGGAAAGCCGCCAGTGCAGGGAGACGGCCATGTGTTTGACGTGTTAGAGACTTCACTTTGCCATTCTCAGCTCATAGAAGAGTCACAAGTCTTCCTCTTCCCCTTCGACTGAGCTTCCTATCCACATCATCTATGGGTATACTGGAAGAACAGTGAGCCTATGCAGCTGCACGTGTCAGTCATTCATCTGGGCAGTCTGGGATATGCTGGCCGATAGCGCATGCATGGACAAAGATGAAGAAGGACTTATAATAAATAACGAGGAGCTTCGAGACAGACGTATAGACATGTAATTATATTATAATCAAACATTATTACTACTGAAAACTTGCTTGCTTTGCTGGTGGCTCTCGAAATTACGAATGTAGGCGCTGTCATTTCAATACACATTATGTGTAGGCCTATATGCTTATAGTTTATCGCTGCTAGCCTTCTGATGTACGCTTACTATACTCAGGTAAATGGACCTTGGTCTTAATTCGTCGTATCATGAAGACATGGACACATTGTTTTACGTTTCAGTCATTGCTCAAGTTTAGGTTGATAAATAACACGTTTGCTTACTCATAAAATCATGATGTAAGGTTTAACTATAACTAATCTTTGATTTGGAAACCGTGTCTAACCTCGCTTTAGCTTTTGTTGCACTCCGTTTGTACTTCAACTTAATATAAAAATTATGTGCTTGAAATGTATTTGATTTAAGTGCACTAAGCTGTCAACCAATCAATCAATCAATTATCTTTAACGCCAATCAATTATTTTAAACGCCACTTAGCCGATGTCAACAGTGCCACCGGAGCGTCGTTACATATGACTGAGTAAGTGCTTTGGACCGCGTGCATGAAGCGGGTGTCAGTGCTAAGCCGGACTGCAATGTAGATTGGGCTCGAAGAGCGACTAGAGAACTTGAGAACATGTTAGTGTGCTCTTAAGCCCAATTTGACGATAATTGAGCTGGAGAAAAGTCATTACTCTGCAGAATAAAATTATCTTCTGATTCATATCATCGCCATTGAGTTGTCCACGGGTCCGATCGACCCTCGATTTTGGCCGGGTCAGGCCGGGTCGGACCACGATTAATGGCAGATTAAGCTGGTCGAATCGTGTAGGGTCGAGATTCTTGTGGGTCGGGTCCCAAACCCGGACCCTTTTCGACACATCAACTTTTTACGGAGCTTAGATTTCAACTATGTGCTTTTCGTAATGATTCGTTGCGGTTTACATCTTCTGAGCATGCGTTCATTGGCAAGAGGTCCTCAAGGCACCTGAGTGAGGAAAGAACAGCAGAAAACACCCAAGGCTATCGCAAAATCGATTGAACATGATACGCGCGATTGATCTTTTGATGGGTCGGGTATGCAAATTGGACAACTATGCATCGTCCAGTGAAGGCTGACAACCTGCGCCTCAGATTCACATTTTTGTTGTGACCTTGTGCGTTATAGATTTGATTAATAACCAATAATAATAATATTAATTATAATAATTATAATAATATCTAACTGAGGAATGGTTACTCGTCAAATTTCCGCGTGCACGTACCATTCTTTAGACACAGGTCTCTGGCCCAAGCCTAAATTTTGCTTCAATTTGAAAATATGATGTTTTAAACCTCAAACGGAATTATATTATTTATTGGTATGGTTATTCGTCAATTTATCTTCATAGCTAAAACCTAATGAATCATCTTGTTATGTCACAACGATGCAAACATTTTTTGCTCCCGATTATTGTCCCAAAGCATGTGACACAACGTTACATAGTTACTTTCCAATCGTATGCATAAATATAATAGGTCCTTGAGAGTCTAGTAACGTAACAGGCATGCATTGCATGTCCTAGTTACGGCGCCAAAGAAATCGTCATTTGCTATTTTTTACGAATATTCGTGAGTAATGACGTCATCGTTCTTGTGTTGTTAAACGCGATCAGATGGCTGCTAACAATCTTTGATACGAAGTTGAAGAGGAGTTACGATGATGGATTAGACGCAAATGACCAGACGAGACTCGACCTCTAATCGTAAGCGCTCTTCACGTCTTTTAGACATCCAAATATCTTCAGCAAAGAAAGGACTCGACGCAAGAGAAGACACGGTTAACTAGCGGTTGGCAATTAGCTAACAATTAATATATGCTTACTTTATTATTAAGTCATTTATACTTAAATAGCGCCCCTTCATGGAGATTACTGTTTACCGTAGTATAAAGCCATCCAATTTAGCGCAGCGTATACGCTTTAGAACAGACAGTAATGTAAAGTAACTTAGCTTTGTCGAGGCGAACGAGTGCATGCGACGGACAATATTCTCGTGTGGGCTTCAGACGATCTACATTTATATACATTTAAATGCACACGTTTTTATACATAGGTACCATAAATGACCCTGTTCTGTAAGTTAATTGACCTGGTGCAATCCTTAACCATTGCTACCCCTTTGAATAGGCGCCATTTTAGATCCACGAACCGAGATACAAAACAACACACAATCAAAGATGAAATCAAGCACTCCAAATATTATGACTTCATATAGCCCTAGGATTAGGAGGGAAACGATTCTCCTTTGGGAAGCGATATGCGCGCTCTCTCTTACAAAGAAGAGTACTCACTCTAACCAATGCGACTGGTCCAGCGCAGTAGTATATGGCACGATGTTATGGTATTTGCGGACTTGATTCGCTGTAATTTGTAATGCCCGTGAATAAGCCGTGGCTTTTTGAACATTTACTATTGTGGTAGACTTGCACGACGCGCAGATGAACCCCGCAATTCGTAATGTAAAATAAAAGTCAAAAAGTGTCGTAACCATATAAAAACGGGCGCCATCTCATCTATATCCCCATGCCGAAGGCTAAACACTGGGCACCAGTTTATTCACCAGCGCTGAGAGAATCCTGCTTGATCTGTTCGTTGCGATTGGGTTCAGCACAGAAATTGTTTTACCTTCTAGGCGCGTCTGCCAGCCCTGGATCGCTCGTCAACTGATATAGTGGGACTAAATGGCGGCGCCTAAGACCCCGGTGGCAAGGAACCAGACGATACCAACTGAAACTGCCGGCAACCGCATCGCGGAACGGCAACCTCTGAATCCGATTATCACCGAAAACCGAATCGCCCAACGACAATCTCTGGTGCCAAAGGACGAAGCGAAACCAACTGTAACTGCCGACAAACGCATCAATGAACGACAACCTCTGAACCCGGTTTTAACCAAGCAACCACAGAGAGGTGGCAACTGGTGAGCAACATACAACAATTAATCTCATATAGTGTTGTGCAGGTTGACATTTATTTAGCGCTCTTTTCGTGTATAATAAATGAAAAAGAGAAAAAGATATGGAAAGATGATCTGGATCTCAGTTCAGTGTTATCTCTGATCACTTAAGTGGCCTATTATTATTATTATTGTTATTATTATTACTATTATTATTATTATTACTATTATTATTATTATTATTATTATTATTATTATTATTATTGATCATACTGCGGTTTGTCATTTTTAAAGTAAAACGAAAATTATTAATTAATAATAATAATAATAATAATAATAATAATATTATTATTATTATTATTATTATATGATCTCTTTCCGTTTTAGATAATGATGAGAACTCGTCGATCGGTCGCATTGAGAAATTGCCCAATGAGTAGCCTCAGTTCAGCGACACCTTCCTCCTTTATCCAATGGGAACCCGTTCCATCCACTTATAAGGCACGATTCTGCGGTGCAGAAGTTCGAATAAAGGTAACAAGGAGCGCGCCGGTTCCACGGAGCGAAGAGAACTTCATCCTCCGATCTATAGGGCACCAAAGCTCGCGCAGATAGGCTGTGGCAACGCTCAGCAAGCACCGCCATACTAGACTGTGCATAGTTTTGCTAATAGACGTATTTTTACTTCTTCGCTGTGACTGTTAACATCATTGAGGCCAGAGCAGAGAGCGCTTCTGAGTAGAAATCTTAAGGGGCGCTATACAAATGCAAGATTACTTTACATTACTGAAGCAGCGAATATATGCCAGCAGTTCTGAAATTGGCAGACGAATTATGATCCGCTGTCGAAAGGGGAACCAGCTGAGCACGTCAGGCATCACGAAGCGTGCGACCAGTTACATGGCCAGCTCTAGGAATACTTCCAACTATGAGGCGTGCAGCGGAGAGCTTTCCCGGTCCAAGTACCGGACCAGTCGCATAGTCGGAAGCCCAGCAACGCAGAGCGAGGTGACAAGAAAACATGCCAGCAGTTCTCTAATTGGCAGACGCATTCACATTGCGAACGGTCCAAGATATTTCCAATACAATTAAATGCTTTACATTATATTTATTCCATAAACGAATCCTGCTTGCCGTTTTATTCTATTTAGCGTCACTACATTATTATTTTTAATTGTCTTGCTTAATTATTATAGGCAGGAGAGCGAGCGACCTTTCCAACGTGATGGTATAGAACGCTTTGGAAAAGAAAGCGACGGAAAAGAACGCGATGGAAATGAGCGTATCAGTGTTGCTGATGATTATATTGATGAAGACTGCTGCGCCGGCTGCAAGTGCTGCGGATGTACAACTAGCCAAACTGCAAGGGAAACGTGCGAATGTTTGACCAGCATTTTCTTCGACCCATGTTAAGAGAGGTTCCGTTGTTTATCCTGTCAGCCTCAGTTTGTACTAGTCAAAGGAAAAGCCGAACGGTCTGGGCTTAATTTTGACAGGGCCCGATCGAGTCGAGCAGCAGTAAAACCTAGTGACAATGGCCCAGCACCGACCCTAAATACTAGACAATGGGGTACAATTCGAGTGAAGCCTATTGACAATCGCCTGCCACCAACCCTAAATACTAGACAATGGGTTACAATTTCAGTGAAGCCTATTGACAATCGCCTGCCACCAACCCTAAATACTAGACAATGGGGTACAATTCGAGTGAAGCCTATTGACAATCGCCTGCCACCAACCCTAAATACTAGATGCTGGGGATACAATTCGCGTTTCTGCACCGAGATTCCTAAGTGTCGCGGTAGAGTGCGATCGATTCATCCACGAGATGTTGGTACGTAGCCACAGAGGCCGGGATCAGACTATAGGGAAGTTGGGCCAGACAACAGGGGCCGGTATCAGACTATGGGGGCCGGGATCAGACTACAGTGGTGGACCGGGGTCAGACTATAGTGGCCGTGGTCAGCAGTGACCGGGGTCAGACTACAGAGGGCCGGGGTCAGACCGTAGGGGCCGAGTAAGACCATAGGAGGCTGGGGTCAGACTATAGGGATCGGAACACTGATCTCTTAAATAAGTCGCGATTGTTAGGCCCCTAAGAGATAATAGAGCTGACACACTCGTGTGGTTTCGTTGTTTATAAGACTAAATGAACATCATTTTCTCCGTGTTTGGTAAGTTGTGTCGAACCTTATAAATCTAGTTATTTGTGCACCATTGTTAGTATTATAAATCAGGGAATGAATTTAACCGAACAAAGCGTTTTTGAAAGTAAGCCTAATCCTATTCGTCCGGGTAGGTGTAATAGACGATCACTCTTGAGATGATTGTTTCTCAGAGTGCCATGTAACTAAAACGGGTCATTGCTACTTCCGCATATGAATTAACATTGAAAATGTATACTGATTGCATACTTACTCACTTACGATAATCATTGCAATTTGTGAAAGTTGATGAGAATTGACTTTGTAAAAAATATTGTCTTCCGAAATCAATTCACTTAATTATTCGGAAATTAGTTTTTCAGTAATCGATGTCTATTTGCCGTGCTGCTATCGGGAACGCCACTGAGCAGTCCCCTTGAAGAGGCGCTAAATAAATTCATAAATGAATTAAAGAAATTTGTATAACTAAGAATTTAAGAGAGTATACATTTTTCATTAGCTAATTGCTAAACGCTCTTCGGAACAGATGTTGAACAAACAGAGTAAAAAGTTTACAACTACCAATAAATGTCTTGCGTGTGGCAAAACAACTCGATCCTGGGGTGGGTTTTTCGGCCATGAGCACAGGAACAAACGGAGTTGTCAGTAGAGCTTGGGTTTTCTGCGTGCATAGGCCTATATGGTCCAGGTCTGCCAGGACGGCCCCAAAGTCGTTACTTAATTAACGGTTAAACACATTAGTCAATTTCAATTCAATTTGATCGCCTTTATTGTAGCCATAGCAACAGAATTCAGAAAAAATGCGCAAACGATACAGATATAAAGAAAAGGAGCCCAAAAACGGATCGAAATTCTGCTGGCGAGTAGCAGAATTAACAAAGACAAAAATATACGATAGCCACCTATTAATATCAGGCATATACGTCTCTGGCACTGAGGAAAGACATTGCATAGGCCTATCTGTGTCCTCTGGCTCTATTATCTATGTATTTCAAATACAAATTTATACACCGTGTCTCAATAAACTCTGTACACATTTTTTCTGTCAGAACTTCGTCAAATTTCCTCCAAATTTAATAACTTTTGGTAGGTAGATGGAAAAATGGCTGAAATTTTATGGTATATATAAATTTTCCACATCACCTGACTCATTTCACCGCACTACCTTGTTAAACACAGGTGTACCAATTTTATATAATAGATTATAACGCTCACATTTCATTACTTTCAACAAACTATCTGACGACTGAATTAAGCACGCAGTAAAGTAAAGTATGGTTTACTTAGCTGAATTTTTAATTGTTATGACAGATCTGCTTAAAAATGTTAGAATTGGTGCTCGAAATGTACCCCGCTTACACGGACACAAGCGCTTAGACGGCGACGCCACTGGCCGATAGCAGCATCAGCGATCGAGACTGGTCATAGCGCGTCCACTCGTCGATCAGACGCGTTTTCAGTTTGTTAACGTTGGCTATTCTGGAGCGGTAATCCTTCTCTGCAGAACATTCCATATGCTATAGTCGACTGGGTTAAGATCCGGTGAATTCGGCGGCCACAGTGTTGGAGAGAAGTAGTCGGGCGTCTCTCGCTCCCGGAAAGAGACAGTGTCGCGAGCTCGATGCGCTATCTTGTTGAAAGACAAAAAACTCGCCCTGGGATATCCGGCGTACATGTATGTCTGGCAGTAGCTTCTGGGCAAGAAGGTTGTCGGGATAGTATGCCCCATTCACTTCCCCACCTGGCTCGATGAAATGGAGTTCAGTGCAGCCAAGTAATAAAATGTAAGCGTTATACAAAACATGGTACATCTGTGTTTAACAAGGCAGTGTGGTAATATGAGTCAGGCAAGGTGGAAAATTTATCTATAGCATCAAATTTCAGCCATTTTTCCATCTACCTACCAAAAGTTATTAAAATTGGTGGAAATTTGACGAAGTTCTGACATAAACAATTTTGCACAGATTTTTTTAGACACCGTGTAGTTGTTTATAGTCATTGATTAAATATGGAATAAAAACTGGCCTGGCATATGAAGCAAGTAATTGTGAAGGCGCTACAGATGTCCGTATACATGCATATAAAATAATTATTAGATCTAGATCGAAATACCTTATACATAAACATGAGCTATTTATGCTCCACATCAATATATCGCTCGTGAATAAGCTGTTGACCAGCGCTTACCTTTTAAGAGGCGTTTTGGACATTTGAAATTTGCGATTTGAATCGCTGCAAGCAAAATAATACAAATTAAAATGATTATAAAAATGAGTAGGCATATAAAGGCTCAAATGGAGCGCTCATAATTGTATCATAACTACTTTTCTTGTGTTTACAACTTCTTTGCACGTACTCAATTAGTACGCTTTCTTACTCACTTGCTTGTGCTGACTAATTACTTCAGTCGCTGCGGTTATGTAACTTAGACCAATGTCAACTGGGAAGTCAAGACTTCCTTCTCCCTTTGGCTCATTCATTGATGAATTAGTCCTCCTCCCATTTGGGATGTATTTTCCATGTCATCAGAGGTTCCCACATCGAGATCTTTCCCCTTTCAGTGTTGGACTCTCAACCAATAGGATACGTTGTGGGTTCAAATCCCGCCTTAGGAAAAGAGGCTTCAAGATTTCTGGTTCACTTGTTACCCTATAGCAGACTCTGCGATCAAAGGAATTGACATACACAATTCCACACTAGTCGTACGCAGCGGGGAGAACACTGGTCCATCGACATTCATATATCAAATAGTCTAGACCATATATAATATATAAACGTGACCAACGTTGAAACAAAGGAAACGAAGCCGCTATGATCGCCATCATAAGTCTTCCTCTCGGTTGATGCTCAATTCGTACTGGTCATTTCTTCAATACCACTTGACTATAATTATTAGCCTGCAAGTCTGTCGACATGGTCGTTTATAAAGCACATCTTATGTGACACATACGAGATTAACATGATCCTGATGGAGCCCTTCAAAGGCTCAGGGGTATATATGCGCTCGCAGTGATTATTATAAAAACAAATTCAAATAGCATTAAAAATCAGACATAAATCACATGTTAACCAATTAAGCACAAACCAACATTCACATTTAGCAGGTCATGCAAGGCACCACTAATAAATGGATGGATGGATGGGTTAATAAATTAGCTAATAGGCAGCTAAATATATAGATGGATATGCTTGATGATTCTGGAAAGACTTTAGTAAAAAATGACCAGGTAGATGAATGGATGGATGGATGAATGGATGGATGGATGAATGGATGGATGGATGAATGGATGGATAGAATGAGATGGAGTTGAGGCGAAGAGAACGACGAGACTCATTTCACAGCTGACAACGCATCACAAGCACTGAAGGCACTGGTTCAATGCAAACGTTCACATCAATGTGCAACTGTCACAGCCGTCACCGCAGTCACAGCCGTCACAACCGTCACAGCCGTCACAACCATCGCAGTCGTTATCTTCATGTCTGCACGACGAGCAGATGCAACAGCACGAGGTGAGACAAATGCACTCAAAGCAACCGTCATCACAATTCGTGACGTCACGCCTGACGTCATCTCGTGTCTGCTGCCTGTACAAACAAAAGAGCCAACAATTTTATTAATGATGTGAAGTAGAACAAATATGATTCATACAAGCACAGCACATATTATTTATAACAAATTATCATGTTTATAAGTGTTGGTTGAGACACTATACAGTAGATGTTTCACTTCTGATAGTTTCACTGTTTCGTGTTGATCTGTTAGTTGTGGCTTAATACTAAAAACATTAGGTCTACTAATCCATCGATAGGTTTACGTAAGTGGTTTGTGAAATTATGTGACCTCTAAAATGGACACTTGCTTCTCTGATGGCATAGATCCAAGTACTCGGATTCGGTACTCGGTGGAAAACTCAACTGGACTGATCCATAATTACGATCACTTTGCAAAGAGCGCTGGATAAATGCAGATTGATTTCACTGCAGAGATAGTTAGACTAGATTGCGTATAAGTAGGCCTACTACTTGCTTTTTATCTTCCTCATTTTGCTGTGGTTGTTGTGATACGGTAGGATCCATTGCCCATACAGCTGTCGTCTCCAAATTGAAATCCAACTTCTTCACGATTTTCAATCCTAATCCATTCAACCCTCTGCCTTTGAAACCGTTTCGTTTCTAATTAAATATCTTCTGGAAAACGAACTCTGACCTCAAGTTGAAATCACTCGGTGATATATCCCTGCTGCTTATTTTGTTCCAGTTGACGTTCTGTCGGTTCTGCAATAATTTACAACATTATTAGTAGGCTATAATTATTTGTAGAATTATTATACGGAGAACATGAGGAGGAGAAGGACGAGGAGGAGGACGAAGAGAAGGTATAAAGCACAAGAATAAGAGGATCAGAGAAGGAGAGAAGATGAAACGAGGAAGAGGAGGAAGAAGAAGAGCATAAAGAAGAGGGAGAGATCTAAGAAAGAACAGGTTTTAACTAGTATTCTGCGATTCTATCGCAGAATCGCTCAACTGTACTGTAGGCCTAAACGCGGACGACCCATATAGGCCTAGGCTTATCAGACTGGTTCAATGCAGTAACATACGCAGCCGAGGCAAAACGTTCCTGTGATAAAACGAACAAAGATTGAGGTGTAGGACTCCTTCAACGCACCTAAAAATACTTCCCCGAGTATCTAATCAAATAGTTTACCTCAGCGGGTGATAAGTTGTACAGCATGCACCCATGAGAAGAACTTAAAACACAGTTTAAGCAAAGTGCGGCTGTAGATAGCCAGATTTCGGAGTATTTATAGGGCGAGCCGTTCTTTTGTGCTTTGCACATTGCCAGCCGTCACGGTCGAAAAATCCAAGTCAGCCAGACGCTCCAAAACGAGAAATACGTTGTGGTACCAGCCTATTAGAATAGATGTCCTTGAGTAAAAAAAAACAGGCGCTCTCTCTCTCTTCAAAAAGCCCTGCTACGCTAAGAATGGCGAAGCATCAACAATGACGAGGCACTAATGAAGGCCCTACATGGCATGATGGGGTGTAACGATGCATGACTAACCAATGTGCCCTCATCAACGCGTCATGGTCCTCATGGACGCTTTAATCGCAATGGCCTACAGGGCCTACATAATACGAATAGTCGCAAGACTTGTGTAAATATTTGGGTCTTACTTCCTTCATTAGGCTATGAGCTTATTTATGATCATCGGGCTTTCTCGGTCGTGGAACCGACCGTCTGAAATTTGTCCCAGCTAGAGCTCCGTCTCTTATACCAATGAACTCTTGTCTTCACTTTACATCTCTCTCTCTCTCTCTCTCTCTCTCTATATATATATATATATATATATATATATATACTATGTGTGTGTGTGTGTGCGCGCATGTAGGTTTGTTTAACGACGCATTCATGACGAGGATGACATGCCTCTCATATCCCTACTATAGGCCTATCCATATTGCACGTGGAACTCGGCCAAAGCTGCTTAGCCTTGGATGCATTCAAATGCACTGGGCGTGACCTTAATAATCTATAGCCGATATCATCTGTATCTGCACATCTGTCTCTTTCTTTCTCTTGCTCTCTGTCTCTGTCGCAATCTCTTTCCGTCTCTGTCACTTTTCTGCCTGGGCACCAGCGTATCTACGTGTTTCTGTAAGGAAGACTAGCTTAAGTACAGGCGCTATATAAAATCAAGTTCGCAGTAACTTTTTGGCCATTGTCGGTGCCATGTCGGAATCCTAGGAGCCTTTGGAGGTCAAGCCGGGAAGAGAGCCTTCTATACGTTGTAACCGTACGTTACAAACTGAAAGTTAGACTAGGATAGATAATAAGGTGCAAATGTGAAGTAGGCCTGGCCAGACCATCGACCCAGCCGTAACTGGGCCACGCCACAAAATAATATTGTCTACTACGCCTCTCTC
The DNA here is from genome assembly GCA_959347315.1 of Bimastos eiseni. Classification (NCBI taxonomy): domain Eukaryota; kingdom Metazoa; phylum Annelida; class Clitellata; order Crassiclitellata; family Lumbricidae; genus Bimastos; species Bimastos eiseni. The sequence continues at coordinate 2,954,428 of OY365811.1, forward strand.
TAGTATTGCTCTTTAAAATTCTTACGCTGAAAAAAGGATACTTAAAAACAACAAGTCCATTTGCATCCATTTCAGTAATTAATTTTCACGTCCGCTGAAGTGCCACGTCGACCAATAATTAGTCTTGGAAATACTGACTAGGCCTACACGAAGTGGGCGATTCAGGAACCAGATTGGTGTCGTATAAGATAGACTGGAACACGCCCTTTACAGTTGACATTCTTCATGGCACGAAATTGATGAAATCATAAAATCGTTGTATTATATTTTGCACATTCTATTCCGCCCACATCTTCCCCGAATGCGTCACGCAGGATGCTATGGAGTATAACTTCTTAGTTACTGCTTGTCGCTTCATATAGAACCTGCCTGAAGATACGATATTTCTCAGCGCGTCTCTGCTGCCACCTGGTGGTTGACGCTAACTGAGGCGTGCGACAGTTATCATCGTTATCTTCAAACATTAAAGGCGCTAGTCAAATGTTTAACGCACGGTACCAGCTCAATCACAAAGCGCTGCGTCAAGTCATGGAATTGTCAAAAGGATATTCTATAAGTAATAAGAGTCTGGTTTGCAGTGGGTCAGAGGAGGCAGAGTAGCTGTTCAGAGGAGCTTTGTGTCGTTTAGGTCTATAAAAATTGGGAGATGGGAATCAGAAGAGTCTAGGGTAGGAATTCTTGAAGACGTGAGGTTTTGATTTCGTGTGCATTATAAGCTATAACCTAAGGCAGAACTAAAATGAGTGACGGCAAGTGCCAAGTGGCAGCACTAATGGAATATTTGAGTGCTATCTAATAACGCAATGTTCACTCATTTAAATTAAAGCAAACAATCAGAATGAAATCTATAAATACCAACCTGTGTGACAATCAGATAATGGATAATGAAAGTAGCTAGAATCGTACTTTAAAAAATATTCATTTGTAAGGATCTGACGATAATCTCCTACCATAATGATGTTAATGGAATTCAATATTTTCAACAATAAGTTTTTATTTAGCATTAATAATTCATATTACAAGCGATTTAAACAAATTACACTGAAATTTGATACATTATTTGAACAAATTCTGACTATTCCGTTGTTTTTGTAGCGTAAACGTAGAAGTTAATAACCGCCGAAATTACAGTAGTCAAAGGATAGCGCTTTTTCACCACTGGTATTTACGTCATGAAATGATGTATCGCAAGATATATAAATTCTGTGCTGTGGAAAAGCGTCATTGAATATTATTAACATTTTTTATTCAGTTAATATAAAACTCATCTTTGTGTTTGCTTTATTGGTGGGATCGGTTGGTAGAACTGTTTGTTTAAGGGTGCGTTTTTGTGAAACGAGTTGGTGATACGATGACTAGGTTATGGTTTCTTGTCGTTCTTTTGGCTTGGAACCAACGCAACAGCTGCGCTGGTTATCCGACTACAGAAGTCGGTGATACGGACCTGGCCCGTTATCACAACTACGAGGAGTTGCTGGACTTCATGCAGCGTGTTCACCAGAAGTGTCCAGAGATCACCTACTTGTACAACCTGACAGGAAACCCAGATAAGACAATAGATGGAAGGAATCTTGCGGTCGTTGTCATCTCAGATAATCCGGAGAGACATGAAATCGGTACGTGTTTACAAGCCTTGACTACTTGATTAACTGTAGAATTCAGAACTAAGCTTATTTTAATCTTGAGACTTAGGTTCGATGGTGTTTATTGTTTACCACTGTTCATTGGAGTTCCTGGTAGTTGAAACTGTTCAAGCACATTTGTTTATTTCTGGTGTTAAATATCAGCAATTTTATAAGTTTGGCACATTAACCAAGTCGTTATGACATTGGTCTGCACAGAGTTGCATGGTAGCATTTTACATGAAGTGTTGTATTCAGGGCTTGAAATGGGGAAAAAGGAGGTGCCGGTATGGATACAAAAACCATTCCCCTTCTTTCCCCGTATGCGTACAGTTGGGCTGGAGAGATGCCGGTATGGCATGCTGTTTCATATTGTCCCTCTTCAAGCCCTGGTTGTATGGTAGTACTAATTCTTTATGATATTGCACTTAAAAATTTGTTTAAATGGTTCTTAAGTTTTCTGTTGCCGTTAAAATATTATGTTACGTGTGCTGGAAGAGAAATAGAGAAAGAATAGTGCAACATAAATGTAATATATATGTGTATATAATATATAAACATATACAAATATATATATGTGTGTATACAAATGTATTTAATTTAATTTTACTGTTTCCACTGTTTAGGGGAACCGGAGGTCAAGTATGTGGGGAACATGCATGGAAATGAAGCGGTGGGACGGGAGGTGCTCCTTGATCTGATGGACTACCTTTGCACCGAGTACCGCGGTGGAAATCAGAACATCCAGAAATTGGTTAACCTCACACGCATACACATCATGCCGTCGATGAATCCAGATGGGTGGGAGTTGGCAAACAATCAGGTAATTAATTTATACCAATTTCATCTTCAGGTACAATTAGCAGAACCATTTTGATGGGTTATTAATATTGCTTTTGTTATTATTATAATTAATTCTTCTTCTTAATTGTTCTCATTATTTTTTATTGTTCTTGTTCTTGTCCTTATTATTATTTTTAGTTTTCCTCTGAAGTACATATTAAACCCTTGTGATTCAAAAATTTGGGATGGCGTTGTTCTGGAATGGCTAGTCTTAGCAGATGGTTATTATTATTGTTGTTGTTATTGGTGCTATTGTTGTGGGTGCTATAATTTTATTATTGATATTGTCGTCTTAAAGGACGCTATTGAATTGGATGATCATTAATGTTTGTGGGAGGCTGAAAGAGAGGGCTAACCAACAAGATGAATGGTGACATTAAACGTATTAAACTGCGTTAAGACATTGTTATTAAAGACAAAAGAAGAATAGTATTGTTGTTATCTTTTATAATTCTCCAGAAGTTTTCCCTCCATAAAGATCATTATCAATCTGATCATTATCTGAAGCATCGTCTTAGGTGTACTTGGAAAAGCAGCTGGTGTTTGTATTTTCGTATCATTCTATGGTTAATTTTTATTGATTCTAATCTCGTTATAAATGCTATTATTGCTCACTTACTTTTGTATGGTATTCTGCAATGTCTTGTAAGACATCAGGAGTGTGTTGTATGAGGCAAAGAAGAATGTAATGTAATGTGATCAAACATTTATATGAAGCACAAAGGACACATTGAAAATATGAAACATCATCAGAAAAAGAGCTCAGGCAAGATAGACTTTTCATAATAAGTGTGCCTAGCAGAGCTGAAATCTGAACAAGTCTTATCTAGGCAGCAAATCAAAACTGGCTGTGAGAAGGTTTTCTGATTGACATATTTTTATGGTCAGTTGGTGATTTTTATTGATATGCTATTCTACTTGTTGTTTTGACATCTCAACTGAGCATGCATTGAATGTTGTTGCTAATTTTTGCATTTTCTGACGTCGCTTGCTTAGGCTGGTCAGAAGGATTGGCTCGTCGGGCGATCAAATGCACAGGGTATCGACCTGAATCGCAACTTTCCAGACCTCAATCGAATTGCGTACAGTCACGAGAAAACTGATGCTGAGAACAATCACCTTCTCAATGAAGCAGTCATCAACAATTCTGAGGTAAACAGGTTACTGACTGTCTGGCTAGCTTACTTACTGATTGACTTACTTACTTAACTGATTGACTTACTTACTTACCCTACTTACTGATTGACTTACTTACTTAACTGATTGACTTACTTACTTACCCTACTTACTGATTGACTTACTTACTTACTTACTTTTTCATAACTGCTGTGTTTGGCTGTCTATAAAATTTCTGCCCTGTTGTGAATTTAAGCAGCTGACAGAGTCTCGATTGACAGTCCAGAATGCGTGAATCATAATCGTTTGAATACTACAAGGCCTCTATTGTTTGCTAATAAATAATGGTTTTGCTGGGCATTGTCTGTAGTTGGCTCCAGAGACAAAGATGGTGATACAGTGGATAAGTAAAATTCCATTTGTTCTTTCCGCTAATCTCCACGGAGGTGACCTCGTGGCGAACTATCCATATGACGAAAGCCGATCAGGAAAAGCGCAGGAGTATACGACCTGTCCAGATGACACAACATTCAAGTCAGTGTATTGGATCTTTTTACGTTGAAAGCTTTGCATCATACTGACCTTGTTTTTTAGTTATACTCAATATAAACAATAAACCATTTAATGACAAGAGTTTACCAAAGTGTATGGGAAGAGCCTTTGCATCATGGCATTAAATGGCCAGTGTGTTAAACTTATCCGGAAATCTGAAATCTGATTAAGCACTTACTATAATGAGAATGTTCACATGTAGAAACTCAAGCAGAAGAATATTTAGTAATGCCAGATGAAGATCTGCCTTGTCATTCAGATTTTTAGTAGAGATTGAGAAACCATGAGTTACTAGTACTTCATTGTTTCTCGAAGGTAGATATAGGTTGTTATTTGGCAAAATGGAATGACTTGAGCCTCTCTGTAGAATATTCTAAAGATTGCTCTAGGATTTAAAAGTAATTTCGTAAATCGTCAGATTGGATTCCTTCTCTGCTAACTTCGTTTGTGAATCTCAGGTTTCTTGCCGAGTCTTATGCCGAGAAGCATGCCACAATGGCCAAGCCGCATGCGAGCTGCGATATGACGGACGACAGCTTTTACAAGCAGGGAGGAATCACAAACGGAGCCGAATGGTACTCCGTGCAAAAGGGTAACAACTATTTTCCAGTTTTCAATTTCTGTCTCTGTCAGTCCTGAGACAATCAATCTCGTATTTATATCTGATTACCTTTTGTGGTATCTGGCTGCTTCTGATCTTGATTGGAATTGCATTTATCGACACAGTGCCAAGCACTTTAATCTGACAAGAAGAGTGGCCAATTCGCATTGTCATGTTTTGCAACAATGATCATAATAGCATTCAAAAAGTGGATAGACCGACTAAGACTGGATTAGTCAATTTCCAGATTATATCTGTCAGTAATTACAACGTATTTTTTTGTGTGCATGCATAAAATGAATGAGTACAGTCATATGAGATGAACAAAAAAAATTGGGGCGTTTGTGTTATTTTGTCATACGGTAGAAGAAATTCTCTGTCTTCTATGGTTTCCAAGACAACAGATAGGCAGGGTCCTTCCGATTTTGGGAAGGCACTGTCAGAGTGATGAGTAGGTGATCCTTTAACGACTATGCAGCTGGTAATTTAAGAATTAAACAGCTTAGACAAGGCAACTAGCAGATACTTGTTTATGTGTTGTATCTATTAATAGAATGGTAAATGGACAAATGTGTGACTTTCCTATAGCAATCGTATGACCTCAACCCTCTTCGTTTGTGATGTGTTAAGAGGTCATGCCATTTTGGGCCCTTGCGTACAAAGGGGCTACCCCGAGATTTGAATATCTTAAACAAGTTTCTATCGGTATGCAAACCGAGTACCAGAAACACAAGGATGTATTCCCTAGCCACTGTAGTTAGTTGGCCGGGCCAGCATGGGAGGGATCATTCATTCATTGTAAATATTGACTTGTTACAGGGATGCAAGATTTCAACTACCTGAGCAGTAACTGTTTTGAGATCACGCTGGAACTCGGTTGCGTGAAATTCCCACCCTCTGCCGATCTGCCAAAGTACTGGAATGACAACCGCGATGCACTCCTTCATTACATGTGGATGGTAAGCCAGGCGACTGTTGGACTTTTCGTTTGGCTGTCTGTTTAGTCTCGTATTGTGGTCTACTCGTTTACGAATTCTTGTATTGTGTTGCATTTGCCCTGATGCTCCAACAGAAGCAGTTGAATAAAATTGTCCTGATTTTGAGGACTTTACCATAGCTTGGCTTTCCTGTTTTATTCTTGTATTATTAAGTATGTACAGAAGAGTAGATTATCACATACCTACAGCCAGACCAAAGCACCAGTTACACACTCTATCTGTGTGTCTTTCTCTGTCTGTCTGTCTGTCTCTCCCTCTGTCTGTCTGTATCTCTCTCACTCTGTGTCTCTCTGCCTTTATCTCTAAAACAAATCAATTACACCTTTCATGATATCTAGACACTTGCTATGGTGCCTGTTAGGAATGTAAGATAAGCGTTTTCATGGTTGTTAGTGATTCAGTTATGATAATGTGTGCCATAGACCACATGAGGAGGTTTTCAAGTATCTATGTAAGAAAGGTTACTCGTGAGTATTAATCCGTGGCTGTGGTTTATCTCAGAGTCACGTTGGGATCAAAGGGCGGATTACAAGCAAGACCGGACAGCCGATTGCCAACGCAATCATTCATGTGAAAAATCTGACGAATGGCCAAGACATCGAACACGAAATAACCTCAGGTGATTCATTTCCATCTGTGCTAAAGAAAATGTGCAGCGATCGTAGCTAAGTTTTGTTCGCGACTTCTTTTCTTTTGGTGCGTCCTAAGCATATTCTAGCGTTTTTTACCAGTTTGGTGTCTCTTTTGTACAGTCTTGATCCATCTTGTTATTTTCTGTCCTGTTATCAAAGTTGGCCTGACCTTTTAATCTGAGGTTGATTCACAGCCAATGTTAAAGCCATATGCCTTATGGAGAATTTTCATAAATTATTAAGGACGTGGTCGACCCGCCCTTCTTAGAAAAAAACTGTTGACGTTATGGTCGACCCACCCCTCCTATTATTGAGGGCACCGAATAAGAACCATGGTCCTATTATAGAATAATTACTAATTTTGTGGTCGACCCACTCCTCCTATTTGAGCAAAATTATTAAGAGTACGGTCGACTCATTCCTCTTACAATACAATACAACTGATATTTGATATCGCCCTTCTTACACTTAAGTTCAGAAGTGCACACATGCCTCGACAGCACAACTGCAGTTGTAATGCAGGGCAATTGTGTGCGAAGGACTTGCTCAAGGTCCCTACACAGTGACGCCCCGGCCGAGGGTCGAACCCACTCACTCAGCGCACACTGAACGTTACGGGCCGACCGCTCTAACCGCTCGGCCACCATGCCACACCATGCCCTCTTCTATGTTGCATCAAGTATCGTTTCTAGGGTTTGGTGACTGAGGGCTGTTGTATGTGAACAGATCAATGTCATTGCAGAGAGTGAATTAATAGATTGAGTATTTTTTGGAATTCTTGAAATTTGATATCGCTCTTCTTCCAACATGTTTTGCTCTGAAGTGGAGTATTTTACCAATTGGCTGCCATTTTTTTTTCAATGTTTGTTTTGATTCTATCAGCACATGATGGCGACTACTGGCGTCTTCTGGTGGCCGGTCGTTATGAAGTTACTGCGTGTGCACTGCCGAGGTACGACTGCGTCAGCCAGGTCGTGACTATCAAGAATCCAGAGCATTCGGAGGCAAAGGAGCTCTCGTTTGTGCTGCCCTTAGCCAGGAAAGAGAACGCAATTGATGAAGATGAGGTGACTTGATTTATTTGATTAAAGTGATTTCATGTTTTTGATCATTTCTTGTGAGTTTGCCGATTGGTGTTTCTTTCTGTCGTCTATTGGTGGATTAATACTTGAATATTTTTTAAGTGAAGTGGTCATCGATTGATGCCTTGGGATGGATACTGATTATGGTGCTTTAGAAGTCATCAGATTTGATTCGTTCGTGTTGTCCCTGGTTCTGTGTTTTGATTTTACGTTTGGTTCTTAGTCTGCTTCATGCATCTCACAATGTTTGCAAAATTTCGAGCAAGTGGTACAGATCTGGTTCTCTAAGTCTCTGGCAAAAAAGTAGTCATTCTGATTCTTGTGTCTATCTGACTGTTATTCTTTTGACCAAGACTCAGAGGCTGATGGTAAACCATTCTCTGGTAGTGAGGAGCATGTTGTCTTCCATGCATGGGTGGTAGAATAGAGTTTGAGAGTGTGAGATGATCGGAGATTCTCAAATATCAGGATTTATTTAATATTTTTCTTGTGAAATGTCTCTAGGGTTATGGATCGATGTCTCGCGAGGATGAACAAGAGCTCGACGAGGTTCGTCAGCTCCTAGCAGAGTACTACAAAAATCTGGATAGAGAAGGCTAGACCACTTGCAGCCGGCCAAATCCATGACCCAAAGCCAACAACCAAATCCTATGCGCCCACGAAATCCGCCTGGTCTGTCAAATTACGAGGAGAACGCTGGTTCCACTCAATGACGAATGAAGAAGTGGAACAGTTACCATTGTAATGTTGGTGATCGTTCCACTTCTTGCTTGATCTTGTGTAACGAAGTTCAGTGTGTGTGTAATATGTTGTAATATCAAATATCAAATGATGCCTATAGATGGAACAAAGGACTAAGAACAAAAAAGTGAGTTGTTGATAATCAATTGTATTGCGATCGATCTGTTAATTGTTAATACTAGTTCGACATCAACCCTTTGAATGTCACGGTCTGTCAATGTAATGGTTAGTGTTATTTTTGGTGTAATGGTTAGTGTAGCGTCAAGACAGAGGTAGTGTTTGCATTGTCGTGTTACTTGGTCATGTCATCTTGACTGTGGCCTTTGAATTGAAAACGACAACATACTTTGTGGTATGTTCTGTTTGAGAATTTGCTGGTTGAAATTTGATCTTTGACATAATTTAGCCTCACCTATATCTGGATACAGAGGCATCTACACCATAGAAATCTTGGAGCAAATGCTCCATCAAAAAAGTAAGGGGAAGATCGCATTACGAAATTAGGGGAGGGGGAGTTAATATTTTAAAAGTATTTTATCATTAAAAAACTTTTATTTATTATTTGCAGTTGAACCATTCTGTTCTATTCTACAGTGTAAATGTGCATGCCATTAACTTTGTTTAATCTATTATTCATCCTTGAATAATATTAGTCTGTCTGTCAGTCAAAATTGGGGGGAATTGCTCCAGTGTATTAGGAGGGGGACTAAGTTGCTCCAATGACTTAGGGGGGATAGACGCCCCTATCTGGATGAATTTTGGTACATTTTCTTTCAAGTTAAATTTGTGAAGTCTGATTTGAAATTGTTAAAGTTTAGTATGTTCTGAAGAATTGAGTTGTAAATCAAATATACACTGTGTCCCGATGAAAGTAGACCCCAATAAAAAGTGCCATAAAACTCAGTCAAAACTTGTAGCATTTGACTGAAATTTCTAGAACAATAACAGTGAGCACACCAACACGAAACGCTAATTCCGTTTGGAAATGTTGGTGATTTTGTCAAGTTTAGTAACGTTTGAAATGCAGTACTGAAAAGGAGAGGTTTCCAACATAGGGGGCCAGCTAGTGCCTTACAAGAGCTATACGGAAGTGAAGTTTAGTCACAGCTGGTGTTCAAAATATTCTTCTTGGTCATGAACACACAATTGCAGACGTGGAAGACACTGTTTGATGGCCCGGCCGATGATCAAGTGGTCAAATAGCTGCCACTCCTCAATCAGACGCACCTCAGATGATCGATGCTAAGAATGCAGAACGATAAATGCATTCCTTCAGCACGCTCCAGATTTGATATTCAACTGGATTGAGGACAGGAGTGTTTACTCCTTAACCGTTTTCTTGCCACAATAATTTAACCAAAATTTATCTTCTTTTATAAATGCCATGTTTCTTGATCTTTTACATCAAAATAAGTGACTTTTTCCATCGATAATGACGTCGCTAACGTGTGAGAAATTAACCCATGTTGGAAACTTTCAACTTTAAGTGCTATTTTTAATCATTCAATTTCTTTGCTTTTGCTGCATCAATTTAGGTCAAATTTTGCAGATTTATTCGAAAATGATGTGGGATACTGCTGTGTAATTTTATTGATATCAGTCTAATCTTCAAGCAGTTTCTGACAAACGCTTAGGGGTCCACTTTTCATCGGGACACAGTGTATGTGTATATATATATATATATATATATATATATATATATATATATATATATATATATATATATATTTATATATATACATATACACATTATATATATATGTATATATTTATATATGGATGTTACTGAATTGGGTTGGTTTGAAGGTGGAATATCACATGCTTGGAATTAGTTTCCATCAAAGGATTTTGCTTGCTAAGATTTAGTTTCTCATTCCATGTTTGTTATATTTATTGAATTGATTGACCTGTATATGACCCCTTTTCTTCTACTAATCATCTAGGGCTAAGTCTTGGGACGAGATTGATGGGTAAATTTACCACTGCCGGTCGGTCATAAAATGTTTGCCGAAAAATATGTCATTCCACGGACTCGTACTTTTTGTTTTTCATGTATGCACTTTCCTTGCCTATTTAATCATTTTTGCTTGTTTCGTAGACTATGAATTCAGCCTTCATTTAGGTGATTTTTCCTTGTATTAATGTCCATAAAGTTGGTTTTGATTTGTATTTTAGGAAATTCCCAAGAACTCGGTTACATTTTGTTGCAGGAAATGTTTCCTGTTCTGCTTCACTGGTTTACTTGTGTTTCGTTATTGTCTAATTAAGTGCAAAATCTTTTGCAATACGTCTACAGAAACACCGATGTCCTATTCCAATTCTGATTTAAATGTTTTGCCTTTTGTGTTTACCTTTTAATTACGAGAGTTTGATTCTCTTGTGGGCGTGTCTAAGTAATAACGACTTTTCCAGTATTTCATTCTCAATTGTGGAAGTTGGCATTTGGTTATGACTCCTCTTCCAGTTGAGTCTGTTTGATTTAAGTATTAGTCATTGGTTATTATTGTTCTGCAGCATGACAGTTTGTTTTCAGTGATGGTAATGTTTTTCCAGGTTTTTGTTGCAAAATTTTTCATGAACCGCAAAGGTGATGTTGTCCAATTTAGCATTAAAGTTATTGCTATGAATTCTCGTGCATTTCTGAGGACTGGAATTATAAATCCATTCCTGTGGTAATTGCAATTAGATATTTATATAGCCCCAGCATGGTGAATATGTTTTTAAAAGCACTAGATACATCTAGTCTGAAATGAAATCTCTGCAGCATTGCAGTTTGAATCCCGTGAGCTTTGCCTGTGAAATAATTTATTCAACCCAGTATCTTGCAAACTTGTTAATGAGGTCAGGGACTTTGAATAGCGTGCTAGCCTTGAGCTTTGGACAAGAATCCTTTGGCTGGACCCTTTGTGTGTGCAGGACTGTATAAAAAAATTATATGGCACCTCTCTATGGTAATCTATTGGTTGAGCTGTGTTCATGTCTGATTGACTGTTTGGTTATGATGTTGACTTTAACATCAGTTAGAGTAGACATCTTGAAGTGGTACTATATGACTTTTCTAGAGGAGTGAATTTGCTACTTAGTGGTAATAGCTCGAGATTTTTGCTACCTGGCCTGAAAGTGCAACTGCATAAGTATTTGCTAAATTCTAAAAAATTTGTAATTTTGTCATTTACATGATCATTGGAGAAGTTTTTAAAAAAAAGAAATGGTCTGGGTGCCATATGTTAAAGTGATACAGACAAAATGGAACAAACAAGGAACAAACTAACAGCTGGTGGAGATATGCTGCAGAATCTTGTATTTATTTTGTATTTAAATAATATTTGTATATAGCTGATCACTTGCTTACAGTACATTAATCAAAGTGAAGTAAGAATAGTCTTTATTTGACTACCAGCAACTGCACGATAGCTTACAAGAGGTATGAATAATGGCATCAATTTAAGCAAAGTCCTTTACATAATGAAAGCTCTCTTGGCAAAGGCATCAACTTTAGGTAGGGTGAGGTCATGTGGCCTGGATTGCGTGTTGTATGGGGTGATCTTGTTAGCATCTCCATACCATCGGCCAACTTCTGGTTATTGACCTAACTGATTCCTGTATGGCTTCCTCTTGTCAGCAATGATCTTGATACGGTAGTATAGAAATCTGGTTATTGTTATTTTTGGCCTGACAGCACTATTTGAATTCTTGTTAATACTAGTAGTGTTTTGGAACATTATTTGAGTTGCAAATTTTCCATCATGTGCATAGCATATTACTCTATGTTTTTACTTAATGTTTGCAGAATTTGTTTTAGTTGAACATGTGTAACAAAACAGGAACAGATTATTTCAGCTGACAGCAAAGGTCTGAGAGTAGACGATGATAATGATACTCGATACCTCCATGTCCACGGCCATCACAGGTGACCCTGCAATCGACAGAGTCGTTCGAGGTCCCACTAGGTGATGTGGTGTTATTTAAAGGAGCCAAAATAATTTGGTTTTACCATCTCATCCTGATCTTCACCATCTGACTCTGACCTTTGCCATATGAGCCTGAACTTTGCCATGTGACCATGACCTTTGTCATTAGCCAAGGGTGCAACGGTGTTAATATGTTGACCACCTCAAATACAAGTGAGTTACACAGATGATACATGACGTGTCATGTCTTACTCTTCTCAAAGATCGTTGTTGCGATCTACCATGACAAGAAATTCATTTAAATCTGTGACATTTAAGCAGTTTATAAATATTTTGTTGATATTATCCAGTGTAGCAAAATCTGCTGATGATGGAAATATTAGAAGATGATTTCAGTCGAAAAAAATTTTTATTTTGTCTTTACATAAATGTGTTAGTTGCTTTCAATTGTGTCCTTTCTACTTAAATGAAATCACCGTATTAGCAAATAAGTTTGTGGCTGTTTGGGTGATAATTTACCTTGTATGGTAAAATACCCCAAGTTGTATACTTCTCTAACTTGGTCTCTGATGTCTGGACCTTGTAGCAAGTCCTTTACAAGTTATTGCTTCACATCATCAGCTGATGCTTGTCATTTTGACTGCCGCTATATAAATGTAGATAATAAATACAGATTGATGTAAATATGTCAACTTTTATGAGCTGTTTTATAAATAATCTAAGGTAAAACGGGGTCGTTTGGTCTCACCGATATATGTTGTTCTTTGAAAAGGAGTTAATGCAGTGCCAATCAGTGGGGTATTTAACATGCGCCAGTTAATCGTGAAATCCCCCAACTAGGCTTTCTTGATTTCTTTTATGTTATTTTGGTTTTCTGTGAATTATGTAAGGAACAATGAATATTTAATCTTGTATATCCTAGTCAATTAGCAAACTTGATGATCTTAATTTCCAGTGCATTAATTAAATATTGCATATTGATGATTCAATTTAAACTGGTAGAAATGTTTCTTGGTTTCGACTGTTCTTATATGACTAGTAAATTTTCAGTTTCGATTAACCAGTAAATTTTGATTGCGATATAAGTTGGAATCCGAAAGGTGTTCCCAAGCTAGTCGTCATCTTGAATGTTAACCACCGATTATTGATTTGGTGAATTGTTTCAATGCAGTAACTGAAGTTTACTTGAATTATTGCAAATTGTGTTGTTGTACGATGAATATCAATTAAATGAGCATATAGTTTCATGGAGTTTTTGTGGGACGTCCTCTGGTTGGCTTCTGCTGGGCCACGAACCCAGAATTTATTCTCTAAATATTTTTATTTGGAGGGGCAAAATATGAAAGGCGAGACTTTTCCTCCTTGTCTAACATGCACCAAAAGTGTTAAGTCGAGTCAAAAAAAGTACTTTATTGTTCGACAATTGCATAAACTATTGATCCACTTATAACTATTGACAATGTGGAAACCCAAAGGGACGCACTGTCTGGCTAATCGGGTCGCCCAATTTCACAAATCACTTGACCTATCTATAGATTAGTACTGCAGTACCATAAATGACACGGATCAATACGAAGTAGTGAAACTATTGCAGGTGCGACTTCTATGCACAATTCCAATGACAAGTCGTGTCTTTAGTGAACGGCCATACCCAGCTAATTATAGCAACTATCTCAACTGACACTTAGCAATGAACATGATGGGGAGCCAGAGAGAAGAAGTCTCCATCTGTATTAAGTATATAACTCACTAAAGAGAAATCTTTAATTTATTTTACATTTATTTAATATTTTATATATTCCAGATGTTATTGTAATTTAAAATTTATATAGCACTACTTCTTGAGAACCAAGTCCTAGGTGCTCCAGACATGGAAACATTTCAAGAATGGTGCAGGTTCCCAATTTTCACGATCCCCCAAAGCTGAGGATCGATTTTGTGCGAGGACAGAATTTCGATTAGAATTGTCTGTTGATTCAGCGCATTAGGTTAAGATGATACGGTGCAGAAATTGAGAGTAGTGACTACTACTTTTGGCACATGATCGAAATCACACAAACGGATAGAAAGAGGCAAACAAACACCCACACACACGCAGACAAACCCATAATATGTTCCCACATTCATGTGTTCATTCAAGTATGCATGTTCTTTTAGCTTGAACTCTACATATACTTACCAGAAGCATCTGCAAACTGTTCTTTGTCGCTGAGGTTGGAATGATAGTGTCTCTGAATATGAATTAAGGCGTAACTTATTTTTATATAATGATACCCCAGGCATGTTCTTCCTCAATTTCTACCTCCACTCCATTACCACTCCAATCAATAAATTAACACCTAGAGCACACAACCTTGTCCTCCCACCCAAAGACTACTCTCAATTTATCCCCAGATCATTAAACAAAAACATTTACTAATTTGTTAGTAATTCTAGCTACATTTATTGTTCAATGTCACTCATGTAAGCATTTCTAATTAATTGTTGTCAGATTGTGCAGCTTCTAAATAAACGAATATCAGTAGTACTTATTTAGAGGATCATTTGTAAGAGTGGAATGCGGGTGCCAAATTAATATGGCGATTGAATGTGATTAGCAATGTTGATAGAAATTATTCGTCAATAGAACCGCAAAAAGTATTGCATTTCTGAGGTCCGCGTTTAAGATGACCATTTACTTACTTACTTACGTAAAATATTTAAATTTTGCGGAAGCTTTTTACCAAGTTTGTTGTTTGCTGGTTGCCGAGCGCAGTGCTTCCGGCCTGTATTACTGCGCTCGACGCAAAATGGCTGACATCGGCGATCGCTATTATGATTGAACAAGTGTTACGGCGTTTGATTTTATTGAAGACGAGATTCCTACCGTTTTGTTTTTGAGATTTATGGATCATGGCCAGTCACAGCGGCAGGCGATCGGGCCAGACGAAGATGAGACTGACAGGTAAGCCTCCCAAATGGTAATTAAGCCTGTCTCTGAACAGAAAATGAACATTTAAGAGTTTGAAACGAAAATTGAGCAATTCGCTAGAATCAACAAATCAAATGTTTAGCGTGCTGATGTCATCTCTGTTTTCGCTGCTCAGCCAGATTTATACAAGGCGTGGTTCATCAGTTTGTCTCCGTACTCTTTGTTTATGGTTTTTGATAGGATTTGTTATCCAGTTAGATCAATTGGCAAGTCGGAATTTACTATAACATTCACTAACACCACAATCAGACAGTAGGCGGAGAATCAAGCTTGTACTCTGTGATGATGAAAGATTAATTAGTATTATTGTGATTGAGATCTGGAGTACTTGATTGTGCTTTAGTTAATGAACGCGTGGGACTGTTAACCGAGGTCAGGGTTCAAATCATGTCAAAATAGACAGATTTTGTTGTTGTATGTTCCACTTGCATTCTTAACGAACTCAGCCGTGAAGTGGGTGCACTGGCCTGCGTATTCTGTTGGTGTAATGATCAGGAATGAGATGCACGACTGAGAAATACAGAAGCTAAGATACATGGCATTGCTAACTTTTAGTACGTGCCAGAAGTGTGTATAAGGATCTGATCTTTTACAATAGATTAAAAGACGTTGGCTATTGGCATTGTAAAGAAGGAGGAGCAGATTGAAATGTATAAGATTGTAGTTAGAAAGGATGCTGGATGATGTGAGTTTTCATGAACTGCCCTTAAACATGGCATGAATCTATTTATACAAACGCATGTATATTGTAATTGTAAATTAGCATTTTTATAGCGCCAATCAAATCCAAACCGGGGACTAGTTAGTAAACAAGAAGGTCTTCGAATGCTTCCGAGACTGAACTGGGGAGAGAACTATAGTGTTGGGGACTTTCCTGCATACATGGAGCTTCGCATTTGCATATGTCAGTGGTTGAAAAATCGATCATGCTGGATCGAGTGGGCGATCTACCACTCAAGATTTTTTGTGTTCAGCATGTAAATTATGTTTTGTGTATCGTATTTGTATAGCTGCACTGCATGTTGACTTATTATTACAGTACTGATCTAGTGTTCATATTGCACAAAACTGGAGTGACCAAGTCAGCAATAATTAGGTCACGGAATACATTCTGCATCATTCGCTGGTGTTAGTATGTAAATTAAAGTAATGTATATACAGAAAATTAGGTAAATAATTAGGTAACGAGATAAATAAACTGATAGGCTGGCTTGACTGGCCACAAAACTAATAAGTTATCGTAGAAGCCAGCAGAAACATTTCAGCCCGACCTGTAAATGGGTACACAGAGGTGGGCAGTTCTGTGATGTTGAGGCTGCGAGACCAAATTATTCGTAGAGCAGACAACCTACGATTGCAACATTATTTGACAAGAATGCTTTATGTTATTTTAATGTCTTGTGAACCAAAGCACAATTTTAAACAGTAAGATTGCATGACATGGTATCTAGAGATGATAAAAATGTTAACATGAGTCAAATTTAACTGTATTGCAGCCTGCAAGTTGTCTATTTGTCCTAAATTGCTAGTTTTATAGTCACCCCTATCGATGGGAAGGCTGAGTCAACCTTTATTGGGGCTTGCAGTTATTGAACCTTCTGATCTTTGTGCCAGCATGTTACTACCACTGAACCATTCCCTTCCCCATGGGGGTAACTGTGCAATTAATGTCAATTTGTCTGTTTGATAGAGGACCATTAAAGCCATGGGGTGTGAGATATTGCCTGCAGTAAAAGGTGTTTAGCCATTAGAGCATACAGAATAATCATTTCATTAGGCTGTAGGAGTTTGTAGAAAGTGTTTGGCTGAATGATATGGTGAACCCATGGGTAGATTGAATACCTAATTAGCATGGCCTTCTAATGACTCACCTGCACCCATTGGACTATTTGATTTACTATCCAGTGACCTAGTGACATGAATGGTTCTCACTACCGGAGGCACTCTACAAATGCTTTAATTCAATGTGGCAGGCACCCACTCAAATAAGACTCTGTACACCAGCCATATTTTGCCTAACTTTGACACCTCTAGTTTCTTGCACATAATATTTAGGGCTACCTTCTTCAGTGTAGGAGTTGTAGACTCGGACTACGGTACTGTTTCATTGGACAGTTTCACAGTTTTGAAAATAAACTACCATAGGAAAGCTGAGCTTCAGGTAATGTTATAATTATGTTTACATTTAGTTAATGTCTCCTTAACTGTGTAAAATCTATATACTCATCAGGGATTTGTATACAGTGTCCTTCAAGACAATCTGCTTAGGTGTGCACTCGGCCCAACCTGGCTATATAATACAGTCTTAAGTTTAGAATAGTCTTAAGTTTAGAATAGAAGATGATGGATTGGCCTTTTGGGACTAGGCAAAGTGTCCCAGGGAGTCAATTGTGGGTTGCAGGGCCTGCCACCGAGAAAGCGCAAAAGCGGCGCTGGCATTGTATAGTTTGTCAAAGACCAGACTTCTGTGTTACGCAAATGTTGCTTTCACATACTCAGGGATTGCCTCTTTGCCAAATAAATTGCATACATAATTATTTATCATAAGCATATGTAGATTATATACAATTTATAACATATATTGAGTGTGTTGTATTGTATCTAAGCATTTGTAAAGCGTATTGGTATGTTTATATGTGCATACATACGCACACACACACTCAAACAAACTAACAAACGCACACACAGTGGATCTCATTAAATAGTGCCTGAAATCATGTTTTTGTACAGGTACATACACTTGACATTTAGCAACAACATGTTAACATGTCTATTGCATTCATTTAACAGTTACTGTGTTATATGCCTGTGTGTACAGTGGCATGAGCGTTGGTGCACATTTATGTGGTAGGGCATGCTGAGCATGCATGTGTTGAAGATGCGCATAAGTAGTAGTGTGTACAGATTATTATTTAATTGTTTTCTGTTTCATTTCAGTTTTCTGTGCCAAGAATTTAGCCAAGAAAGACTTCTTTCGTAAGTCGAATGGAATTTTTTTTCTCTTGATCTCGTTTTGTTTATTTGCATGTGATTCGTGGATGCTCCATCTCCATCCTGTATAGTTTACGTAAATTTACATCTGTATTATCTTGCAATGAAGCATGCAGGATTCTCCTCAGCCACAACCCAATGGGTCCAATCTATTTCACTTTTATGGCCAGGCCTTGGGTCTGTACTTTATTAACTGCCCTTTTTATTAATGACTTGTGCACAGACATTCAAGAGACACATTGTGGCATTTGTAATTTCCAGTGGTTGTCAATGTTGATTCGAAAATTCTCATTGGCCTAGCCATTCTCATTAGACAAATTGTAAATTATCTCGAACACAGAGTCCACTGCATTCTACTTTGCACATCACCTAATTCACGATAAAACATCTCAGGAATTTTAAGAGATGCTGTACTTTGTTGTGTCTGCTTGCATGCTACTAGGACTTTAGCTTCTGCTTTGTATATATATTTGCTGAATAGATATAAGGAGAATGGATGTTTTTTTCTGTTTCAGGACTGCCGGACCCATTTGCAAAAGTAACGATTGATGGAACGGGTCAGTGTCATTCAACAGAATGCGTCAAAAACACGCTGGATCCCAAGTGGAACCAACACTTCGACCTGTAAGTGAGATGGATAAATACCAGCTGAAAACATTTACTTTAAATATTGCTTTAAAAATTAAGTTATAATATTTACTATAGATGTGTTGATTAAGCGACCTGCCGGCGATATGATCACTGGGGAAATTGGTTTATCCCGGAATCCGGCAAATCTGGTTTCTCCTTGTAACACCTAGTCAGTAATATTTTCACGTTTTTACTGATCCATATGTATTTGACTTCACTAATCATTTACATCTGTTTCAACATGTTAACTTGTCTTGTTAATGCCTGACTGTCATGCATAATGTTTTTCATGTGGCATATCAAACCCAAAGCAAGTAATTTATTTTTGTAATCAGCCAAGAACAATAGGACTTGATCTAGTGAATAGTTTGGTTACACCGAGGACTCTGAAGAGATTGGGAAGAACGTGATGTATGCTACCCCAAAGGAGGATGACTTAAGTTTTAATTTGTTATTTCAGGTATATTGGCCAGAAAGATTCGATCACTGTCTCCATCTGGAACTACAAGAAGGTTCACAAGAAACAAGGAGCTGGATTCCTTGGGTGCGTTCGCATCATGTCCAATTCCATTCAAAGACTTAAAGACACCGGATGTGAGTGCGTTTCTTGTGCGCTTCCACTGCAGTATAACGTTATTATATCAAACACTGCACTCAGTGCAATGGTATTTCTTCCTTGAAGAGTCTTTCTGGTTAACTGTTGAGCCTGTAATTAATGTTCTCTTGGTAGTCATCAGGGAGAATAATAATTGCTCTTGGATTTTAATTTTGACATTTTTCCAGTCGTTAGTTTGTTGTGAGAGGGGAGAATGGAAGGGAAAAAAACAAGAGGAAGACCGAGAACAATGCTTTTAGACTGGATTATGGAAACAGATGGATATGGAAAAATGAATGAAGAGGCTCAACACAGGGAGGAGTGGCATCATTGGACATATGAACCTGCCTGAAGACATAGAACCAAAAGAAGTTTGTTGTATCGGACCTTGTGATAAACCGTTGAAGTTAAGATTTGATTACCATATATTGGAGGTTTTTCAATGATTTGAAGCCAAGGGAAAGGTTCAGGGTGTGCTATTAATGTTTCAATTCAAAAGATTGAATGAAAGCAGCCATTAGATCCGGGTTTAGTAACAATTATATCGTTGTTTTGTGCTACTATTGTTTCAGTTCAAAAGATCGAACTGCAGAAAATGGCCAGTGACGCTGGTGAGACAGTTCGAGGTCACATCGTCATCAGCCTCATCTCGCGAGATCGAAGCTCAACGAGTCCACGACTGGCAGCCGATGTCGAACTCACTCCGCCGCTCTCACTTGACGACCCCTCTGAACTTCCTGAGGGGTGAGTAATCCCTCGTCAGTTAAATAAATTGATGATATTTTGCAGCATAACATGCATGACTTTTTAATTGCTGCAATTTAATGTGAAAATTAGACAAGTTGAGTTACACTCACAAACTTTAATTGTTTAAGCAATTTAATTTAGGCTGGTGCCACTTTGCTTAAGTTTCAGCATGCTGTTAAGGTCAGGTTTAATAGATAAGGTGCACTCAATGGTGTTGTGTTGGACTGTCAATTTTAATTTTGAGGTCAGAGTTCATAATCCTGTTAAGTTAGAAATTTGGTTCAAGATTTCTGATTTTTGTGGACCCTAGCCAACTCAGCCATTTTGTGTCCATCCTCATATGCTGAGACTGAGAAAGTGAAGTTGCTACCCAGTGCTGTCTCTTGGCTCGCTTAGGGGACTGCTCCTCTCCACTTCTGTTAGCGTGTTGACGGCCAGTGTTGCAAATGAATTCATTGTGTCGTTTATGTCTTACAGGTGGGAAGAGAGACGATTTTCCACAGGTCGAGTTCTATATCTAAATCACGTTGCCAGGACGACACAATGGGAAAGACCCACACGGTAAATGAAACTGAAAGCCTACATTCTCTTTCCTACTATTTTTTTAAACTATTCGGAAGATGGACAAAATTATTTACTGCTTATAGATTTACAGAGATGATACCACACTTGCTGCAGTTACGGCACTCTTAGAAACTGTAGCAAATGCGGTCTCATGTCTGAAGCTATAAAGGGTCTAATTCGGAACAAGGTGCGTAGCAGCTCTGAGGGAAGTGGAAATTGTTACAGTCGATCGAGGAAGGATGATTTTGTTATTAGCAGGGGACCCCAGTGGGGTGATTTCTGTGTTTAACCCTGTTACGTCTAGTTGCTCAGCGTTACAGCCCTGAGGGAAGTAGGCGGTCTTCAGATGACATTTGGAAATCCAATCTTAAAACAGATTGAGGAGGGATGGTTTTCCATAAGGAAGGGTCCATGATGTGGTTATTTTTGTGTTTAACCATGTTACGTCTATAGCCGCTTCTTGCTTCAGGCCTGCCGTTGAATCAGGACGAACATGCACAGGAAGCCAACAGAACTCTCCTGGTGGTAACGCCAGTACCAGCGACACGAGTCCCACTGGTAGCAACGGAGGCGGTGGAGGAGGAGGCGGAAGCGGACCCATAATCACAAACACCGTGACTCAGCTCTCTTCTTCCTTGACCCCAAATGCTCGTCTGACGACCTCTTCGAGGGCGGTCTCCCTTCCAGCCATCGATTCCAATGGCGTCGACAGTTCCAGTAACTCTCAAGGGGGAAGCGACAGCGGGGCCATTTCTGCCAACGGGAACAACGCCGTCAACAGTGGCAACCACGACCGGGTCAGCCAGCGTCGGAGGTCGACCCGGCACCAGAACTACCTCAACCGGTCACAGCTTCACCAGGCGGTGGATTTGCCGGAGGGATACGGTACAGATTCATTCCTCCTGTGTCCTATCTATCGCTTGGTTTGATTAGGGTTATCCATGATGCTTAGGTGTCAGGATCAAAGCCTGACTTCAGAACTTTGTGGTTTGTGCTGACTGACAAAGATGGGGATGCACAGACAGACAAATGCACATACAATACAATACACTAATACAATACAACTGTAAATTGATAATGCCCTCCTTACAGAAAGTTCAGAAGTGCACCTTGAAGCTGGGCAACCATTACAGACAAATGCAGAGACAGACAGTAAGTAAATTTGTTAATTTGCCAGCATCTGAATAGGGAATCATGAGAGAATAGAGGTGGCAGGCAGCTTGCTGTGGATATGTCTTTGATTCAGGGAGGAAAATGGGGCAGATATGTATGTATGTTTTCTGTGCTTTCATAGCACTTTAAATTGAACCTGCGAGTTTAGAATTCACAATGAAGCGATCGATGATTAAATTCATTTTGAGGAGTGAATTAATAAAATGATTAGGATTTCTTCGCTTAGAATCAATGCAGAGGCACATGACAGATGAGTTAAAGATTTCAAATGGCTTAAATCATTATTTCGTTTCTTGAACATTGCCGTTCTGAATCGTTCTCTATGCTTCAAACTCTGACATTTCTTACTCGATCATTGCCGTTCTCTATTCTGAAAATTTGATCTGATGTGATTTTGAATCTTCTCTTACCAGAGCAGAGAACAACGCCACAAGGTCAAGTGTACTACTTACACACTCAGACCGGGGTCAGCACGTGGCATGATCCAAGAGTGCCAAGGTGAGCTGCTCCTCTGTATTGTCTTGCTGTTTTCTGACAGCTTTAGGTTTCTAATTAAAAGATTGATTTGCTGATGAAGCTAACTTCCTAAGTAGTGTTGAGAAGTTAATAGTAAATAAGTGTAATATGCCTCAGAACAATTGGGGTAATGTAATGTACTCGAACTTCATGAGTCTGAGATCGTTGGATAGGGTGCTCTTGGTTGAGCCTTGATTATCATTGTCATGGACATTTTAATAATACTGATCGTTCCTTTATAATGCGATTGTGTTTAAGTTTTTCCTTTTATTGTTTAGCACTTGTCAGGCTGTAACAAAGATGGCTTTTTTCCATTTTGAGTTAAGTTAGGTAATATTTGAACAATTAATTCCGTTTTTAAGCTGCATTTCTAAGAGACGTTTTCTTTGTCTGCTGACAGAGACCTGACGAACATTTGTTCTGACGACATACTTGGTCCTCTGCCGCCCGGCTGGGAAGTCCGACATACTGCCACAGGTCGTGTCTACTATGTTGACCATACGAATCGCACGACACAGTTCACTGACCCGCGTCTGTCGGCAAATCTCGAAATGATACAACAACGACTGTGAGTGTTCTGTATCTCCAACTTGTGCTTAGATACAGTGCTTGAATGTGCTAGGGTACAGTGTTTTGGATATACCAAGGTACAATTTAGTGGTTACATTCAGAATTTATTTTTTGGATATGGAGCGGTACAGTTTAGTAGTTAAATTTGTGCAAGGGTAGAGTTTATTAGTCATATTTAAGAATGTGTTTTGGATATGCTAGGGTACAATTTAATAGAACTTTACATTTAAGAATTTGTTTTTCATATGTGCAGCGATACAGTTTCATAGTTTTATTTATGAATTTGCAGTGCACTCTCTGACATGAGTGATGTTAAAGTTAATCAAGAACACGTAAACTAACAGGGTATTGTGGTTTCACACCTGGGAATTGTAGTTTCACACCTTAGAATTTGTAATATTGCACCTGGTTACTGTAGTTAGACACTAAAGTTTGTGACTGTGTTTCTAGGCGTGACAGCTCACATGGACTGGTCGTAAGTAGTTCCGATGCGCCAAGCACCATGTCGCCGCCTGTAACGAGCCCACCTCTGCCGACGACCGTCAGCATCACCAACGACAGCGGTTGCCTTGGTGATGCCGATTCTCCGCTGCCAAAGTACAAGCGTGATCTGGTGCAGAAGATGAAGATCCTGAGACAGGAGCTTCATGCTCTGCAGCCACAGTCAGGTCACTGTCGTGTCGAAGTCTCCAGAGAAGAAATATTTGAGGTTGGCTTGATTCTCGTCTTTGAGTGCCAAGTCTTCTGTCCATTGATTCTGTTGTGTCATTGTTTTTAAGTTCAAACTCATTTGCTTTCTCAATCACTGGAACACAAGCTTCTAACAATTTGTGTTGTAATTTTGTAAGTTTTTATTTTCGTTTAATTGCTAATTGACAAACCACAATCATAATATGAACTCTATGTTGTTAAGTTATTACAGGTGTCAAATTTTTCTGTTGGCAGCCATTACTTTGTACATCTAGTTGATTGGTGTCGTTGGGTAAACCCAAAGGAACAGGCTTGTTCCACCAGCAGTGTCGCTCTTTCATATTTCTATTTCCAGATATGGTAACATTTTCATGAGGCACACAGCGTCAATCAATGGAAGTTTTAGACAACAAAAATCATATGTTGGATTATCATTCCTGAGCTCTGTATGCTGCATTCATTTAAATAATGAACTGTTGCTCTGTTTATTTTCTTAAAGTGCTTAATGAACCAGATGCTGTGTTTGACAGGAATCATATCGCCACATCATGAAAATGAGACCAAAAGATCTAAGAAAACGACTTATGGTGAAGTTTCGTGGGGAGGAGGGCTTAGATTATGGAGGCGTTGCAAGGTACTTAATTGATCCTTCCTTCCTTCACTGCCTTTTATGTGTCATTGTTGTTTGCTTTTATTTTATAGATTGTTTAAACTAGTTTCATTCTCTTATATGCTAACTTGATGTACTCTACAAGTTTGCTTTAGTTATTGACATTGGTAAGCTGATATCTTGGGTGTGACTATTGGTATGATGTATATGGGACATTGAGAATTATTTGGGATGCCTAAACTTTAGATGTATCCATCATATGTTGAGCTTACACTAAACTACGAACTACTGCATTAAGTCTGGTAAATAATCTTGCGGGCAATCAATCAATCAAAAAATACCACTTATGCAATGATAGTGCTGACAATATCATTTGCTGGCAATAGTTTTTGTGATATGATTTTGTGTTGCTAGGGAGTGGTTGTATCTCTTGTCCCACGAAATGCTAAATCCCTACTACGGCCTCTTCCAGTATTCACGTGACGATATCTACACTCTACAGATCAACCCCGACTCTGGAATCAACCCAGTGAGTTCCTTTCTCCCATTTGAATTACATTTTTAGGAGTATGTGTTATTTTGAAGTATGATACTTTAAAAAGATAGGTATTCACTGTAATAGCTGTGCTTTGAATTGTTATCTGGCATTTATACAACACTGCTATAAGAAAAGATTCGCCAGAGTGCTCCGATCGAGAGAGCGAGGCAATTCCAGTGAGTGAGCGCGGCCTAGACGAAACTTCTGGACTGAGCTGTATCAATGTGCTAATATCTTAATGTCTTCAGAGATGGTGCATTCTTCGCATGGTTGAGATAATTGTCCGTTGATTAGTATGTATAAATCGTCTGAGTGAATCATTATTGATGCATGTGCATAAAAACTGCCTGGAATCTACTTCCAGCCACTGTACCCAGTGCTGCAGTTTCATTTGCTGTCTATGTATTGTTTTATTTTTAATTTTTCATCTGTTGCTCTGTTTTTGCTTAGGAACATCTGTCGTACTTTCACTTTGTCGGGCGAATCATAGGCATTGCTATTTTCCACGGTCATTATCTCGATGGCGGATTCACGATGCCATTTTATAAACAGCTACTTGGAAAGCCGATAACCCTCGACGATCTGGAAAGTGTTGACCCTGACCTTCACCGAAGCCTCGTCTGGATACTGTATGCGTCTGAAATAAACTTTAATAAAATCCAATTCAACCTAATTCATTGTGCTCAAGTCAATGATTGCTATTGTATGGCAGCCTGCACTACTATGGTTTATGAAACATTGAGGTGACTGCCTATTTATCATTTTTAATCAATTAACGAATATTATTATTATTACTATTGTTATGAGCAAGTAAGGTTTAAGAAACCTTAAGCCTTATATTCCTGTGTATTGCAAATGACTAGTTTCCAGATTGCATGGACATAGAATGTATGTCAACACGTAGAAGATGTCAATTTCTGAAAGCATTGCAGTGTACGAGAATTATTATCGTGTTTCTTGTATTTGCATCCATTGTTAGGGACAATGACATTACCGGGATCATCGATCATGGCTTCTGTGTCGATCATGAGGCCTATGGTGAACGGATTGTCCATGATCTTAAGCCTGGCGGGAGGGACATCCCTGTGACGGAAGATAACAAGAAAGAATATGTCAAGTATAACTAATTTTTTACGCAACAAGAGTTTGTGTTTGTAGTTATTCATATAAAATTTGGAGACGATTCGGATGATCTGTTAAAGTTTCTATGGTGATTCTATAGTTGCGTTATGGTCGTAAATATCTAAGTCAATTACATTTGCCAGGCAAGTCTTGCTTCAAAGCATGTCATCCGAGGGTGAGGCTATTTATGCAATTAAGTTCAAACTAGATGTACATTCGATCTACATGGAAGCGAATTCAAGAAATTTTTGCAGCGCAGAAGCGACATTTGATAGGTGTTCTTACTGTTCAGCCTAAATCGAACAAAGTCAGGTTAGAAGGTTAGTTTGAATGTATTGTCATCATTTATGGACATATACCTTATGCATGTAATAAGAATATGCATACTTAGAGATGATGAATCATATCTTTGTGTCGTGTGTCTGCTAATGTTTTGTCTTGTTTTTTAGACTCTACGTAAACTGGCGCTTCATGCGAGGCATTGAGGCGCAGTTCCTTGCCCTGCAGAAAGGATTCAGCGAATTAATTTCACAGCATCTGCTGCGGCCATTTGACGAAAGGGAATTAGAGGTAAAAACTGCCATAATTGAAAATATATATGTGGGAAATCTTGTGGGAATTTGATAAATCTGCTAGTATATGCTTGTAATGATATCTATCACAGCTTTATCAATTTTTGTGGCAATTTTTTAGGAGAAACAGATAAGGGGTGATGTGAAAGGGATGGGTTAGGGTCAGGTCAAAAGTTCAGCCTATTACCCATTTCTGGCTTGCTGATGATTTTCTGGGTCATTCAAACATGGCCATTGTGATGGAGTGATTATATAAAAATGATCTAATTACGGTATATAAAGAAAGGGAGAAGTAGCAGAGCAGTCCTTTAAACTAGCTCATGTAGCAGCCCTTGCTATGAAGCATTAGCAACTTCATTTTCTTAGTCTCAGCACATGAAGTGGTGGCCATTCCTCTCCCTCACCGTGTCATATTCTTATCGATTTGAACCCCCGACCTCTCGATGCACACTAGCATGCTAACTGCTACAGTATCAATTGTTCCTTCCAAAGGAAAGGGAGCCCATTGTGGCAGATTTAGACAGAGCAGTGTTGCAATAAGAAATACACGATTTGTTGTTACAGCTGATGATCGGTGGTCTCGGTAAGATCGATGTAGAGGACTGGAAGAAGAACACGCGCTTAAAACACTGCACTCTTGATACGAACATCGTCAAGTGGTTCTGGCGGGCAGTGGAAGAGTTTGACGAAGAGCGAAGGGCGCGTCTGCTCCAGTTCGTGACTGGCAGCTCACGTGTTCCCCTCCAAGGATTCAAAGCACTGCAGGGTACAGTCAAAGCTATATGTCACTGTTCATCAAATCGTTTTGCTTGGTGGATCTATTCTAATTAATTGTCTTAGCTGTCTGTCTGGTCATAATTCTTTATTTCACTAAATGAGGGACATAAAAATACAGCTTATGCTTGCTATGTGCATCTAATGAAAAAAATATTTCTTCAACATATAGGAATTTTCTTTCCCAATCTTTCGTGCCAGAATTAATTCCTTCGTGGCCTGAATTTTTTTTCTCTACAATCATTTCATTAAATGTTTCTTAATCTGCATTATCTTCAATTCTATCTGTAATCCTTCAATGATGATCTGCATTTGCTCCAGTCTATTTTTATACATGCTACGTTTAAGGTTGATGCAGATAATGAAGCACGTTCTTCATTTGTCATTTGACTGCCTCATTATTCATAGAATTTTAACTTTGTCAAACTGATTTTGAATTTTTTCTCTCCCCCTTCAGCCTATTTATTCATTCCTGCTCCTTTTTGTTAAGGAGTTGTGATGCATTTAGAGAACCTGACATGTAGAACAACTGAGGTCTAAAGATAATTTTAGTCATGTGCTTTGACTTGCTGCTGTTGACGAAGAGAGGCTACTCTTTAAGAAATGTCTGCTGTTAATACCTTGCCTGATTTTGCAGGTTCAACTGGGTCGCAGGGTCCGAGGTTGTTCACCATCCATCAGGTTGACACAAACACTGACAACCTGCCTAAGGCTCACACGTGGTAAGAGAATGAAGCTAAATTGTATCTTCCACATGTCCGCAGACAATTGCTGAGTGACATTAACACCGTATTTAGTAACATGAGTACCTCTATCACAGAACTTTGCGATCTGGTATCAGTTAGACCTAGAAAGGAAATAAAACGTTATACGACTCTTTTGAACTCTTTTGATTACTGTTTTTGCAGGATGAGCCAGAGATATTTATTTGCCATATGTTCTGCTATACAAAACAGTGTAACTGTGTTTAATATTACTGGAAATTGTGATGAATATTCATCTGTTGATTGAAAGAACTCCCTGCTCAGTCCAACTCAAATGATAAAGAACTTATCTTAAATTAACATTAAGAGCATGAAGGAGGTTTGTCAAGTCCCTAGTTATGAGGCAGATCTGAAGGATGGCATGACGTTCCGCCTTCATAATACTTGCTATAAATAAATTTTAAAATGCTTTTATCAGGTGTTTAGCTAATAGTTTGTCTTGTTCTTCAGCTTCAATCGCATCGACATACCACCGTACGAGTCATACGAAAAATTTCTGGACAAACTGACGTGCGCTGTTGAAGAGACGTGTGGCTTCACGGTTGAGTGAACGTGTCGAGTGTTTGATCTTAGCAACTTCTAGAAGCCTCGCTTCACGTTTTATGTAATTTAGCGACCGGCTTAGCCTCCGCCAATCCGAGCAGTCAGAAATTGTCTCAACTTTGCCGTGGAACTTTATGCCGGCGCAAATTTACGTGAATAGAATCAGAGGTTTGGTGGACTTTAGTTTGAATTTCTCTGCTGTGCCGTGCCAAATAATTGAACTATGGGTCGACACAAAGGCAGAGGTTTTACATGTTAAACTGACTGTTGCCTTATGATCGTAAGCGACGAGGGATCTATCGACAACCGTTTTCAGCCTACCTACGATCATCCGATCACTCGTATTCGTGCACCGTTGTTTTGTCAGATGAACAAACCCACTTGACGTACCATTGATCATGGTTTGCCGTCGCCCAACGACTTTCGATCGCACTTTATCTGTGCTTCGTTTAATGTTTGTATGCCTGTTCGTGGTGATAACGTTTGTATACTCTAGCAGATTAACAACTGTTGAGGCTTAGATATGCACATATGTAAATTGTATATATATCTCAACATAAACATATATTGTAGCCATATATATATATATATATATACATACATATATACATATATATATATAGTCTTAGCAACACACATTGTTTGGTGAAACAAATATTTATTTCTTAGATCCTCTGTGTGTCTCTTTCTGACAAAGGGTTATGATGAGTAATATATATATATATTGTGTGTGCTTATATATATAATATATTATTATTATATGTATACTGATATCGCACACTGACTGCTGACGTTAAGGGGATTTGATTCTATGTGCTTGTTTGTCGTAAGTTATTTTTTGCTTTTTGACCATCATCATGAAGTTAACTGTTATGAAAACGAATGACTGAACTCGTTGAACAATTGCTGTCATCAGCTGGGTTTAAGAGCTGATTCTATTCTAATGGTTTCATTTTAATGTGTAGCTTCTGATTTTGAACTGAAACACATCTTTTGTGATTTCATTTTTGAAAAACCTCTGACGACGCCGTCAATCATGTGTCATGCTAACAGACATGTTAAACGTCTCAGCACTGTACAGGACTACATTGACAGTGGTTTAACTGTTTGGAGATTCTCAATGCTCTTTCTTTGTGATGGTTTCATTTGATAATATCAGTCTGATCCTAGATTTAGTGTTTATCTGTCATTTTCATCTGTGTTGACTCATCTGATGAAATGTGTTCATCGATTCTGTTGACTGTGCTGCAGGAAATCTATAGGTAAAAATTGTTGAAGTAATTCATAGTGAATATCAACATTCAACCAAAAGCATTACTTGAGATAAAACTGCTAGTACTTTTTTAGGTTGTGCTAAGTCAAAATACAGATTATAAATGAAACTGTAATTCCGAAAAATAATCTGAAATAATTATTGATGCTGATCAAATTACTGGGTGCATTTTAAAGTGATGGGCTGGAAATACTGATAATTAATTGATAATAAATAATGATAAGTGCTAATAAAGAAATAATGTAAATGCTATATATAAATTTGTCTATGTTAATATAATTATGTAAGGCAGATAGTGGTATATAAATTTGATTACAGTTTTTATGTGAATTTAGCTTTGCAGAAGTGTCTGTATTCCTCAGTACAATGGTGCAGTTGGGAGGCACTTCAGAAGGTGCTGTATTAAGTGTCGTTACAGGCGGGAGTACATTCATCTCCTGTTGTGCTTTGCTTGACATTTATCGAACTTGGTTGGTTACGGACTTGTCCTTTTCAGTTGTGGACGGTTCGTTGAGTACTTGGCCTGTAATACAGAGAGTGCAGTGCAGGTTCAAGCATTGCTCGTGGCTAAGTCTGTATGGACCTTGAGCAAATCCGGCACTCACGATTGCTCAGCGCCGTCGACGTTTTGTCGTACGATCGTGTGCGCTTCTGAACTTTGTACAGAGGGCAATATCAAAGAGAGAACTTGTATTGTTTTGTATAGTTGTGGCGCATGTTTTCAAGGATAAGTATTGATTCGTCCTCAGTTTCTAAAATAAAGTTCTCAGTTAAAACCTAACTAGATTTCCGTCTGCTTCTGCTTGCTGTGGTAAATGATTGAGTTGATTGATGATATATGCCATATCAAAATCATTCTGCAGTCTAATCTGTGTATAAATCGTTAAGTCACTTAATGCATTTAATTAGTGGGAGTGTGGTCATTTGTAGCGTCCTTTAGTAAGTTCAGTCTCTGAGCTTTTGTTGTGACGATTGCATTTCCATTTCACACCATCCGAGAGTTTGACTATTTTGAAATTTTTTTTCGTTTGTATAACTTTTTTTTTAGATCTGATACGTTTCATTTTTTAATAGATGCCCAACATAAATTAAATTGTTTTTTTCGGCAAACAATGTTGTGATGTAGTGAGAAGACTGTGGACAGTTATGCAACAGCATCGATTGTTACCGTCACCTGAAGTCTGAATGATAGTTTGAACATATAGATTTTGAGGAACTGCAATATTATATTTGATAGAACAATTGTTATATTTGATAGAACAATTGTTATATTTGATAGAACAATTGTTAGTGCGATCGTGATTATGAATAAGGATACTAATTTTCATTTGGAAACCTGGATTGGTTGGAGTGTGAACTAGATGTGTGACAGGATTTTGGAAAGGGATAATCAGAGAAGAGGAAAAGTGATTTGGACTTGACTGGAGAGATAGCATAGGAATGCACTCACAACTTGAGTGTTGATACGTTGTAAAGAGCTGAACACTTTAAAGATCAGTTATATTGGTTTTCTGGTTTCTTTCCCAACTAACTCGTCTCTAAAGCGTCGAGTAGGATTGTCGGAAGATAGTTAGTACAGCAGGACAAATTCTTCGATAGTTTGGCCAGTGATTGTAGTTGCATTTTTGTCAGCCGGGGAGACGACTTTTAGGACAGTGAACATTTTATTCCCACGTACTCTCCCGCGACCTGTTGTTTCTCCAAAGTTTTTGTTCTTAATCGGTTTCCTGCATGAACATTGTTGCTTTTATATGGTTACGTTTTCTTTTTAAATGTATCCCTAGTATATTCATACATATGCATAGCAAACGGTATGTGCGCATGACTATGCCCGGGTTTGTATGCATAAATGTACTCGTGTTACTTATATTTGTATGTATATGCTGGAAGGATAATGCGAGTGATAATGGTGGCTGGCTTGGCGAAAGGTTTCCGTACTGAAAAATAGGAACGTTTATTAAATCATTAGATGAATACCGTGTTTTATGCGTCATTTCTGTGAGCTTGTCTTAATAGTCGTCCAATTTCAATCAATCAATCAGCTTTTTTATTGTTGACCAGACCACAGCAGTACGGTAAAAGTAATACAGTGACAGATGTACAGTCAGTAACAATGGGTGGACCCAAAGGCACAGGCCCACTAAGAGGGGGAATGGGGGACAAATGACCTGGGCCCCACCCCGAAAAAATTATAAACGGGTCCCACCCTTTGATTATTTGTTAACTTTTTCTACAATTGTTAACAAATTTATTAACAAAGCACATTTGGTTTTAGTAACTGGATTTATATTTCTTAAAGCCCTATTTCTACCTTGATATTCTCAATTAATTCCTAAGGGGGCCTTTTTGCTTAACCAAGTTAACCAAGAGGAAGGAAAAGTTGAAGGTTACTTCTTGCCTTTAGAATATAATTTTTAGGTACCCTATTACAATAAAAACATTCTTGAGTTGTGTACGAGATTATAAAATGTCCATCAGAAAAGTCGAAAGGAAGAGAAAGTGTTGTATTTTGAGTTTTGGTAAGTGGTAACCAAGAAGAAGGAAAGGTTGAAGGATACTTCTTTGCCTTTAGAATTTTTAGGTAGCCTGTTGCAATAAAAACTTTCCTGAGTTGTGTGCGAGATTATAAAATGTCCATCAGGGATAGATCGAATAACATTTTAATAAACTGTTTGGTGCCATGCATGGCGATCACACATATCAATTCGACTCTTGTATAGGCCTAATAACGTGTAAGCATCTGTTCATGCTATGACTTTTAACCATAATGCGTGTCTCAGTTTGAATTTAAAAATCTAATCATAATTTTTATGGTGTCCTAACTGATTGCTTTTCTGCACGATCCTTGGGTCTCTGAAGAAACTTGTTCCCGTTGCTTTACCATTATATGTGCTACGTAGAAATATCAAAATTAGAGTCCGAGATTTTGAGCCCTCTGTTGTGCGCCATTATCCCTCTTGCGATTTTGAATTGACTATAGTATAGGGGTCTAGCCAAACCGTCTACAGATAATTTGCACCACTTAGCTTTTCCATAGCTACAGCAGCTACTCGCCTCCGTTGACCTTCTGGAAACCTGGCTCTTATAACTAAAAGGCCTCTATCAATAGGACTTATTCATCTGAGCCTGCATCTTAGCCCACCCTTACTTGGTTCATCGTCTGATCAATCTAATTTCTCGTGTATTTCTCCCACCATTGTTTGGTGAAATAATAGTCATTTTGTCAATTGATGTAAAGCTATATTAATTCAATGAGGCTTATGAATTTGTTATCTAGCGTAACCTTACTTTATGAATTGAGGTATAGCGTTACATAAATTCGTCATCGTGACTGCTTCACTTACTTCCGGTATCCGTAATAAAAAGTTGTAGCTGTTATCCGTCGTTGCTGCTATAATTTCTTGTGTTATATTAGTGAATTATTCGGCTAATAATAAGTCGTTAGAGAATTATTGGAGATTTGTTTATTTTCGAAGGTTTGCATCTTATAGTTTACATCGCGCAAGTTTTATGTTTCGATGTTCTTGTATGTTGTACACAAGTCGTAACTTCGATGTTTTCTTCGATGTTTCGAAAGGTTTTCCAAACTGTTAGGAATGCAATTTAAGAATTCCATATTTACATATCCGAGTCTTCAATAAATAAACTCAAACTGGAGATGTACCAAGGGAACGAAGAGATGTCCTCATAGTGCCATATTTAAAAAATGGGAGCAGCGAACCATAGACCAGTCAGGTTTAACCATTATTGCGTGTAAGGTCTTGGAGAGAGTTAAGGATAATATGGTGGAGCACTTGAATGAGTATTATATTGTTGGAAGTGATGCGTAAGTTGGACTACGAATGGGTTAAGGTACATGATCCGAATTCTGGAACAATGCTGGCACCTCTTTTTAGAATATAACCATCCCTGTTTCGATTCTTATTTCATGCTAGTTGTCTGTTTTTGCAATAGATTTATGAGTAAGATTTTGAAACATGGTCGATGCAGAAAAGAAGTCGAGTCTTAGGAAGATGCTTTCTGACGCAGTTCCGCTGCTATGTCGAAGCAGCCTCGGAATTTACAATTCGAAGCTGACTGTGGAGGCAATCATTTGCATAACCGTAAACAACACTGACCTCGTCCACATAAGCTTCAATGAAATGTTAACCGCAGGTGGCAACACTGTCTCTCACGCCTGGCACAAATGCGAAATGCCTAACGAGGGACCTGAGCGTTGCAACGAGACTTCAGACGCCTCTTCTGACCTCGCTTGCTTAAATAAGCAATCTGTGACAGACGGCGAAAACGTTGCCTCCACTTTCAATGAACAAAACCCGAGCTACGATGGAGCGGAGGATGCAGGTGTTGTTGATTTGGACGAGTGGAATGAAATGAAGCCAAATGATTCATGGGGCGATTCGACTGTGAGAAAACGACGTAACCGGCATTCAAGCGCAGATAAAACGTTGCGACAGGATAAACAGATGAACAGCTGTGATAGACGCGTCAGGAACGACTTCTCGAAGCAGGACGAAGTCGAAGAGACGTTGATCGCGTCTCAGAATTCATCACCCTGTTTATCGGCGCCCGACATCAAGGTTGAACAGCTGGAGAGCGAAGACTGTATGTTCTTGAAGATGGAGACGGACGTAAACAGTGACGATTATGGCTTTCCGATAGTGGCAGACATCGCTGCGTTCGACACGAGTTGTCCGGTGCCTGTGCGGAAGCGCTTGCGAACACAAGCGTCGTTGGAGAACTGCGATGCGACTGCAAGGCAATTCTTTGCCCGAGGTATGGCGTCCAGGACGCACTCGCACACTGCTAACAGACTGTCGCATGTTCGACCCCGGTCGGGGAATATGGCCCAGGGAGAGCTGAACAGGTTGCAGGGGAACCATTCTTTACCTGTTGGTGACTATCGGGTCTCTCAGTCGACAACTTCGGTGGTAAGAGATTTTCTGTCTGTTGGAGGTTTTGTAAGCTTTGCATCTTTGTGTAAGAAGATTTGGTTTGACTGAGCTATGAAAAGGGTCTTGGTTACTGAGATTTGGTCAGGTTTCTAGTCTAAATTAGTCTGTCAGTGAAAGGATCGTACAGTAAGGGAGAAGACCGGTCTCGCATCCTGAAATGTCATAGCTAAATGAATTTAATATTGATAGCACAGGTTCATTTTCTATGCCTGTCTCTTTAGATTAGAGTAAGTGGGGCTGTTAGGCATCATCTTGGTTAGGGTGATCTGAATAGTAACATTACAGGTTGGTCTTTAGCAAAGTTTGGTGAGTTTGGCTTGTAGCAATATCATCTATCAATGTCTCCTGGGTTCAATTGCTTGGACCTGATCTGAAGCCATTCAGTTTCTTTTCAAATAATTTTAGGAATTACTGGTGGAAGAAAATCTGTTGACTGTTGATATAGAAAGAAAAGTTATGTAATTGGCGCTGAGGATGTTACGTGGGTGTTGAAAGCGTAAGGTTACTGTACCAGTCACAACCGATAACAGGGTTATCCTCAAGAAGGAAGGGGCACAAATCTGACTCCAATGTCTGTAGTTTCAATTGGTCAAATGGCAAAAGGGTTCGTGGACTGCCACTACGAATACATCGAGCTCTGGCATGTTAACCTTAAGTCCAAATCCAAAAACGCTCATAAATGCAAGCCTTTTAAAATATCTTTCTCGAAATTTAGCAAGCTAATTTGTTACATTTTGATTATTATCTCCATATTCTATGACTTGATTTTAGTGGAACTTTCAATTAATAAATTATAATTAGTTTGGTCTCGCAGATTTTAACTAACCTGCGAGGTTGACATGGCTTATGAACGAAGTGCGTGTGATGATAATTGGGCAATTTTTAATTGACAGCTTTCGTCCAGTGGAGCTCTTTTGCCATTTTCACTTGAGAGTCACCATCCCGAGCCAATTCCGCCGACGGCGTCGCAGTTTGCGCCAAAGAAGCGTTGCCGCGTGTGCTATGCTAAGAAAGTGAGGAAGGAAGTGCGCTTCTGTTGTTCAGCCTGCCCCGACCGACCAGGCCTTTGCCTCAATCCGTGCTTTTACGAATACCACGAACTGTTCGTAATGCCAAAGTTCTTCCCACAAGGTACAGTCAGCGCAAATTGAGCGGTCATCTTTCCACTTCCAAGCTGTTTACATGGTATTAATCGACTTCCTCAGTTATTGCAGACAGTTTTTGAACAGTTTATTGATTTGCTGTTACTCAGAGAGTTTTTGAGCCATTAAGTATGGGGGCTGTTTAGTATGTACACACGGAGAGGTTAACCAAATTGCATATGGGGTGGGTGGAACTCTCGATATTGTGTGTAGGCATTGAGAACGAGGGTGTGAAATCTCTATAATATTAATAATTTGTTTATATATTGGCCTTTAAATATGCCACCGTTTTTTCAGCTATCAGACAAACTGTACTACCACTGGCAGAAATGGGGCTTTCGGTTACTTGGGTGTAACTTGTATACTGCGTTACCCCGGCTGCTATTAACTATCACATAGTTTTTGCATTGATTGACTATGGACCATTCTTTAGGATTAGGGGGAATGGGGTGCATCAAGCGTGCAAGCAGAAATGGGGGAAGTACACGTGCGTACAGAGAGGGTGAATTATTCCAGGTTTTGTGTACAAACTAAATGGATGGCTCATACTGTGTCTTTTCTTCCGAAATGTTCAGGCGTTTGATTAATTGTTTGAGGCTGATGGACAATATGTTGATGTTGGGGTGATGTTCAGCTGTTCTTGAGAATGCTATCCACACCACAGATTGACATCTTTGTGACTCTGTGCACGTTAAAAATATTCCTTATATGATTACAAAATATTTCTTTAAGTGTGAAATCCTTAGTAAACAGTTTGGAATTGGAAGATGCAGGTTTTAACCATCTTCCACCTCATGTCTAATATTACTGACTTTTAGTCATGCTTCATGTAGCTACCTTTAAAAGACAGACCTGTACTTGGACACTGATGCTACTAGTTTTATTACAGAATACTTGATATAGTTAATTTCATGTGTTGATGTGAAGTTGCATTGTAGCAATCATGTGCCAAGATAAGATGAGAATAAACAAATATGATGTTACAGTTAAACCTTTGGAATAATAAACACTATAATTATTCTATCAATAATTGAGCTGGGAATAACTCGTGAGTTTGATTAGTTATTGCCTTGAAGCTGATGGCGAATATCTTGATGTTGGCCATGTTGCTGTTCACAAGATCTAGATCGAAACCTCAGATTAGCATCTCTGTGACTTGACATGTGGTGAAATTCTCAAAATGACAATAGCAAAGCACTCCTGGAAGTGTTCAATCATTAAATCCACTTCTGTAATGGATTCCTGATTGTAGACTTTTATACTTTATTTTACTCGTATGCAACAAGACAAGTTGATTATTACCGAGCTGTATTTGCTAGGATAAATACAAGATCTTTTGCAATGAGGTCCAGAGGCCCACTTACATGGAACGGGATTCCAGTGGGGATCAGGCAACTGACAAGCCTACAGTCATTTAAGAGGTCCCTTCATTCATACCTGGTATGAATGAGCAATAATTAAGCTATGTTAAAGGTTATAGTAAGCTGCTGTTCGTCGTTAGTTAATATGTTAGTTATAGACTGACTCCTGTATAGTCTATAGACATAACATTGTTGCCGCTAAGATGAACTATTGTACGGGTGGCCCTTCTTAGTGGGTCTTGCGACCCACTTGCGACCCTTCTGGGCTTCGCATTTGCTGCCATTAATTTTGTGAAGTGGATGTATAATTGTAGGCACATTGAAAGGAGCAAATAAAATTGATTTGATGGATAATGGATCGTTAATAATAAATAATAATATTCATTTAACTTCAAACTGACAAACCGCAATATGATTACAAGTACAGTATGAATGAACAATGACAAGTTGTTACAGGAATTTAGCTGTCGGCAGCCACGCATGGTACCAATTACGTTATACACAGTATACATCTCATTTTAACGTGGGACTTGCACAATATTGTAGGTGCCATATCCGAACACGCTCGAAGATCTGTGCAAGAACGTGACGGCCCAGTCGAACTTGCTCGGACTGACGTACTTCGTCTGCCCGATGTGTCAGGCGAAGCTAGGAAGCCACCAGACACTGAAGGCGCACATTAAGGGCAGCCATCTCGACCTCAACCAGTTCGTCTGCAACATCTGTTGCGAGGGATTTCGTTGGTTCATGCAGTTGCATCGCCACAGGAAGAAGTGCCACCCGGATCAGTCTGCTCACATGGACAGTGACGACATAAGAACAGCAACGGTTGCTTAGGGCCTGGGTTTAGTTGATGTACGATGTGATCAAGGTACAAGACCGTTAGTTTTGGGTGCTGCGTGTTTGGCACCCGGTGGTTTTTCGTGGCCTTTAGGAGTTACTACTGAAATCCGAGTAACATATTAATATTTTTGGCTCACCAGTGTCTGTAACTCTACATGTTTTGAAATTTAGTACAAGGGACATGTAATGTTTTGTGATTATCTGTGGTTTTATAGATGGTCATTGTAAGTGAATTGCACTTGCTTTTTCACTTATGTGTGGGTTGTGAAGATCTCTGATTGTCAAATTTGTACATAGATTAGTTGATGGGGTTATTGTGGGCAAGTCACACTTGATTGAAAAATCTTCCATGTGACATGTTAAATTGTTTTCCGGCAACTATTATATGTAATTCATTAATTGTACCTTTGTTGTTATAGAAAAGAACCATTTATCCTGTGTTTGTTTTGAGAAAGTGTTGTGTGCTGTTTGCCATATTGAGTGCTACAAAATTGAAAGCCAAGTCAACCTTAATGCAACCTTGTACACATTTAAAATATTTTTTAACTGAAATACTATTGCTTGCATTACAAATCTTTTAAGAATAAACACAGATCTGGACCTGATGCTGTAATGCAAACATTCAGAACTGTTGAGAAACTGATACACCCTGCAATAGTCTGTCTGGTTTGCCTATGTAAACATTACAATTCTGGGTGCAAGAACTAAAATATAAAAAAACTCTTGAAAAACTCTTGCGGATGCAGGAGCAAATGTTCAGAACATCTCCAGTGTGCATTTGGAATGCTGTTGAATGTACGGTTTTCCAAATCATTGTATTGCATAGTTCATATCATAATTAAAAACTGAAACCATGGAGAATTAATTCCCCTTTAGATCGATAGCCACAAGCCCACAACACAGTCCTATTATTTATCTAAATTATTGGCCTGCTTCCTATTTCGTTTGATTAACTTCTTGAGTCGTTTGTTTTCTTCCAAGTCCTCGAGTTGTACGGGTTTCTCGTTAATGCAGCCAGAAACTGGACATCTATAACGAAAATAAATAGTAATAAATAGAAAATAAATTATACTGATTAATGCAGCATTGAAAATTTTCATTCTCAGCATGAGCTCTTTTATGTTTTATGCTTGGCCTGTTTTGCACTCCGTAACATTAGTATGTTCCCGACTAATTCACGTTGATACGAGCATAACTGGAAATCGACTTGCACATTCGCCTCAGCCAAATATCCCGTTTTTCTGGACTATTCGGAAGTATTCGCCTTTGCAAATATTACACAAAAATAGTTTAAAAAAATTTGTAATTCAATAATTTTTTATAAACATTTAACAATCTAAAAACGAAAAATGTTATGCCGTAATTGGCAGTTATTACAGGCACGATCATTTATTTTGTGAAATTTTCATTACGCGAAAGGTAGGCCTCCTCGCCGGGTTAAAGTTGCTACTACTATTCGGTTCGTACCTGGATCTGGCAAATAGTGCATTCAAATACTCGCTCGGATTCAGTACTCGGTGGAAATTGTCTACTCAGTTATGCCCTAACATAGATGGATCTATCTCATGCAGTAATCTTCTGCCCAGGCAATCAATGGTTCAACAATGTGAACAATTATTCGTAGCAGAGGTTCAAAGATTACTTTTATGGTAATGACAATTACAAATTTATGTAATACCACTTCAGGAGAGATTGTCAGAGCCTTGAAGGCGCTGCTGACCTAACAATGAAACCACAATCGAAGAAATGGTCTTCATGCTCAAGCGTAAAAGAGTTAAAGAGATGAGGAGCTCATTTGAAAGTTGTTAACCAGCTTATTTATTCCAGGAGAATAGGCAACCACAGCAAACGATAAATAATGTACAGCAAAACGCAACTGATGCACATCAAAACATAAATAATGTACAGCAAAACGTAAAGAGTGTACAGAAAACAGTAAAATGCAAATAATGTACAGCAAAACGTAAATGGTGCACAGTAAAGCATAAATTAAGCTCATGTCACTACACGCAGGCAACGAAAAGTCTTACCTAGCTTTCTTGCCCTTGTGCCTGATAAACTCCTTGATTCCTTCGTGGTCATAGCTGTGGCCGCAGCGTTTGTTGGTGACCGGGTTGACCATTTCCTGACCCGTGTAAGGACATCGAGTCGTCGCCTTTGCTTGGGTCATCACCAGATCATCATCGACGACCTGAGGCCGAGAGATGGATTCGTCCGCATCGTCTCCTAGGCAACAGATCGGTGAACCATGTCGACATTATGCTTTTACGGAAGATTGGACTGCATGGGATCAGTGTTCAAACTGCTTGTAACATGCACAGGATTAGACCTCCAGCGAGGTGATCGCCATATAGAGTCTTTGAGCAAGTCCACGTGCAACTCTTTGGAGCCATCATGCCCTATCGCATGGTGGTGTATGCACTTCTGAACCTTGGGGTACAATTTTTGTGACTAGGACTGCCTTGGCCCAACACAATTCTATTAGAGAAAGTTAATGCTAGGTAAGGTAATGTCATGTAACGTACAAAGGCAAGTCTACATTTGTCAATATGAATCTGTCAGCATACATGAACTTCTCAAAACATGCAAAATTTTCATTAATCAACATTCAAGCATTCATAGGCTGTATTCAAAAACTGGTAAACTCTTCAGTATTAATATTTGCATTGATGAATCATATTATTTAAACTCAAAACAGTAGGTGAAATGTTTAAATCTGAGTGGTAGTTCAATGATCATCTCCACACTCACAAGGAAGATTTAACGCAAGAAAGAAGTAACTAAACTCAAAAAGTCAGACCGAACACAAACAACTAATCACCTTGATCAATTGCATCTTCAATGAGATCTTCCATTTCGACGTATTTTGCATGTGACTCCGCCGTCTGCTTAGCGCTTCTTCGCTTCATATCGTTTAGTTTCTCGTCTAACGTTGCCACCAGATCTACGTTCTCGCTGTCCTGAAACTAAGCAGAGATGAGCGATGAAAAGCAGAGGTGACCAATGAAGACTCTTGCACAGTTTAACAAAACAGGAGAAAGCGGTCCGTCAAGCGAGCCAAACAAAATGCCAAAAGGAATTTGAAGGAATGACTTGCCAACAACTTTGCATACGGGTGGTGACCATGGAATCAATTCCCACAACCCTCCCTTTAGGCCTTCATTTGCAAGGCAGCATTGCCAATGGAGCCCTGCACGGTTGCCATACATTTAAATTGGACTCCAGTAATATATTGCGATCATCCGTTCACACAATGATTTGTAATCATAATGTGGTGTTTCAGTCTAAATTTAATAAACGAAGTTACCAAACGAACCTGCGTCATGACGACATTCGCTGCCTCAAGAAACTGTTCAACATCATTGTCCATCTGGCAGAATCTCATCATGATTTCTTTCACGGACTTCACCGTCTCGCCATTATCATCTTACAAAAGCAAACATCAAATGCTCTTCAAACCACTGACGTACGCAATATAACTCTACGCCCGCATTAAATCGAGAATCAAAGTGAGAGGAAACAATCGAACAGGATATGTTCACTACATATTCTTAGTCAGAACTGACCTGATGTGACATATTCCCCTCATTTGATAGAAACAAGATTTACAAATGTGTGCTATGTGCGGTCACAGTGAGCTGAAGCATTCAATGTTATTGGTTTCTACAAATTCTATAGCACAGAAACATAAGTTCTATGTAATTTCCTCCCAGTGGTTTAGTGCCCTGGGTCATCTGGTTAAGTCAAGAGAATCAAGCAGCAATTAGCCTCAGAAGCCGTCAAGCTGCATATTTAACGTGGCTGGCAAAAATTTCCCAATGATGACTGATTCTAACGACCAGAATAATATTAGCAAATGTCTCAAATGAAAACTGCAACGACGGTTGATATTCTAACCATTGACCAGGGATGCAAACTAATGTCAAATTGAAACAATGAAGGGGATTAAAATTTTACTATGGAAACCCGTGTTTAAAGTTTAACACAAACAAGCACTTACCATTGTCGTTTTTTGCAAATTCTAAAGCAACCTTGCTTGTTAAATCTATTACACTCTTGATGAATGCTTGAGATTCAGCCAGAGTAGAAACCGACTGTTCCACTAGGTTAAAGGAGGACTTTGAAGATGACATGATCTAGAACTACCACAAAATTGCACAATTCATACTTCGGACTGTATCATGTGCATTCAAACGCGTCTAGATAAATGTCCATTTAACCAAAATTCTTTTCATCAATCCAACTTTTAGTTGTGTAAAATTCTTTCACCAATCCAACTCCGATATACTCAAAAAGCCGTTTAGTTACCGTGCAAGTTAATTGATGTTGCTACTTATTTATTTTTAGCGTATCGTAAATCACATACAAAATAGTTTTTATCAATCGGTCAGAAACAACAACGCAGCATGGAACTATAATTACCCTAAAGTAGGTAATTCTATAAATAATTTACTGATAACTATATAATTTAAAT
Source organism: Bimastos eiseni (assembly GCA_959347315.1). Lineage (NCBI taxonomy): Eukaryota > Metazoa > Annelida > Clitellata > Crassiclitellata > Lumbricidae > Bimastos > Bimastos eiseni. The sequence goes on from OY365811.1 coordinate 2,996,944, forward strand.
ATGAAAATAAACCGCTAAAGTTTTGAAGCGACCGTAGATTTCTATTGATGCTATAAAACAACTTATAATGTTGAAATGTTTTAGTCAAACCTTCAGTAAAACCGTCTACATCTAAGGTCTACGCATTAATCTAGTTTGAATTTTTAAACTTGAACTTTGAAGTTTAGCATTGAACGAACAAATAATAATATAAACAGAGGGAGATACTTCTTGGCGTATATTTTAATTGCTGTTTAACGACACCATGTCATAAGAAAGATGATTAGCGTCGCCCTCCTCCATAACATGCTTTGGATTGGCACTGTCAGAGTACAAGTATTGATAAAGTTACTTGCTGTCGAAGCCCTAGAGCGAAGTTTTATAGGGCGTAGATAAGCAGTGAACATTTGCGGAATTCAAAGGGGAGACCATTCCAAAGGTTTGGTGCAGTGTAGATTCCTGTGGAATATAGATGACTTAAGATTACTGAGCATAGTGACCGCGGGAGTCAAGAAAGATAATGGGGTAGAACGGTTGGCTGGATGACGATTGGCGAACAGCTCGCGACGATACTTTGGCTTAATATATTGTCGGGACTTAGAAACGGATGGGTTCTGGAAACTTGCAGCATAATTTGCAGGCAGAGCAGGGATCTGAGAATGGAAATGAAGCTGTAGCTGTTTGAAGTCTAGGTTGAGTAAGATACGTACATTGCAGTAATCGAGTTTTGAGTGGAAAATGGAGATGGCATTGGGTGGAGGCAGTTTTGAAATTTACCATGGGCTTGTTGTTGATGATTTTTTAACGACACCGTTCCATATCGAAGATTATTTGGTGTCGTTCTCCTCCTTTCTACAGGCTTGGGACTGGCACTGTCAAAGTCCAAGCAGCGCATGAGTTTTACCATAGGCTGTGGCTGAATCAGAGCAGAATGGGGTGGAGATGATGAATATGCATAAGGCAGAAGCGAGAGAGGCTGAAGACGTGCTAAGTGAAGGAGAAATGTGTATCAAGACCAGTAGTTACGATATGCGTGTCCTTATTAATTGCAATTTTCGTGATTGTTTTAGTTAAATCTGATTCGAAATGCTGCTGTAGATTAAAATGCACCCAACGATACCCATATTCCTAGTTTTTCTAGGCTGTTGCTGTAATGTTGTGTTTTTAGAGCTTCTCATAACGTAAGTGGGCGATATTACAAGTAATTATACGTATATATTGATACCGACATTGCCAAGTTTGTCACGGAAAATTAATGATAGCATCTAGTATGTCCTATGTCCATGATTTTTTAATTGGTTATCTTAATCTGCAGTCAGTTAGTTTGCCATTGCCTACGGCGTCGGGTCTGTGGCACTAACCTGGTTCCGCTCCTACCTGAGCGGAAGGATACAGTCGGTTAACTTCAATGGCAACGTCACCGCCTACCGTCCACTTGCTTTCGGAGTGCCTGACGGATCAGTCCTTGTACCTTTGTTGTTTCTACTCTATACTGCTGACCTCGAAAAGTTGGCGGCTGATCTAGGGGTATCATCTCACTTTTATGCTGATGACTCCCAGCTCTACACCAGCGACCGTCCGTCCGAGAGCGACAGCTGACGTATTCACATGGTCCTTGTGATTGAGAGGTTTTCCGCGCGAATGGCTTCAAACCGACTTAGTCCCACCAAGACTGAACTTCAGTGCTGCGCGACTCACGGCCGTTGCAGTAGACTCAATCTCTCTCCTCTGCATGTACTCGGGGCCGTTCTAACACCGATGGAGTCCATGATCTTCGCATAATGTTACAGTATGATCTGTCGATGAAACTACATGTTACCACAACCATTGGCAGATGCTTCCGCCAGCTGTGTCTCATCAAATCCTGCCTGAAGTCGTTGCCCTTCGTTGCTGCTGGGACTGCTGTTGCCTGTTTCATGTTGTCCAGGGTAGACTATTGTGATGGTCTGCTTGCAGGAACACCAAAATGTACATTAGACAGCCTACAGTTCGTCTTGAGCGCTGCATCGAGGCTACTCTTCGTTTTTACCACGTGACGCCCCTTCTGCGCGACACCCTACATGGGTTGCCATTGGCAGATGCTCCATGGTGTCGCACCAGGATACATTGCTGATTTTTGCAGGCCAACGTCGTCGTGTTCAGCTGGTCTCCAGCTGCGCATGGAGACCTTCTTGTGACCAAGACCGAATTTGATGGGATTTGAGTCTATGTTGCTGGCCCGTGCTGCTGAAATAGCCTCCCGCCTGAAGTGTGTTCTGCAGCATCGATTGAGATCTTTTTAGGGCACCTGTTCAGGAAGGCATATCCCTGTTGAACTGATGTAGTTATTGTTATATATCGGGTTTTTCTTGTTAGTTTGTTGATCGTGTCATTGTAAAGCGCCACTGTAGCGGCATGGCTGCGTTACGGCGCTTTAGAAATCGTCCGTTTTAATAGGTCTCCACACAAGCCACGCCTAAAATAATATATATAAGTTGGAGTCCCCGAAACTGTAAGAAATAAAGCGTTTTCTGAGCACACAAGTGTTTGACTTTTGTCGATTCTCATTACTCTCAAATCGAATGATGGGCTGTGTACCCAAATGGTCATGATGCAAAAGGTTTTATTTGAAACATCAAAAATTCGTATTGAAGTACCAAAACAAGCACACAGAAAAAATTTGTCCTGATTTTCATGGTGCTTGATTAGAAACTTGGCTTATGTTTTATATATAGACATGAAGTTTATGAATACGTTTGGCAGCAAATGAGCCAGATGGTTTTTTTTTAGGGAGCATCAGGGTAGTGGGAACATAATCATGTTCTCACAGTTTCTCTTCATAACAATCGAGGGATTCATTTTTACGATGAAGTTGGGTCAAAGACCGGCTGCAATACCTCTGCTGTAAGTAGAATCGCTTATGATGATGACAACACAGATGATGATGATGGTCATATCTGATGTTGACAATAATGATGTTGATGGGCGATGACAGTTTGCATGAATATGGTAGCTGTGTTTGATGTCATCTTTACAAGACCCAGTTGGACAAACATGCAACCATATGTTATTTACTCTAGCAAAAGCAGGCTTAAGTCGCATGTTGTCGAAATTGAGATTCTTTTATTTTAGTTTACAACAATAAATAAAGTTTATAATGGTTAACATTTTTTTAAGATATCTCCTGTAGAACCTATGATATACTAATTTGAAGTCTTTTATCATGAGAATAGCGAAATTGAGAAAAGCGCAATTATTGTATCCACCAAAAAGTCACTGACAAGGGACAATGTACATTAACCTTCAAAAAACTCTTCGATGCTTCCGTAGAACACATATATGACAAATTCGATTTATCAACCATATTATGCCCTTCAGAAATCGACATGTTATGTATCATTTAAAACTGGTCTCCGATATATTTTGACAGAACTTGATATTATTTAAAATATAAACATGAATTGCCGATGGCACGAGCGACCTTGAACTTTGAACTTCGCATGCATAACCTATATACTGTTCAAGGGATCAAGGTCAGAAAGTTGACATAGAATTATGTAAACTTTACTTTGTATGTAGATATATACTTTATATGGCTTATGCATTTGAAATTAGAGATGTATTTTGAATCTGTAAACTTTGACCTCTTGCATGAAATGCATATTCTTCATATATCAAACTGTGAATTGAACTATTTGAGCCCTTTGTACACTGTACAGAAGGCCATGTTAGAAAAAAATAATATGTTTTTATTAGAATGGAGAAATATTCAACTGTTTTCCATTTAGACCTAACATAAAAATTGTCTGAGCTACTAAAATCTGTAGAAACAACACTGTCTGACATTTTCGGATGGCAAAGCCATGATAATGTACAGTATTTCTGAAATTGAATGTGTGCTGTTGTTTGAGAGGACTCCACTGAGCCTAGTAGCTTTTTCATGTTATTAAAATTACAGTGTCACTGAAAAACCAATGGTTAAATCATCGTGTGAACCATTGAATTCTGAAGCTTTGGTGTTATTTGCATTTTAGGTGTTATATAAAGATGGCTGCAATGTATTGGATAAACGTCTTTTTCCAAACTGTTCTCCTGCATTGTCAAGTTGGCATTCCTCTGCAACAGTTGCTGCGCTCGGTAAGGAGCTTTGTGCTCAGTTTCATATGTTGTTGCTAAGGTTGTTATTAAATGTTCAATTAAATTTTCAATCAGGAGTCAATTGATTGTCAGGTGGTGATCGTATTAGTATCTTAAACTGGATTCATGTTTGAATGATAAGTTGCTATCAAAAGGTGGTGGCATATGAATTCGCAATTGGAATATCTGCAGAAGTTGTTTTAGGGTCTGTATCTCTGTCATTGAAGAACTGGTTGAATTTCCATGCTCTGATGTAAATGGCAACTCTTTTGATACACTGGTCCCATGTCTGGGCTTGCCCGCTTACAGACCTACACGAAGCGATGAATGTCCGATGAATTATTGCATGCATGTAATCGAAATGAATGTTCCACAGCTTTAGAGTGGCACTGTCAGAAAGTGAACACTGGCAGAGTTTAAAGCATTGATTTGTATATCACCGCTCAAGGCAGTGACGTCTTAGTATTGCTCCAAGTGAGAAACCTCTGATAGTAGAAAAGGTTTTGAGGAGGGAGAAGAGCGTAAGAAGATTCCCAGAAAGGATGGCAACACATAGAGATGATGAGGGAACTTCATTCCACAGGGTGGGCCCAATATTAGTGGCAAAAGATCTAGTTTGGGCAATTTTAGTCTTAACTTGCTTATGTCATACAAACGAGTTTTGTTTCAGGGATCTCTCATTGCAAACTTGATTCTTGGTGTTGTGATGCTGAACAAGAGGTTAGTCACATCTTTGAACACGATTTTGGTTTACAAATTTATGCAATTTCTTTACTGTATAATTTTTTTTTATGTGCAAAACTCAGTTTTGATTGAACCAGAGCTAATTAAGCCATGATTTTGATTGCATTTCAAATTAAAGATGTATTTTGGATCTCTGAACTTTTTAGCTATGGTATTCAATGCATGTTCAGGACACTGTTGATCAACATTTTCTGTTGATACTTACATTATGGCTGAGAACATTTGAGAACCTGCTGTGTTTCAATATGCTCTCCATGATTAATCTTTCTATGCTGCCTAAGTGTTCAGAAGAGTCTACTTAATAGTAAATGCAGGGTTTGAAATTGTTGTGGGTTTGGAGGTTTTTAACAGCCCTAGTTCAGTTTTCGAATACACTCTCACCCAAATCCATTGCAATTTAGCACTTATACACTTTAGCACTTTAACTTTCATTTTTCTTCTGTTCTTTGTGAATGTTCTTTGCTGCAGATGGTCAGCTTTTTAAATAAATGGAGATATATAATATACCGGTTTTGGGCAAGTATGAAATTCTGAGCAGGAAGAATTTTTCAACCCACTCCCAGTTCAGACTGTACAATTCATAAACGCCTCTGAGTAGAGAGCTTTAAGGGGTGCTATATAGATGTTCCATTACAATACATTAGATTATAATTCAAACCCTGAATAAACTTATATACTGTTTTTGCCGCTAGTGACATTTTCAAGCCATCTTAAGGTGCACAGGTCTGTCTATATTATTTCTGTTAAATTGCCTTGGTTAGCATCCTTCATAAAAGGTGCTTTGCAAATAACCACATACATACACACATACACACACACATACATACACATATACACACATACATACATACATACATGCATACATACATTCATACATGCATACATACATGCATGCATCCATACATACATGCATACATACATACATACATACATACATACATACATACGTACATACATGCACACATACATGCATACATACACACATACATACACACATACATACACACATACATACACACACATACATACACATGTATACACATATACACACATACATACACATTGCATACAAGCATGCACTCATTTACTCATACATGAGTATTTTATTTGCTAAGGTACAAGGCTTCCAAGTTTATGTCGATCGTCATGATCTCACTCGGCATTGGTCTGGCAACACTGGCCTCAGCGAACAACAGAGTAACGAACATTGCAGAACATATTAATAACAGCTTCATGTTTTCGGTGTAAGGGGGTCGTTGGGGTCGTTTTGATTGAGGGTTAGGTTAGGGTTAGGGCTCTTTATGGCTAATTGTTCAAGGTTATTTCTTTATGGCTAGGGTTATTTCTTCAGGGTTTGGATTATTTCTTTATGGCTAGGACTAGTTCTTCAGGGTTGGATATTGTTATTCAGGGTTGGTAATTATTGTTTGAACTATTTAATTTCTTTCTTAAGTGGAATTTATTTTGCGGGGAATAAATTAGTGAAATTAGTCGAATATCTAATTAAGAATTTAATTTTAGATCAATAAAGTTGACTAGGTGTGCAAGTCCTACTGTGACGTTATTTCCAGTTAATTTTCAATAGAATCTGTACTTGAAATGTCACATTTTAAACTACTAAAGTTTGAGTTGTCATCAATATTTCATTGTTTTTCAGAGTACTAAACAAAATCTTGAAATGATTACCTTCAGCACACACTGGCTTGCAAACTGGGTCATAGGTAAGTGTGGTACTTGTCAAAGAATTTATCAAAATATTGACCAAAATTACTTTCTTGGTTACTCTACCTGGTTATCTTCAAGCTCCATGCTGTCTTTGTAGTGTCTGCAGGTACTTCAGATTTTTAACATGTTTCAACGCTTTCAGAATTTTCCCGAGCAAGCTGTCTAACAAACTACCACATGAGCTGTTCAGTTTCTATGGTAATTTTTGGAGAGAGTGTGCGCATGAAATTTTGTGTGTGCAATCTTCTATAAATGGTTCACTTTTTGTGTGCAGGTCCGAGCTGAATGCGGTGATAGTCAAACTAAGATCATATCTAAAAGTCTATGGTGACAAGTTCTGATCACCTAAGAAAAGTTCCTTGTGCTTCTTTTCCACCAACACTTGATGACCGTTCCGTTTGATCTTTGATTCATCGCATTAGATTGAAAGCGCCCCTTATGAGTCTCTCTTCTAGTGGAACTATATAAATTCGATGCTGTAGAAATATACAGTTGCAACTGGCTGCATTGCGGAAAGGTTCACCCTGTTAGAGTTGCTTTACAAATGCTTTAATACAGTTCAATACATTAGTCTGTGATCTGTTGGTTACTTGTAATTGCAGGAGCAGCCCTCTTCACCTTTGCGCTGTTGGTGTCGGCGTCACTCGGCATTTACCAGGAGATTGTCTTCGCAACGTATGGGAAGCATGCGACTGAGGCTCTCTTCTTCAATGTTAGTCTGCCTTTAATGCCCCCAAATGTTCTCCCTTTAATACCCCAAATGTTTTGCCTTTAATACTCCAAATGTTCTCTCTTTGATACCCCTAATGTTCTGCCTTTAATACCCCAAATGTTCTACCTTTATTACACCAAATGTTCTGCTACAATTACAGTTTCAAGTTGTGTTCTGTCTCCCTTTTCTTGTGGAGCCATAGCTGAAGACATTGAGTTATTGTTATTGCATATGACATTAGGAGACACATTGCACATTGCTTGTGTGTAAGTGAATTGTGAACAGTGAATTGTCACTGGCTGTTCCGATTTTTTTGCATTGTTTTGCTTAAATATGAAATTTCTCTTCTGTATACATTTTATATAATACAGGTTAGTGTAGGGATTGTTTTGTTTTTAATTTTAATGAACAGTGTTTAGTTTTTTTTATTTAGCAGTGCTGTATATATTTCCAGATTTAATTACAAAATACAATTTAAAAGTCTTGTTTAATAATAGCAATACTAGTTTTGCCTAATTCTAATTAATAAATTCTAATTTAAATGTTTAATAATAGCAATACTGGTTTAGCTTACACTTTGCTGATGACAATAGTTTGAAGACCAAGTTTTTTGTGATCGTCAGATGAGGTCTTATTGACTTATCATATGACTCACGTTTTTCCTTGCCGTTACAGCATCTTTTGCCTTTGCCGATCTTTCTCTTCTACGTCAGGGATTTAATTCACCATGCACAACTGTTCACAAACTCAGGTAACAGATTTTCCTTTGTGGTCTGAAACTGTTTCCATGTCTGTGTTTTTGTAAATTGTGTCTGCATGAACTGTTGAAATGGTGTCATAATTAATTGCATCTGATTTTTCTTCTGCAATCTTCACGAGGCATTAAAGAAACGTTTTTAAACAGTTGGGGGTTTGAAGTCAAAATTTGATCCATGAATTAATTTTCTTCATTTATTTATTCATTACAGAAATTCATATCGCAACTCTTCAAGGCTGCTGCCCAGAAGTTATCCCAACCCCTGCATGGCTAAAATGACAGTGAGGCTTGTGCTGAATGAACCCTGGGATGCAGACGTGGTGCCAAGGGGAGCTTGTTTACTGAGGGCCAACAACTGAGAAGGTGTGGTTCTGCCTAGTAGATTTATGAGCAGAAGGTACAAAGAGCATTACCTGCTCAGTGGAGTAGAGGGAGCAGCTGCCCGAGCACCCAGGTCGGCAGAGCACTCGCAGGTAGACAGAAGCACTGTTGGTCATTTTGTTAACAGCTTACTGGCAAATCAGAAGTGAGGGCACTGGTGAACACACTGGGGCAAACATCTGGGGAACCGAGTTCGTGACCCATATTCCCTAAGGTTGACTTCTTTCGCTGGGCGGCAGTGTTTGTTACCAAGGGGACATATGACGGGAGCCTTGCATGGCTACCGACAATTGAATTCGACTCTTGTAATAACTCATCATCATTCGTTCATACTGCACTTGTAATTATACTGCGGTTTGTCAGTTTGAATTTGAATGGAAATTGTTATTATTTTTGTTATTATTTCCCAGTGATTTAGTAATATTGCTGTTTATTCTGTTGTTATTGATAATGTCTAGATAGCCTGCATGTTCCCTTCGTCGGCGTCTCGCTTTCGAAGATGTGGGTCTATCTTTTCGGCAACGTCATATCACAGTATCCTTTGATATATTTCCTACTGCAGCATTCATAAAATGTTTGGGGGATATTTTACAACGAATCTCTGGAAATCCCTCACCGGATCTTAGATGAATTTGATTCAATTTTAATCAAGTGCCTGAGTTTTCTTCTTCTATCAGAATTTTTTACATGGTGCTTTCTTAGAAGTTCACAGATTATGAAAGGTTCTTACTATCACATGTTGGGACGCGCTCGTATAGATGTTTTAGTTGGAGAGCCTCTGTTTAGACTTCTTGAGGCGCACTATATAGATGTTAGAATGTCTGAATGTACTGTCATTATCATACATCAACTTTCTCTTGTCCACCATGCCATGGCATTTCTTTCCAATCCCAACTTTAATGTCTCTACACTACCCTGTCTCTATGGTATTTTACCTTATCTCACTCTATCCAGCCCTTACCTTACGATTACCTTAATATACTTCTCATGTTTTTCTCAATTGAATGCCAAAGATACGTCTGCATAGCCAGCGTCTTCATCCTAACCGCCGAATGTACGTCACTAACCGTCACACTTGTCGTGACGCTGCGAAAGTTCGTCTCGCTGCTGTTTTCGATTGTCTACTTCAAGAACTCCTTTACTGTCTATCACTGGATCGGGGCGGTCCTGGTCTTCGGCGGCACGCTGTTGTTTGCCGACGTCTTATCCATCCGTAAAAGATACTCTCAGAACTCTCACGCCAAAGAACAATGACGGAAATGCCTGTCGCAATGCAAGAACGAGACATTCTGTTGAAGCGACGCAGCATGGAGTATTGTTACGAGGTTAAACTTTCGCATGGCTTGGATTTTAAAGTTTTGCACTGGTGTTTATTTTGAATTCGTTGATGTTGCGCTGTGGTTTGTACGCAGTCGCAATTCGTTGGTTATTGAAGCTTTTTGTATAATGAATGGCGATCATCCAAAATCAAGGAAACTGCGAGTGACTGAACGAATGGCAACGGATTAATGTGCCGGGCTAATAGCAACCTCGACTGATTTCATAAAGAGTTCTGTACTAAATTATTAATCATTCGTTCAGTTGTTGATTAGACAAAGGACAGAGAATGAAAGTTGTCTGTAGGGCAGCCAATCCTTGACGTAAGAATGGGTTGGTGCCTTTGTATGCATTGGCCCCTTAACTATCAAATCAACTTACCCCTTTATTTGCACCATTACCGGACTATCCGCTCTTCCTGCCATATCTTTTCGCTGTGTCAAAACTTGCTTTTTCTCGGTGACTTTTGCACTGGGAGTACCTCCCTACTGTTGGGCACTAAATGATAGGCTCTTTAATCCTTTAACGGCCAGCGTGTACTAAAGTGTAAGGCATAATCAATAGCGCATCATGGCTTAATTAAATCAGAAGCATGGAAAATTGCTCAGAGGGAGACGGTAGAAGTGTGGACAGTTAACAGAGGATGCTATGTGACGATAACATTTCTTGTTGTGTGCGGTGCTGCCTTCCATATGAGAATTTTCATCCTTCTATTGTCCATAACTGCTCAAAGTCTACTTTTGAATGAATAGCTGGTATTGTATGATTTCATAAACCTTACAAGACAGTGATGGTGATTCCTGGCGCAATTCTTGGAGAGATAAATCTACTAAAAACGATTTCTGAATTTGAAAATGTGCAAGCTGTGTATTTCAGATGATTAGAAGAGAAGCTATTGATTGTTAGTGCCAAGTGTAGATACTAAGTGATACTTACACGATCATTATGATAGATCATTATTTAGAGATTCATGTTAAATTATCGCTATAAGGTGATCATTATTAGGTGATTCTTATTAAATGATCATTATAGAATGACAATTTCTAAGTCATTATGTGTCATGCCAGAATCCTTCTCACTCCTCTTTTGTCATTGGGTTTATTTTTTTGTATATCTGCTCTAAATGTTAGTTTGATGAATTATTGTCTGTTGTTCATATTTATTTTTTTTTCGGGATAGATCTGCACTGTAAGATGTACTTTTTTTGTAAATTAGATTTATTCACTCTGTTATATCTTTGTGAAGTTTTTGTTCATGTGTTTTTGGACCCACTTGCATATTCATCTATAGGTCCTATTGACCCACTTGCATATTCATTACTCATATCGACCACCCATAAAGCACCTCTTCAAGAAAACCACTTAGACTCCAGCTGAAAAGAATGGCCACAAGGCAAGAAAAGAAAGTATTTTACAGGGTCCATGGGATAATGTAATGTAAGTCTTTAAAAATTTCTCAGCGCCCACAAAAAAAAAAAGCCACGCCAGGGAGACCAGCTTATTCACCGGCGTTATGAGCATCTGCAAAACTTTCGACTGTTGTTGTGACTTTATGCAAACGTTTTTGTCCATTTATAAATTACTTAAAATAGTTTACTCGTTAAGAATCTCCCACAGGTTTTGTCAATATGTAAGCACATGTTTAAATCTTGATTTCAAAATTTTGGTTTTGTCAGATTTCTGTAATTCAGCATTTTCAATTGTATACATTTCCTGTTTGTCGTGGTTATGAATCATCACTTAATTAGCTGAGTTTGTGTTCATTTGGTGTTTACTTAATTACTTTGGGTTTTGAAAACTAACCTTTCATCCTTTCATTCCGATTCTCAGAATTTTTCTAAGCCAGTGAGCCAAGTCCTGCATTTTTAGGTCACAGAGAGAGAGAGAGAGAGAGAGAGAGAGAGCTTGAAGAAAGAGATCTGTGCAAGAGTCGATCTGATTTCTCTGCTTATTCGATTTCAATCTGTCTTTTAAAACGATTGTGACTTTGAGTGCGATTTCACTTGAATAAACCAAAATCTATTATAGAAGTCACTAAATTAGATCTGTATTATAATTGTTTACATTGTGAACTACACTCTTATGTGGTTTAATTGAAATGAACTCTCAGTTCAAATGAACACCTTTTGCAGGTGTCCCCTGCAAAAGGTGACCTACCCTTGACATTGACCTACCCATCGCCTTTACAAACTTACACACTCCAGAAGGGGAGTGCTTAGGTCTGTATCAGGCTACCCAGCTGATCTCACAGGGCTGACTATGCTTTGAGGTCGTTGTTTGAGTGAAGTATGGGAATTTTCTCACCATGTTGTTCTATTTCTTCTGAAGTTATACTGGTGTTGTACCAGTGGTGTTTTATTGCTTGCTTTGTCAATGACAAATATTTTTGCCATAATTTATTTCAGTCATAATTATTAATTAATTAATTACTACTGTCAGATGTTTTTGACGGAGTCATGATTTCCGGCTGTTCAGTCAAGATTGTCCTCATATTAGGTGAGTTTTAAGATTTGCATCGCAAGACGAAGATTATAGTTTTATTTGTCATTTTGCGTGCGATCCGACCTTCTGAAAATTTACCTGATTATTATAGTTATGGCTTTTTTGGTGTACCATCAATTGATCCTCCTTGGGCGTTGAACACGAACTTGATAGGAGTTACAGCACAAATGTCGGTTGTGGGCCAGACTGCTTGGAATAGCCTCCCATTGGATCTTTGACTCTTGCTTAGGAACTCTCTACCCCATTTTTATTCCACTCTGAAATCTGTCTGATTTGGTCGTGGTCGAACCAGAAGCGGCTCTGAGTAGATTTCTTGAAGAGCAGTTTTATTAAAATCTCTGTCTTAGTTATTTTGAGCACTAGCAATGAGCTGCACTGGCTCCTCTGTCGTATTTAGTATGTATTTTCAATGCTTTTCTCCATATATTTGTTGATTCTGTCGGACTTGAGCCATAATATGAGCGCGTTATTTTGGATTTTGTACTTTATGTATCGTATCTGAGAATTTATATAGCGCTTCTTTGGGTACTAGCTTTTAAGAAGCGCTCATTATTATTAGCCATTCAGAAGCGCTCATATTATGGCTCAAGTCAGTGTAGATACTATGAAAGTTGTTTAGTTAGCTTCGTATTTTCGACTGTGATTTCTTTTTAGTGAATTATTTCCTCTGAGCATCACGCATATGCAATATCTGAGTGTTTCCCTTGCGTTTATTCTTTTTTTAATATCTGTAGACGTTGTAGCTGTTGTCATTAAATTATCTTTTGTATTTTCATTTTTTCAAAAGCTTTTCCTGTCTTATCTACAAGTTTTGCTTCTTTGTTTGCATTGTGTCCCTATTCTGTTCATGTGTTTCTTGTCCTTTGTATTGTTAGCGTGCCCATAAGCATTAGCCAAAAATGGCAGATGGGATCCATATGGGTCCCATGAGGGATATGGCTGCGACAGGGGCTTGCTGGCAGAGGTATATGTGCATTATTAGGGGGCAGCATGTGGTCTGACTTTTTCAATGTGTCTCTGGGTCATTGCACTGGAAGTACACTCTGAATGGTGTGCACGGTTATGGACGGTATATAAATGTATAGATACAATAATGGCTCATTGGTCAAGTGCTTGTATTATGATGCAGTGTCCAGGTTTGATTTGTCCCTCTGTGATGTTTTGTATCATTGATTGTTGGGGAACTATTTCAGCAGAATATTGTCAGTCGCAAGATATCAGAAGAATGTAGTCCCAATGTAATACTCTGAAACAAAAATACTTTTAAAATGGTAATTAGGTGTGCCAACTTAATGGCAGTTGTCGTCAAGATTTTTTTATTTAATTTAATTATGTTTTTTGGTTTTAACGTAATAAATTAAAAGCTCTGACCCGTATGGAGAGTTCATTTCACCGATTTGAGGTGATGTGATTCATTAAAGTGATAAATCTTGGCTTTTGAGTCTTGGCCAGCCTGATAATGACAACTGCTATTGCGCCAAGACCGAAGAAAAGGTGGCTGTACACAAGTTAAAAGAAATCAATTTATTAGACAAAAGATCTGAGAGATGGTGCATAAACAAGCATTGGCCCCAGCGATAGATGAGTTTCTTCTCCCTTTTTCTCTTCCATGAGGTGTGTGCCGATGATGATGTTTTTACATAATGGCTCCATTTCTGTCTGTCTCTGATGGTATCCAGGGCTGTTCTCATGTCCATGTTATTTACTTCAAGATCTTGTCTGACAATTTCTATCCATGTCGGTGTCTTCCTCGACTCCATGTGGCAATATAATGCCCTTGCTGGTAACCTCTTATTATCCATTCGTGTTACATGCCCAAACCATGTCAGTCTTCTTTCAGCCTGTCCTGATTCTCTCTGTCCCAGCTCAATCCAAGTTACATCATTGCGAATCCTGTCCCATCTGGTCCTCCACACTGTTCTTCTTGGCCAGCTCATCTCCGCCACAAGATTCCTCCTTTCGTCCCCCTTCCGCAGGCACCAGCACTCGGATCCATACTCCAATACCGGAGTGACAAATGCCGTGTAAAATTTCAGTTTTGTTCTTGTTGATATGCTGCTCACCTTCCACATCTGCCAAACATTGCTGATTACGTTTTATGTCCTTTGTGCATTGTCCATCTTCCATCATTACTCCTCCCAGGTACACAAACTCTGACTTGCTCCAGCTCTTTTCCCTCCAATCTCACCTTCAGCTCTTTGTTTTGTTTTCCTATGGTCATTGTTTTTTTCGCATTTATTTATGATGAATGAGTAACCGTTGTTAAACCTTGTTGCAATTGTTGTTGATTTGAGACTTGAATGGCCAAACGTCACATTTTCGCTTGATGAAATACCCCTACATATTCTACGAGCTAAACTGTCCTTTAGTGACACCCGATTCAGGATGAATTTCTAAATGTTTAGTCATTCAACCTTCAAGTATTTCTAGTGAACCCACTGAAATTATTTATGTCGGTCATCCAAAGGTCCTTAATTCCTGTGAAGTCGAGGAAAGATAAGACATAAATGTGCAACAAAATCTAGATCTCTTTTAGCAAAAGCGTGTCATGTTACAGCAATATAAGCTCCACAGCTGAATGTTTATATTCATCCAAGTGAGGTATGAGAATACAAGTAATCATGCATGTTATAGAGAGGTTTTTGCATACCTTCCCGTAAACTAATTGTCTTCCCTGTGTAAGAATAAAGAACATGTGCATAAAAAAACCCTCACTGGACAATGGTTTCCATGGAAACGGTTGATTCATCTTGTGTCAAATGTTCTGGAAAAAATGTTTTTCTATGACCAAAGGCAATGTAGAACTATACAACTCACAAAAAAACAATATAGTACTAAAAAAGTCCCTGCTGCCCAAAGTTTACTTAAAAGTAGAGCTACAGTAATTGTATGCACATAGTCAACAGAATCAAGCAATACACAGGATACGACAAAATCAGCGGACAGATTCTGTAAAGTTCAAATCATGTTATGAAAGTTCAGCAGAAACATTCAGAACACAGAATTTTTCACCATAGAATTAAATGTAGTCAGAGGTCTCAGCAAAATAAATACTTTCAAAGAAACAGCAGAACTTAGCCAAAAAATCATTTTGCCAACCAGTGTACTTAACCCTTAAACGATCAGCGTTGCTGATCATGCCTTACACTTTAGTACACGCTGGTCGTTAAAGGGTTAATGTGACAATGCTAACACAGAGTGTTCAGCTTAGCTGAATACAAGAAAGCAGTGGACATTGGCATCAAATACAACCTAATTCACTGATCATAATTACCTTAACTACTGCTCTGCCAAACAGACGTTCGATTATTGCAATAAGAACAAAAATTTCGACTTAAAACTCTACAAATAAAACGGCATCAAATTAAAAAGTTGCCATCAATGCAAATGAAACACATTCCCACGGGCTGAGCCATTTTAAAATAACAAAATTCTGCCTCGAAAATCGCAAGTCACGCATACGCCATTCACACATACGCAAAGAAACACAGATCGTATCGCAGTTTACAGCTCTAGGAATAGTTAAACACTAACATACATCAAGTGTTCAAATTTCAACCATAATGATAGTGTTGCTGCTGCCAAATGTAAACGACAGGTATGAAGAGAGACAGAAGATACATTTTTCTCTACGGCTGAAACCTGTTCAAACTGTCCCAACAACTCGCGAGCCTCGGTATTTTAGTTATCCCAACGCATTCGATTTGAGTGAAGCTCAATTCCTGGTCCCCCTTGGACGGTGCTCAGTACTCGTGCGCTCCCTGATTCGGCGAAGTGAGCTCACCGGCGACAGAGTATGACTCAGGTCCGATGTTATGGTCGACTTGGTTTTGCTCGTTTATGTATGCGGTCTGATCGACATACTGCAAACAATCGATATCATGATGTCAGGAACAATTACAAATATGCCCAACTATAACACTGATTAATTACTGTATTTAATTAAGACAGTTATCATGCATGCAGAATAGGCAAATCTGAACGTAAGGCATGATAAAAGGCATAGTTGCCATAACATATCTAAGTTCTCTAGAGTCCACATCCATTGACAACAGTAATACCATATCCAATAGCATTTTCTTTGATTAGTTAATTGCCTTAAAGGGGCAACTCCACCTCGCAGTTTAACGTTAAACCAGGACCGCCCATTTAATGAGTACGCATGCCAATCATATCGAACCTTCAGTACGCTATAGAGGTCTAGCAGCTGGGTCTGTGACCGTCGATTGAGTGGTCTGTTATGGAACAATGAATTATTAGCTTTGTGCCGCTCTTTCAAAGGACGCCCATCCGAGGTAAAGACGTAGGTCATTTGCATTTCAATTATAACATGGGTCGCAAAGAACATATACACATACAGACGCACGAACGCAGATAACATACGAGTCACGTATCACGTAGGTCAGTCCATCTGAATAATGTCAAAGAGACCGGGAGATGGCAGAGTATGATGCACATGGCATTAGATCGGACATCACAACAGAAAGGTGTAGAGAACAGGGCACATAATCTTGAATTGCATGGCTGAGACACACACAGTGTCACACACACACTTACGCACACACACACATATATATATATATTATATATATATATGGATGTGTCACAAGCATCTAATCGCTTGCATATGCCGTTATTAGACCTATTCGTAATTTATCATAATAACAATCGTTAGAGTCACTCCTAGACCTTTATCTAGGCTTGGGACTCCTGGTGAATGTAGAACAATTCTTCCCCGGACAGTTCCCCCCCATTTTGGCTAGGATATTTTCCCTCCCGGACAATTGCCCCCCTATATGTATACATGCATGTAGGCTTATGTACGTACGCACGTATAAATGCATACATGTATGTATCTATGCATACATGTCCGCCGCTAACCGATCCTCTCCTGTGCTCTCGCCTAGGCTGAGTTGAGGTCAATGTTGATGGGGTCCAGGTCATTCTTCACTGCTCACCCCCAGGAGTGTCTTGGTTGTCCCGACGGTCTCTTCCAATCTGTGTATGCATGGTTGTGCAATCATTGAATTGATGATAAATAAATTGTGCAAGTCTGAGACTACATACATATTCAACCTTTGTATATAGGAGGGAGGTAATTGTCCGGGGGTGCAAATGTCCTACACTGATGTAAGCCACGCATTTTTTAAACTTTCTACGCAATACTTGTCTTGGGCGTGTACGTAATCCTCTGCGTTTATGTACGCAACCAGAGATTGTAAGAAGTCGGTGAGTAACTTTACAATCTACTGGGTCTGTGATACATGTGGTTGTCATTGCACGCATTTACTAACATATAGGCCTATTTATAACAATGGTCTAGCCTACATGAACATAACATAATTATATCTTACAAATAAATCCTCACACTAATGTGCAGCTTACTAATTTGCACAATCTTGTAAGAAACAGCTTGTAAAGCAACCAAGATGAAGGCTAGGATAAATCATCTGAGCACTTTCAAGGTGCGCTATAATTGTCTGGCACGTGATGGGACATAACTTAGGTGTGTTGGAACTTGGAACCAGAGAATCAAAAGCAGTATAGGAAACCGAGACACAGTCAAGAAGTCATCGCCAGTCAATCGAAACCATTGTTGTCAGTGTTGCTTAGAATGACCACGACATGATGTCTATAACCTGTGCGAATGATTCTGCAAAGAATGCATACCCTATGCAGGTCGAAACGATTGAATCCCTTCCCTCTGCTTTCATGTGATATGCGTGTGCGTGTCTGTGCGTGTGTCTGTATGTGTGTCTGTTCTTTGTGACCCATATTATAATTGAAATGCACAGGCCTACATCTTCTTTACGCTTGAAAGAGAGGCACAAAGTTAATAATTCATTGTTCCATAACAGACCACTCAATCGACGGCCACAGACCCAGCTGCTAGACCTCTATAGCGTACTGAAGGTTCGATATGATTGGCACGCGTACTCATTAAATGGGCGGTCCTGGTTTAACGTTAAACTGCGAGGTGGAGTTGCCCCTTTAAGGAATAATCTATTATAGCATTCAAAAATGCAGTCAGAACATCTAAGTCTCAAGATAGATGTGCTGCAAAATGTTTCAAAATTTCCCAAGATCGCGTCCATTACTTACAACTACAAATGACAAGCAACGAAACAAACCAACTCCACCTTCTATGAGACGATCAATTAAACTTCATTTAATCTGATAAACCGCAAGCAGCTAAACGAAGGAAACCGAATCTATCCTCAATAAGACAATACATAAATATTCATTTAACAAACCAAAGGAAGCAAAACTACAGAAATCAAGGCACTCTTCTACGAAACGATTAACCCTCTAATGACCAGCCAGACTGATTTCCCGTTGAATTGTTAACTGGAGTTTATCCAAACGTACCTGCTGCATGACGGACATGGGGATTCCCTGCTGGTTGTAGTACATCAGTCGATGCATCTCGACCGCCTCTGGGTCCTGCATCTGGGCGTGCATATGTGCTGCCTGGGCGTTTGGAGCCATTTGGACAGGCGCCATTGGAAAGGGTGACGGATAGTTCATCATCGACATGTAAGGCCCGGGCAGCATCGAACCGGAATGTGGCATGTACATGTGCTGAACGGGAGTGCCGGGCTTGACCGTCTGTGGACTGCTCATGTTGTACTGATGGTTATTGTATAGGCCATGCTGCACATTTGCTACAAATGAAAAACAGGCACTTTCGATTCAAGAACAAATTCAACACATTGAGCAAATAATGTAGCGGTTTCCAAGAACGATTATGTTAAACAACTTTTCAACAATCGAATCTCGTACGGTTGATTCTGCCACTCAGCAGCATAGCGAAATTTAAAACACAAAATGTCTAGGTTTCGATTTCTTATTTTAAAGAAAAACACCAACTTGCACAATCAACCAACTTACAAGGTGCCTCAGTGCTAAATGACCTCTCAACACGCATGCACGGTATCATCATTCATACACAGCAGTCGAATCGACAGAATGGAGCACGAGTTCGAGCCCTCGCTCAGATGGCTACTCTGTAAGGACCTTGAGTGCTCATCGACTCACAATCGAGCATTAGACCTGAGCTTCACTGGCAATGTTCTTCTTGAACTAGCCATTTATAGTAAATTACTACTGCTCAAATGTTCTGTCTTTTGGTCATATGAATGCTCATGAACTTTGGCAGGAGGGCGACAACAAGTACAGAACTGGCATTGCATATTACATACACTAACTGGTTGGGGACATACAACATATATGCTAATTTATGCTAATATATGCTCACAGATTACCACAAAAAAAACATTTGCTCTTAGCAGCTGAAACTCTGACAACCTTGAACTTTAAATGCTCCACAGCATTTAAGAAAAATACACGACACAATTTCTAAATTCATTTTGCAACTAAGCAGTTTATCGGTTGGCTAATTTTGAACAGACGATGATCCTACCCTGCATCTGATACGCTGCCATCTGTTGCATTCCAAGCGTAAGTCCTGAAGGAGCGTGAAAAGAAGGAGCTGCCACATACGATGAACTGGAGTCTGGACAGGACACACCAAACACCAATTATTAATATTATCACACCAGGAATCATTTCAACCAGCATCCATAAAATAACAATCATAAGGAGTCGTAAGAAGAGAAGTCCCTGATGATAGTCTGATTGGGCGTCAATGGTCATGAACTGCTAGCATCCTCCTTTTCTTAGCCTCAGCATGCGAGGGTATTATCAGCCGAAAGGCTAGTTTAAATTACCTTACCAGCAGAAAGTCTTGTGTAATTAATTTACTAGCTGAATGTCTAGCTTAATTAATTTACCAGCTTAAAGCCCAGTTTAATTATTTTACCACCTGATAGTCTAGATAAATCACTTTACCAGCTGAAAGAATAGTTAATTACTTTACCAGCTGAAACCCTAGTTTAATTACTTTATCAGCTTAAAGCCCAGTTTAATGACTTAACCCGCTGAATGTCTAGTTCAATTCAATTATTGATTGAATCCAAGATGATTCAAAATCAAACATTATATACAAGAGAATACATAAACAATGGTTCAAAGGGAGAATGAATAGACAATGGTTCAAAGGGAGAATGAATAGACAATGGTTCAAAGGGAGAAACCTAAAAGAGCCTAAGCCCCGCTTACCAGGTAGCCCCCAATAAGTTTACAATAATATCATTAAGCAGACGGAAATCACAGTACTTGGATATAATACTGTGTGAGGTATGAAAAGAATTAAAACTTAACTAGTCAACTACTTTACCAGTTGAAAGTCTAGTGTAATTGCTGTACCACCTAAAAGTCAAATTAACTAGTTACTTTACTAGCCGAATGTTTAGCTTAACTACCTTACCAACTAAAAGTCTAGTTCAATCACTTTACCAGCCTAAACTGACCATAGTATGTGGCAGCTGGTAGAGGTCTAGAAGGCAAAGCGGCTGTGAGAGGCTGCAGAGCTGGTCCAATCGCCCCTTGATAATCTGCGTTCACAGGTTCGGCATATACAACGTCAGCGCCCGCAGCTTTCTGCCTCAAAGTGGAGTATCTTTTAGGTTTTCCCGAGGGCACAGGAAGGGTCGGCTCTGCCTTCATTGCAGGTACAGGTTGAACTCTCCATGCCGGCGTGAACTCTCCACCAGCCCAGCCTTTGTTTGCGGGTCGATCGGGGGGCCTGGGCTCAGGAGCCGATCGCTCCGCGGGCCTCGAAAACGTCTGGATGCTGGTGACGGGTGGCAGCATCTCAGGAGTATCAGTTGCTGAAAGAAATTACAGAATTCATGGTCAAAACTTCAGTTGGAAATCAGTCACTAATCGTAAGACTCGACAATGCATCCAATGCGCGGTTTTAATCGATGAAAGCAGCAAAATAAGGTTGAAGCCTCAAAAGAATTCGATCAATCAATTAAACTTTATATGGTATCTCTTTAAGAAATCTACTCAGAGGCACTTCCAGTCAATAACAGCCAAATAGAAGAGATTTAAGAGAAGAGAGAAGATGAGGAGTTCCTAGGTGAAGGTTCAGAGGAAGCCCATTCCAAGTGGCATCGTATCGTATTTTAGAATTCAAGTATTTCTTGAATCCAAGATAAATCAAAAATTAAACATATATAGAAGAGAATGAATAGACAATGGTTCAAAGGGAGAATGAATAGACAATGGTTCAAAGGGAGAATGAATAGACAATGGTTCAAAGGGAAAATGAATAGACAATGGTTCAAAGGAAGAATGAATAGACAATGGTTCAAAAGGAGAATGAATAGACAATGGTTCAAAGGGAGAATGAATAGACAATGGTTCAAAGGGAGAATGAATAGACAATGGTTCAAAGGGAGAAACCCAGAAGTAGAGCTCACAACATAGAAGGCAAATAGATGCTGATCGAAACTACAGATATCGTCAACACTTCAGGTTTATAACTTGTTTGTACGAGAAAGGAACCCCAAAGATGAAAATAGAAAAGAAACCATAGTCAAACACAGAAACACACTCGACAAAATCTTACTTTGAATGATCACAGTCGACCTTTTTCGAACCTCCGCATTGCTGTCATCCGGGACCGTCCTTACATAAGACAAGTCCTTGTGATAATGTGGTTTTTCGTGCACAGTTCTTGTATCACCATCAGTTCCACGATGCTGTTCAGAACCTGGAACCTGCCTATAATTTCCAGGCTGCCTCTCGTCGCTAATTCTCTCATTGGCGACATGGCTGGTCTGTTGCCTTGCAGCCATCTCCCGTTCATTAACATTCATCTTTTTAATCTCTGCAGAAACAGAATGAAGCAACTCCTGCTTCTCCTCCTCACGCGTCTTGGCGTCCGAAAAAGGCCGACCGCCGCCACCTCCTGGGATGTTGCTGTTCTGGATCGTCCTTGTCGGAAACGACTCCTGGTGATCCCTGTCCCGCAATCGATGATCCCCCTCCTGCCTCGGTCTCTGGCCGCGATAACTGTGATCCTGACCTCTTCTGGATCGCTGTTCTGGTGAATTGTACTTGCCTTCGTACCTGCTGCCCCTAGCACGCCCTCGCCCGCGAGATCTGTCGTAACCCCAAGCCTGTTCACCGCCCGTCTCTCTCCCGTCGCTCCCGACATGTCTGCCGCCCCGTGAACCATGGTCCGACAGTTCGCCGTCAAAATCTTTCTGTCGAGAACCCAGATCACCCGACTGGCTCGCCTCACTTTCGGCCCGCTGACGATTTTCGCGGCTGCCGACGGTCCTACGCGGAATCTCTTCGAATATGCTGCTGCTTTCTGAAATACGAGACTCCCTATATCCGTTGTCCTCGTTGGTCTCCTCCCTCTCTTGCCAGTGTCGATTTCGCCCGTCCGGCTCGTGGCGGTCTCTCTGCCCACAGCCAAAACGTCCTCCTCTACCGCGCCCTCGATTCAATCGAGGAGCACCTCGCGATCGTGAAGGTCCTCCTCTTCTTTCGTGCCAACCTCCCTTTCGATCGTCAGAGTCTTCCTCGTTCTCCTCGCCAACGTAACCGCGCCTCTCCTGCCTTCTCCTGAAATCCGTGTCATTTCTCTCCGACGCTCCGCCTCTCCTGTCCCTCTGATATCTTCCATGCATCTCCATATCCTCATCCTCTCTAGAACCGTGACGATCCGGCCTCTGTCTAAAATTCCCGGCGTTTCTCTCATCCCTAGAATTATCCTTCATGGGTTGAACAGCATTGTTTGCTTTTACGACATTGTCAACATTCTCCCTCAGAGCAGGAAAATCGGAATGTGCAAAACCGACGGAGACTTCGTTGTTCCGAGTGTTCCCGCGTCGACCCTGGTATCGCCTGTTTTCGTTGTTGAATCTATTCCTGTTGCGATTCGAAAGCGTGCGATGGCCGTCTCGGCTTTCTGTGTCGTCCCCGGATTGTTCGTCAGACACCTGGCGACGGATGAAGTCTCCAAACCGGTTTTTGTCGCCAGGCCTCCTGGTTCTGTTCCGTATAACATACAACAAACTCTGTCATGGACTATACACTAGTTGGAAATAATTATTGCCTCACTTTTCTAAATGCTAAAAATTGGTTTAATAAATTAAGTCAGTTTTTAGTAATGTCACTCAAATTATTTTGTAAACAGGCATCAAATCAGTCATTTACATATTTTCAGGAATGTCTGTCGGTCTGTCCAAGGAAGAAAATTGTTTTAAATCCATCTTTCTACTCATTATTTCCTAATATTTCGTTGTACAGCCTCTAGCTTTTGTGATGCAATAATTACTTCCACTATTATTGCAACGACAATGAAAGACTGTATCAGAAATTGCGGTCACGCATAGAAATGCAATTGGTGTTGCAGCGTCACAATTGTCATATGAAGACAGCTCTCAAAACTAACAGAATAAGGTGGCTTAGTTTATTGCAACCACTTGCGTAATATTGCCAATATTACTATAGTATTAATACTGCTCTGTCTGTGTGAAAGCAACAGAAACCGAACGATGCGAAAAGTCAATGGACCTACTTTAGACATAGAACTCGTTATCATCGTAGGACTTCAGCCGGTTGCCACGACGATTAATTACCACATCAGTTAAAGAAAAACTATCAACAGACATCTCGATCGTAACGATGATAACAGAACAATTGTAGTTACTGGTAGTAATTAGATCAGATCTGTACCTGGGCATACTCTCGCAAACAGGTACATCGCTTTCTTTTCCTCTACGTATGTCAAACCCATACACATCGATCAGGTCCTGGGTTGATTTAGGCGCCTGCTGCCTAGCATCATACCGATCATGTTCCCACTTGTGATCATCGACCCAAAGTCGCTTACCAGACCTGAACAAACAATAAGAAATTAGTAAATAGACCGCTCTCCTTTTCTCGCTCTGTTAAATAATTTTTAATGGAATCACACACTGTCATTTATGATACTAAATTTAAACGGACTCGCCACTGTTTTAACAGTACAAATAAATATGAAATCACACTCATGTCATTTACAGTATTAATTTGAAATGTAATCAAATGTTCAAATACTGTAATATATAATCCCTATCTAAAAATCGTAATTTCTTCTAATCCTGTAACACTAATTTCTAGGCCTTACTAACAAACATGATACACATTAACGTCGATAGCGATACATAGATGGTATCATCTAGAAGTAAATAAATAAAACAATTTTAGATATATGTCTTTGTTGCCAATAGTTAAGTGTTTGGAAAATTCTTCATTTCATCATAATCTAAAAATCTGTCAACACTCCCAACACTTTTCTGGAATAAGAAAAGCAGTCCCTAAGGCATTCATGGATATGAGGTGTCAGCGACTTTGTTTTCTTAGCCCTGGCATACGAGTTGGGTTGCCGGGCCTCTCCCTTGCCGTCTCATCTTCCCACCAATAGTGTGTTACAGTTAATGTATGACCGAGTTGGCTAGGGTACAGTTGGAGCAGAAAAGTATAACCAATGTTATGCCCTGGTGGAATTTGAACCACAAACCTCTCAATCGACAGTCCAGCCTGCTAACCACTACACTATCCAGCACCTCGGAACGGCCCGAAGAGTAGTATAAATGGAAATGATATCCATTTGGATGCTTACACATTCTGTTCTTTATCCTCCTTCACTTCTTCATCGTTGACATCATCGAGTCGCAGGTCGTGCTCGTAAAACGCGCCCTTTCTCGGAATGTAGGCTGGGTTGGCTTTGTCTTCGTCGTCGTCCAATTTCTTCTCGACCTTCGCCTCTGTCTCCTCCTGCGATAGCAGGATAGATAGGTCAACAAAAACATTGTTATACCGTTATTATGAGAATTACAGAGCGTTCCTTCAAGGTTACTATTCAGGAGCGCTCCCAAAGCAACATCGGACAAAGAGCAGTTTTAAGACAGTGATAGAACATGTCAGAGAGGACTCTGAGCAGCGGGTGTGAAGGAATCTCCATTCTAGACCACATTACGACATTACAAACAACTACTCTACATTTGAAATGAGAAGCTGTAACTAAGATTGACAACCCAGTTTTAAATGACAAGCTGTTACTCAGGTAACCCAGTTATTCCACATCATCATCATCATCCAACACCCTCCTCACCTGGAATGTCCACTAAACTGTTCATTCCTGGTTTAGAAAATTGTCATTAACGTAAGAACGTCCTGAAACACATAATGCTCCATTAGAATTCCTCAGATATATCGACCTAATTAAACAATCACCAATAATTAATCGACTGGAAGAGCATTTGCACTAAACAATGAACCACTTACCTCTCCGTCACCCATGTGTCGCTTCTCATCCCAACCGGAAGCGCTATCAGCATCTTTTTCCGAGCCATCTTCTTCCTCTTCCTCCTCATCTTCTGAATCCTCCTGCTCGGTGCCTGTTGCTTGCGAACTTCCATCTTCTTGCTCTGTATCACCTTCTTCTTCTTCCTCCTCCTTATCCTCCTCTCCCTCCCCTGCCTCAGAATTCTCTTCCCACACTTCTGCAGATGAAATGCTTTCTTTGAGATTAGAATTTTTCTCTAAGTGATCATTGGACGCTTCTCTCTTTGTGCTTTCGTCAGCTTCTGAAGAGTTTTTCTCTACATTTGAAGGTTTCTCCTCCATCTTTGAGCTGTGTTCTTCTGAATTTAAATCTTCTTCTTCTATCGCTTCTTCTTCATCATCTGTAATTTCTTCTTCTTCTGTAACTTCTGAACTTGTCTCATCTACATGTGAACTCTCCTTTGGCAACTCCGAAATTGGTGCTTCAGTCTCTTCCTTGATCTCTATGTTATGAGCCTCTGTCTTCGAATATTCCTCATCTGTCATTGAAAATTCCTCAACTTCCTTTGAAAATTCCTCATTTGCCTCTGAATATTCTTCAACCTCCTTTGAAAATTCCTCACCTGCCTCTGTATATTCCTCAATTTCCTTTGAAAATTCCTCACCTGCCTTTGTATATTCTCCGACGTCCGTTGAAAGTTCTTCACCAGTCGTAGAAACTTCCTTACCATCCTTTAAACATTCCACGTCTGCCTTTGTAAATTCCTTCTCTGACTTTAATAGTTTCTCATCCTCCTTTGGAAGTTCCTCGTCTGCATTTGAAGATTCTTCATCAGCCTTAGGCAATTCTTTATTTGCATCAAAACTTTTCTCTTCTCCCTCAGGAACTTCCCCACCAGCCTTTGAAGATTCCTCATCTGCCTTTTGAAACTCCTCATCAGCCTTTGAAGATTCCTTGTCTACCTCTGAAGATTCCTCATCTGTCTTAGGCAACTGTTTATCTGCATCGGAACATTTCTCATCTGCTTCTAAACATGTCTCATCTGCATTAGGAAATGTTATATCTGCCTTTGAACACACCTCTTTTACCTTTGAACATTCTTCATTTGCCTTTGAACATTCCTCCTGTGCTAATGAACTTTCATTTTCATTTTCCTCCACCTTTGAACGATGTTCCTCGGCTTCGGGCCTTCTCTCCTCCACCTTCAAACCTCGTTCAGGACTATTTGAACTTGTTTCCACTTCCTTATACTCAGCCTTGGAACTAAGACCTGGTGAGTTAGAAACATTTTCCTCGGCATTTTCTCTGACATTCGAATGCGCTTCCTCTGACCTTGAACCCTCTGTTAAACTTGCTTCTGGTGCTTTGGGTTCATCTAGTGTTCTTGGTTCATGTACTGCTTTGGGTTGACCTGGTGCTTCGGGTTGACCTGGTGCTTTGGGTTCATCTAGTGTTCTTGGTTCATGTACTGCTTTGGGTTGACCTGGTGCTTCGAGTTGACCTGGTGCTTTTGGTTCATCTAGTGTTCTTGGTTCATGTACTGCTTTGGGTTGACCTGGTGCTTCGAGTTGACCTGGTGCTTTTGGTTCATCTAGTGTTCTTGGTTCATGTACTGCTTTGGGTTGACCTGGTGCTTCGAGTTGACCTGGTGCTTTTGGTTCATCTAGTGTTCTTGGTTCATGTACTGCTTTGGGTTGACCTGGTGCTTTCGGTTCATCTGGTGTTTTTGTTTCGTCCTCCTTGTCCGTCTCAGAATCCTCGTCTTCTGTCTCAACATCTTTCTTGGTTTCGGTTTTCTCGTCATCATCATCATCAACGCTCTCATCTCCTTCACACGTCTGCAAAACAAAGCTAACAATCTCATATAACGAAATAAACACTGTTCTGATCCACAGGTGAATTCAGGGGGTCGCGGTTTATGGGCTCATAGTCCTGTTGAATAAATAATAATCAAAACCTTGAAAGTATTTTTTCATAAATGTGACTAACCCAAAGAAAACCCTCAAATAGTCTTAGGCTATGTACTCGTAGCAATCATTTTCAATACATAGTTGTATTGTATTTCATTCAAACATCTATAAAGCAACTCAAGTAGATGAACTAGATTATATATATTAATTATATTCAATAAAAAAATATCTTAAATCGGCAGCTAGAAAATCAAGATGGGAAAAAGACAACTGAGTATTACTTCATTTTAATCTGGATCCAAAACAGTCACAAAAAAACATCACAGAAAAATACCACATTATATAACATTAGAAATAAATTTCTTGTTTGCAGTCATTTGCACTTGTTTCATCAATATGCTTACAACTCACAATGAAAATTAAATATATAAATTAAAACACAAATTGTCATTCATAGATTTTCAAGATTTTCCTTGAAATCAACAATATATCATGAACAACACTATAATAACAACCAACTTCTGCTGACAAAATGAAGTCTGTTCCTACCTCAATACTGCAATTCAGCTCGGTTTCAGAGTCAACTACAAAAATACATACATGGTATTCGTATACAGCCAGTCATGCACGATATGCCGTAAAATCAGAAAACATCATTTTGAATAAATCTTTTTATCATACCATACTATTTTGAGGCAAATATGCAATAAATCTTGGTGAAATTTGACCAAAAAAATGAGAGACAAAATAAAGTTTCAACCACAAAAGATTAAACTAAGTTCAGCTAATCTAAATTTACACGAATGCCAGCTTGATTTTTAAACAACCTGAAAGGTATAATGGTCAGGATAAGCCTGAACAACAGCTACCAACTGAAAATTATCAATAAAACATGATGAATGAAGCATGATCGATAAAACATAAATAAAACTCCGAAACTCCATGCATTCCAGCAGTGCCAGTTCCAAGCCTGGATAAAGAAGGAGGACAACGCTAATGATCTTTGTTATCACAAACTGTCGTTAAACTGCAACTAACCATGATTAATAAAATATGATTAACATCCACAGCTGCAATTATTAAACTAGAGCAAACACCATGGACTGCAAACAGACTGAAGGAGACAAGTTTCAATATAGAACAAATGGTCACCAGTTAGGAGAGTTATCAACACAAGGAGGAAGAGAGTTCCAACAGTGAATGAATGCCGGCCAAAGAAAGACAAGAAGTGTCACATCATTGGAGTCAAATTGATAAACACCCAGCTATGGTTTTCTACAATACGAGCAGCAAACAATTTGGTAATGTACGTCTCATTGTAGCAAAAACATTATAAGGTTTGAAGAAACGGAAGCTAACCTCGTTCTCGTGACACAGCATCAACACCTGAATCCTTAACTTGATCCTACAATTAGACGAACCAGAAAAAAATGCCTCATTTAAAATTTTATAAAATTTCTAAGCCATGCATAGGTAATAATGCAAAATATTGGTACAAAAGGTTGACTTACAGAATACATGATAAATTATAGCCAAGATGACAAAATCGAGGGTGCACTACGCTGGCAGGCATAGCAGACAAAAGGGGAGTTTGATCCCTGATAACCCTTAAGATTGACTAATTCGTTCTTCCCTAGGCGACGGCATTGGTATTAGATGTATTAAATGATGGGCGTCTTGCATGGCTACTGACAGACAATATATGCTTACGTGTCACAACAATTCCTAGAATTTAAATAGCCAAACAGCCATTCTGGTCATGACATGGTTTCATCACCTCTGCTTTGTATTTAAGATTTTTCTAAATGAAACGCTAGTACTATTAATACATCATTTGTGAAAACAAATACTCATAATTGGAGATAATCAATAACTGTTTGACAATTATATATTTTCCTCGACTTCATAGGACTCTCACTGAATTGGTTTGACAAATAATACGAAAGCACAAAGACCAAGGTCAGGATAACCTCAAATACAAACAGTCTATTACGGGTGCATAGCGAATTGCCGAAAACCGAATCTCCCAACTGATTACCTCCGTATCCCCAGAAACGAAGCTGGATTGATGAAAATGATTCTGCGTAAATGGAATCTGGATGGATGAAAATAATTCATGCAGAAGCTGGATTGATGACAGAATTGCGCTGTTTTGAGTAAGTTCAGCGGTTTTCATTAGTACATTGCTGTTTTCGGGGAATCGGGCAATTTGGCATTCAGTATTTTGGCGTTTTCGGGTTTCGATGATTCGGGTTGATCCCGTTTATTACGTGTATGCTGTTTTTCTTTTAAAATAGCTCGGACCGCTAACGAACCTGGCCCTACCTACTCCTCGCTATATCGTAACCTGCCCCAAAAGTACCGCCTTCGTTTATATAACGCTCTTTTCTCTAAAGAGGAGCTACAAGAAGGTCATATCACAACAAAGTAGTTATTCTCATCACACAGAATGATGGGTCACGTCGCACTGTAAGCTGTACTCACAGTGGCGCTAAATTTCAATTATTTCTTCAAAACTTGAACTTACGGCCACACAGATATTACAACATGAATAACTTACTGTCTCCGAAGAGGAGGAAGTCGACAAATGTTCATTAACATCAGTCATTCTACCAAACTTCACTTTACTTTCGCTTATTATACCATCGATTTTTACGATTTATCATTCGTAGTTCCTTCAGAAAAATTTGAGCGATACTTATTTTGCCTTCTTACTTCCGGTAAAAACTGACTAACATGATGTTCAGTAAGTAAGTACTACTAAATTGAATTGAAATGCAATCATAATCACCAAATTTCTAAAGCGCCACTTGAAGGCTAAGCGCAGAGCACCAGCTTATTTACGAGCGCTGTAACTCACCGTTGCCAGAAATTTCACAGCGCAGTGCAGAAGCTAAAAGGAGCTATGACGTAATATGAGTATATGACACATGCCCGAAGAGTAGATCAGCACGGACTCGGAATAGATTCCAGGAGTGTTGGGCACGAAAACCAAAACCGAGACCAAGACCGGGAGTTCCAAGACCAAGCCAGAGCAAGAATGAGACCCATGGTCCGAGACCAAGACCAAGACTGATACTCTTTTTTTATAAACAATTCAATTTAGGCCTATTAAGACGCCAAAACGGAGCAACACACTTAAAACATTAATTTATTGCTGAAGAATACTAGTCTTAGTAGGCCTAATGGTATATTAAAAAGTTTTACCGGCCACTTTGAACTTTTACGAGTTAGCCCTTGGCTACGGCCTAAGTGCTTTAAGACACCTGAACACGTAGATTAACGTTCCGTTTGACTGGTGCATCTGTACTCGGAATTGTAGGTCAACAGTGTCAACATGTGGCCGACCACATATTTATTACATTGTTCCAAAACCTTGAAATTTGTGAAAGCAAACTTTGAAATGGCTCGTTACGTTGCAAATGCATTTTTTGCCCATTGTAAAAATATATATAGATGGTCAGCACACCATAAATCGATAGCAATTGCGTAGAGCCTAAACATCCGGTGTCTCTAATAATCGAAAATAAGCGACAAATATCAAGAAAATTGCTCTGATACGGCAAATGACCAAGAACGCTAATCTATGACGGAGACCAATTATAATATATAATCACATGACCGTTCCTTTAAGATCAAGACCAAGACCGACGCATTCAAGCGAGACCAAGACCGATGGTCCGAGACAAAGACCAAGATTAAGACAAGACCGATGCATTCGAGACCAAGACCAACACCGCAGTTCTCCGGTCTCGAGACCAAGACCGTGGTCTCGAGACCACATCCCTGGATTCCAGCCACCGTCCCTGAGGTCGATCCAACCTTCTTTAACGATGTGGGGCTGGGAAAATGAGCAATAGTACGACGTTCTGGCGCCTTGAATGTGTAGTTAAAACAGAATTTACTAAACGAAGATTTATATATGTATATATAGGTCACTGAGAGTAGGCAAACTAATTCTCGATCAAGTGATGAATTCACAAGTAGATTGTTCCAGAGACGTTGTGCTGTGTTGGACAGTCCTACGTACGATTCGGTTGGAGAACTTCAGACTGACGAGGGTGACCGGGGTCTAAGGAAAAACGACAGAAGGATGATCGGGTGTAATCAGCTTAATTACCGCTGACATCACATCAATTAAATTCACAATCTGCTACAGCATTTCTGCAGGTGTCTTAATAATCACCACAAAACTAGGCAGCGTTGTATGCACGACTTTAAACTTCAAGACCAAGACGAGACCGAGACAGTGAGATGCCGAGACCGATACAGTGAGTTACCGAGACCCAGACACTAGGTTCAAGACAGTTCGAGACAGTAAAAGACAAGTGATTCTATATAAAAGTCTGTGAAATACTGATGTATCAGTTTTTAAGAATAAGGTTCATTTGTAATTTCAATTTGAAACTTAATTATAATGTATATCGTACCATGCAATCCCCAAGAACAGTTTTTATATTGCCGAGTTATATCTTTTTCGATATATCTTTTTCGGCCTATATCTTCTGAATAGTATAAAGAAAGCACGTCTGAAATCTTCTAGACGATTTTAAACAAGCAAATTCGATACCAAATACCAAAGGAAATTATAAATTTGCGCATATCCTTACTCACTCTGAGATACTCGAAGTTGTTCCGATCGTTTCGGTTATGGTGGTTTTACATCAATTACACACTAATAGCCAATGGATATTGTTTGTAAATAGGCCTAACTTCAAATTGCGTAAACGTAAACTTCACAATTTCAGGTTCTCTCTCAGACATTTTTCCACTTTAAGACAATTGAATTGATTTCAGTATCATGTGACTCGCGCGTTAACCAAAATTACCGTTTATCGTAAATTCCGATTTAAGTTTCTAGTGCAAAATTGTAAGACAGTTAACGTGAAACTTATCGAAGCCGCTTGTTCGAGACAGAACAAGACTTTCACTTGAAGACAGTTTCTAAAGTCGAGACACTACCTCGAGACCGAGACCAAGACCGAGACAGCAGGCTTCCGAGACCGAGACACTACATACTGTCCCGAGACGTCTCGAGACCGAGACACTGTCTCGAGACCATACAACTATGAAATTAGGCCTATTACTCGAGTGCGGCCAGAGAGGCAGGACCGAGGCGAGAGAGAAGGAGGGTCACTAAAACCAAAAACAAATATCGAGGCGTAATAATAGAATGTAAGCCTAATGAATAATGAAGAACCATGTCAATGGCAGCTGAAGCATCGAAGACAGCCATACCGCAGCAAAGCAGAGGTGCAAAAATCCAAGTAAAAAAAATTAAAAGTTGTTTTTTTTTTGTTTTTGTGGTTTTATTTGTTTTTTTGGCAGAAGAAGTGGAAGAAAAAGAGAAAGAAGAAGACGAAGAAGAGGTAGAAGAAGAAGAAAAAGAAGAAGAAGAAGAAGAGGAAGACGAAGAGAAAGAGGAAGACGAAAACGAAGAAGAAGACGAAGACAAAGACGAAGATGAAGACGAAGAAGAAGAAGAAGAAGAAGAAGAAGAAGATGCTGAAGACGAAACGAAATAGAAATAGCGAGGATAAGGTTTAGCGGCAAATATCTTGAATGGTATGCAGGTGCATGTGTTTGAGAGAGAGAGAGAGAGAGAGAGAGAGAGAGAGAGAGAGAGAGAGAGAGAGAGAGAGAGAGAGAGAGAGAGAGAGAGAGAGAGAGAGAGAGAGAGAGAGAGAGAGAGAGAGAGAGAGAGAGTGAGAGAGAGAGAGAGAGAGTCAGAGAAAGAGAGTTAGAGAGAGAGAGACAGTCAGAGAGAGAGTCAGAGAGAGAGAGAGAGTCAGATAGAGAGAGAGTCAGACACACACTGAGAGAGAGAGAGAGAGAGAGAGAGAGAGAGAGAGAGAGAGAGAGAGAGAGTCAGAGAGAGAGAGAGAGAGAGAGACAGTCAGAGTGACAGAGACAGAGACAAAGAGACAGAGAGAGAGACAGAGAGACTGAGTATGTGTGTGTGTGTGTTTGAAGGTGCGTGTGTGCGGTTCAACAAACGTATAGAAGGATTGGGTGTCTTTACACCATAGGTCTATCCGTCCTTGCATCCTCTCCTCCATCTTCCAATTCATTTTCATCCTGAACCACACCTTCTTCAGCAGCTCCTTCGCCTTCTTCCTTCTTTCATGGCCTTAAAACAACCGGACTAGGTTCAGCTAAAACTCCAGTCACTCCACTTTGCATCTGTTGACAACCCGTCTGACCCGACGCTTCGCGCTTGTTTAGCTGTTACCCTAGATTGACCTTTGTACGTAGCGCTTTGGAGAATTCCAAGATTTTGAGTACGGTGTCCTCGTTTGAATATCATCCTAGACCCCGACTGTTGACAGAGAGGCCCATAGGAATCAAGGGTACGATTGAAAAATGACTGAATGTATAAATTCACATGTCTTGACCTGAAGATTGAGTGTCGAGATTCACGAAGGGCAGAGTTGAAAGAGATTCAACGATTTTCCTTTTATTGAGATTTTAGCGTTGTAAGCATGTTCGGTAATAATTGGAAGTTAGCCAGGTGACAGAAATGAGAATATTGAAATAAAAGAACTTAATGCCAGGCTCGACACGCTAGAAAGTTGTAAAAATTTTGTCTCTGTGAAATGGTTCTGGAATGATGCGTCCTAATGGATGTTTCTTGGTTCACGGTCTATAAGCCTATATATATATTGTAGGGTCTGCGGGTAAACCGACCCGCAGGTAAGCCCGTACCCACGGGTACCGGTACGAATTTCACGGGTCGGGTTGGGTCGAATACGGGTAGAGTAATCTCGGTACGGGTATACCCGGTTTACCCGCGTGAACGTCAAGTTTTGGGGTAACAATGTCACCGTTAAACATATGGGTTAATCTTGAGTACGGTTCGTATACGGGTACGGGTAACAGTCCTGCGTTACGGGAACGGATCGGGTAGCCAATATGCCCTACCAGCACATTTATTACATAGACATACTCTAAATATACGTTAATATTATACAACGGATTCATAAGACGGTGTTCTGGGCGATTATATACAATTAGTTGAGCATATTGTGTGAAAGGCGGAGGCCAACATATAGACTATCCTTTCAGTTCATTTATCGAAAGGACTTTAGATAATTTAGTGAATAAATGGATCCCAATCTGAAGCATCGTCAGTGTAGAGATGACCAGATGTCTTGCAGGACACCATTGTAATGTAATGCAACTCAATATAACGTATTCTAATGTAACTTAGCAAAATTGTTAGAGCGTTGTCCCAAAGGTAGCTCTCGATGTTTGCAGTTCGTAATCGTCCTTTGCAGATTTTTTAACATATTTAAATGCTATCGTACAGGAAACAAATTGTCTTCAGAGCAGGTTATGTGTTTTTAATATAGATTTTAAAATCCTTTAATCTAAAAATGTAACGAGAATAGTCTCAAATCGGATAACAATTTCATCTCCAAATACTTTCGGTTTCTGTGTACCTGACGATTTCATCCCGAATATCAAGTCAATTTCTTGGATTTGTAGGGTGGGGTTGGTTGCTGCGTTATCACATCAAAGAGTGCCTGGCTACGAGCTATTATAGTTATACCCCTCGGTTCCTTCAAATATACCTTGCACATGAAACTGGTTTTAATGTTGAACAAATATTTTCGATACAATGAATCTATAATCAACTCATCGCTCCTGAAATTCTTGCCAGACGCTGCGTCGACGACCTGTAATCCTGAGATAATGCGTATGTGACTGTGCCCATGGATATGAACAAGTGAATCCGAATAAGGTAGAAACTGCCAGAAAATACACAATTCAATTCAACGATGCTGTTTATCTTACGATTATCGTTATAACGCGCATTATATTTAGCATTACAACGATGGCGATCATTATCTTTACAATAATATTGACATAATAGTGAGCTGTTACTGTTGTTATTATTGATGATGTTGGTGATCACCATCATCTTTATGATAATGATAATAAATGATACCAATGATGATAACAATAATTATCATTATTATAATAAAAATAATTATGACATTTATCATTATTATTGTTGTTTTTGTTGTTGGCATTACAATTGAGGTCATCATGATCATCATCTTCGTCATCATAATCGTGCAGTACCAACAATCCTCGCCAATGGTCATCAGCAAATATTATGTCTAGCCAGTGCTTTTTTCTATAGAAAAAGGTGTCGGAACGCGTCCGTAGACCCTATTGTCGAAAGAAATTGATGACGCTAATATTAGTTACCAAATAAAATTAAGTTGATAAGACACCTTCTTCATTTTTCATTTTAGAATGTAAACAATTGAAATTGTAAAGTTTTGTTTAAAATTCCAGAGCTTTTGCACAATTACCATTATCGGTATTTATTAATTGGAAGAAAGGTTCCGGAACGCCGTTCCAGCGCGTTCCGCCAGAAAAAGCACTGTCCAGCAGTCAGTCAACTTTGCAGAGATTGCAGAGATCTGGTCTAAGAGCTTTTATGGCTTCAATGTAACAGTACTCATGGTGACTATGAGCATGCAGGGTAAAGTGTGAGTCAGTGATCATAGAGTTTCATGAATAGGATCCAACTCACCCAAAAATAAAAAAATATGAGGATTTTTACGAGTTTTTGAGTTAAGATATGAAAGAGAGCTCGAGCTTAGGGTATTTTTTTAACTCAAGCACATATTATATATATATATATATATACGAATATGTAACTTCATAGCCACCGCCTTTCAGAGTAGCACCAACCCTTATAACTTAGGCTATACTGTAGAATATCGAAATATTTATAAGTTTACGTTTGATCAATGAGTGCAGCAATCTTACATAGAAGTCAATGCCGAGTATTTCGTGACCTGTGCCACCGAGAACACTGCAGTTAAATGAAACAGAGCCACTGTCTTCTGGTAAATACGCTACTCCTGGCGTGACACTGACACTGATTCTTTGAGTCGCAGAAAACGCCAAAAGGTCAAAGCCAAGGACGAGGAAGAACCACAAACGGTTGATCTCTGTCTGCGAAGAGAAACATGTCAGGAAAGATGGTACAAGTTCTAGGAAAAATAGTTACAAGGTCTCAATAGAATATTCTATAGTCATCCATTTTCACTTTCGCTCTTTTCTTACGCATTTAATCTTTCGACTCACGTTCATATATCCCTCTATTAATCTATGCTTTCACTCACAAATTTTCTCACTCGTACATTCATTCAGTTTTTCATTCATTCATTCATTTTTTCATTAAATCAATTCCTTCATTAATTCATTCATTCAGTCATTCATTCATTAACTCATTCTTTCATTCGTTCATTCGTTCTTTCTATCAACATCTCACACAAGGGAACAACAGTCAAGTATTGGAGGAGGGTGCCTATAATATCATGCAGAGCGTTCCATGGCAACTGGAACAAGCAGAGTTATTGGAAGTTGTCTGTTCCAAGTAGCTGACCCAACCACTGAAGAGAGTCGTGGCCTACTAGAACCTGATAGAAGACAAACATTACTAGAAACCAATTAATTGAATCTACTGTAAGTAAGAACATAAAACGTTGAACAGCTCAGCCACATTAGTGGCGTCGATTAACTTAACCATTCTAAATTTGAGTCCAGGATTTCAAAATGGCGGCGGTGCATCAGATGCAGAGTAAAGGTAGGTAATTTACTGAGTGACGAGACAGGCAAAAACAAGTCAAATCGTGTAGTAGAGGCCAACTTAGTGCAAGATGTGCTCCCACGCAAAAGGAGCGAATCACGTCGATGAATTTCCAGATAAAACCATGTCGAGCGAAACAGCCACAGGATGAAGCAAAATGTCAGGGACAGAATTTGCGAGATAGAAAAGTTGGTCACTCGACGTCGCATTTCAACCTTACTAATACCACAATCCTTAGGAAGAATGTTATATTTGGCACCAACCTTTCTTCTGAAAACCATGATCACAGACGCATTTGTGTTTAGCTATGAAAACTGAATCTGACGATCGAGGCAACGATGCGGAACCTTCTGTTGAAGAGTCGACGTGGAAATCAACCTGTCCTGGCATTGGAGAGACGCTGCTTATATTCCATCCTCTGCACACTGATTGAACTTCGCAGGTGGTATCCGTCACGTCTTCCTACGACGACAATAATCGCCCAGGAAACAAATGAATCACTTTGCAACAGCTGTATAATCCTCCTTCTCCTCCTCCTCCTCCTCGTCCTCCACCTACTCATCATCAGCACCATCCCGTTCATTATCAGTGCCCTTCATTCTGTAAAGATAACTCTTCAGACTTTTGGAAACAATTAATCTACCCTGATGCAGATGTTTTAAATATATGGGTGCTCTGCGCTTAGCAAAACAGCAGCCCTTTCTGACACTGTTTAGGCCTACCTACATATTTTACGACACGATTGTCGACTTCGAGAGCCGCATATCTTAAAATCTAAGCACAAAGTATTTTTCGTAGAAGAAGTATCAGACTATTTTATTTGAGCGTTATTTCATTTTTGTTTCATGGACACTGTTACTGTACATTCCATGAAGGTTGGAATAAACAAATGTTTTTTTGAAAAAAGTCAAGAACAAAAGGGAATCGAATGCATTTTGAGAAACAATTGTGAAGCTGATTAAATCAAATTAATTGGATGGTTTGGTCTACGTCATCCATTGCCTGAAAATGACTTATTCATTGTTTTAAAACAATCTTACAATGATAATCTTTCCTGTATTAGCAGCTTCACAAGTCGATTTAACAACTGTCAAGCTGATTGAAATCACAGCCAGGTGCGACGATTCGTCAAATAAGCCTGCTGGGAAAATGACACAACGGTTTAACAACGTCTATCAACAAACTGCAAATATTAAGTAGAGCCTCACTTATTTATATATCGCCTCACTTACCTACATTTACCAATTCTTGAGCTTATTCAAGCACCGCCTCTACTTTATTCAGCTCCTCCTCCACCTTGAGCGAGGTCATCTGCATTACATTCACTGAGAAAGGTGCTGTATAAATTTACACATTTACTGAGAATTTGCATATCACCTCTTCTAACTATATAAACTGAATGTTCATTTAGCGCCTATCTGACTATTTATATTGCACTTGTATTGCTTACATGGATTGACAATTCATGGAGCGTCTCTCGTGTTAAAACCTGATTTTATTGCCATAATCCAAGACGGAACACGACTCCATATTTCTTAAGCACAACATAGAAGCTCTTCGTAGAGCGCCAGCTTCTTCACGAGAGCTTTAATAAGTCAGTTAAAAATGGAAATAAATCAAAAATCAAGGTTCGGTTGGCAGAAGACGGTTCTAGACTCATCCTTCGTTTCTACTACGGATCTTATACGATTATCCGTAATTTCTTCAGCCGTCGCCTTTTACCAAGTGACCACATAATGATGCAGGGACGGTTCTGATTGGGTCTATGGTAAAACGTTTGCATTCTTATTATTTCAGTCTGAAGGAAGGAAGAGTATAGGAAGGCGATCGCACAGATGTTAATAACTGGTGGTCGTTGGCGCTATCGTTCGGACCTGATCGATCGCCTCTCATGGTTCCACATCCCCGACGCACCTCGGTCTAGATAATCTCTAAAAATCATGCTGCCGTCAGTCAACCATGAATACGGGGGAGATCTTCAGTTTGGTGACTCGTGCGTGCGTGGGCCCGCCACTGGACACTATTCTTCCTCTGACCCCTGGAAACCTGACCTTGACCTCCCTTGGGATGCCCTTTTAACAACCCCTCTGAATTCACGTAGTGCTTGTGAATAAGATGGTGCCGTGCGCTTGGCTATCGAGTGGGGCTTTAAAACTCGTTTCATTATTGAGGCGTGAAGTGCGCTATTAAAATTTGTAATTTTAATTACAATACGTATGTACGCGTGCGTCGTGTCATGACCTATCCATCAATTTTCGCTTGCGTGGGGAACTCTTGTGCACTGAAGGTGCTAATGATGGTCTTCCACTTCCACTGCTGTGAACGGAGTCTATATAATCAATGTCAAAGATAATAAAGTAATAATAATTATAATTATTATAATTATTATTATGAAATCGAAGGAGATAGATAGATGACGAGAGAGAGACAGACAGATAGACATACAGAGACAGACCGATACAGAGATAGACAGAGAAAGAGAGAGTCGCGCTCAGCCAGCCATAGTTTGTGAATGAGGAAGAAGCTTTTCTTTCCTCTTCTCACTTGATATTTCAGAGGATAGATGATAATAATGATGATAATGAAAAAATTATAATAGAAAGTATGATGCGGCTACGGTTGTCAGCAGGCAGACATCTGCGCAATATGTGAGTAGCATCTTCTTGATCCTTGTTCTATTTGCAGACAGCATCGTCCAGGAAACGGATTAACTGCATTCGGGGAAGTACATTGCCCTGAAAATGCAGAGAACCATCTTCTTACAGATTTATTTATTCGAGGCTGTTGACATGGCTCTCAATCAACTCGGTCAACGTCTGGATAGAAAGTCTGTTATTCTGCTGACTAGGTCACTTAACGACATGTTACTATCTGGGCAGACCGGTCAATCCCAGAGCAACCTCTCAGTTGTTACAAATTCAACTGCATGTGTTTCATGGCAACTATATGATCCACTCTCTTAAAGATGCCCAGCAACTTCAGCAAGAGTTCCAGAGAATGATACCTGGGGTTCGTACTCTATTTTCAGCGATAGAACAAGTAATCACATTCCTAATTATATTTACCGTCTCATCCTGTTGTGTTGAGCGATCGTTCATTGCTTTGAGGCGTCTGAAGGGCTGGCTATGAAGTAGCACGAGCTAGAGGCGTCTGAATTCTGTCATGTGAAACGAGATTCGATTGAACAGTTTGACATAAAGCTGTTTGTTAGCCGCAGAACTTTCTAATCGGTCTGAAATTAGAAAAGGAACTTTTGGGATCAGTCGCTGTTTAAGTTTAGTACAACACGAACTTTATGTCTGTGTATGAGACTCTGAGGTCTAGACATCTGAAGTAGATTCAAATATCCAATTTCGGATTTCGATGTGACTAATAATCGAATTTCTCTTTGCATTATTATTTTGGAATTTTCGGTATTCATCGCAAAATATCACTAAAATCAATCCCACCACATTAAGCGCTCTTGCAATAATCAATTTGATTTAATTTATTGTAACATAGAATCACTTATGGTTTAGAATAGGCCGCTTGTTCGAGACAGAACAAGACTTTCACTTGAAGACAGTTTCGAAAGTCGAGACAGTACCTCGAGACCAGACCA
>OY365811.1:3042494-3194994 GCA_959347315.1 Bimastos eiseni
TGAGCTAAGATATGAAAGAGAGCTCGAGCTTCGGTTTTTTTTATCTCAAGCGCATTATATATATATATATATATATACGAATATGTAACTTCATAGCCACCGCGTTTCAAAGTAGCACCAACCCTTATACTTAGGCTATACTGTAGAATATCGAAATAATTATAAGTATACGTTTGATCAATGAGTGCAGCAATCTTACAAAGAAGTCAATGCCGATTATTTCGTGACCTGTGCCACCGAGAACACTACAGTTAAATGAAGCAGAGCCGTCGTTTGCTGGTAAATACGCTACTCCTGGCGTGACACTGACACTGATTCTTTGAGTCGCAGAAAACGCCAAGAGGTCAAAGCAAAGGACGAGGAAGAACCACAAACGGTTGATCTCTGTCTGCGAACAGAAACATGTCAGGAAAGATGGTACAAGTTCTAGGAAAAATAGTTACAAGGTCTCAATAGAATATTCTATAGTCATCCATTTTCACTTTCGCTC
The DNA here is from genome assembly GCA_959347315.1 of Bimastos eiseni. Classification (NCBI taxonomy): domain Eukaryota; kingdom Metazoa; phylum Annelida; class Clitellata; order Crassiclitellata; family Lumbricidae; genus Bimastos; species Bimastos eiseni. The sequence continues at coordinate 3,042,985 of OY365811.1, forward strand.
TTTTCTTACTCATTTAATCTTTCGACTCACGTTCATATATCCCTCTATTAATCTATGCTTTCACTCACAAATTTTCTCACTCGTACATTCATTCAGTTTTTCATTCATTCATTCATTTTTTCATTAAATCAATTCCTTCATTAATTCATTCATTCAGTCATTCATTCATTAACTCATTCTTTCATTCGTTCATTCGTTCTTTCTATCAACATCTCACACAAGGGAACAACAGTCAAGTATTGGAGGAGGGTGCCTATAATATCATGCAGAGCGTTCCATGGCAACTGGAACAAGCAGAGTTATTGGAAGTTGTCTGTTCCAAGTAGCTGACCCAACCACTGAAGAGAGTCGTGGCCTACTAGAACCTGATAGAAGACAAACATTACTAGAAACCAATTAATTGAATCTACTGTAAGTAAGAACATAAAACGTTGAACAGCTCAGCCACATTAGTGGCGTCGATTAACTTAACCATTCTAAATTTGAGTCCAGGATTTCAAAATGGCGGCGGTGCATCAGATGCAGAGTAAAGGTAGGTAATTTACTGAGTGACGAGACAGGCAAAAACAAGTCAAATCGTGTAGTAGAGGCCAACTTAGTGCAAGATGTGCTCCCACGCAAAAGGAGCGAATCACGTCGATGAATTTCCAGATAAAACCATGTCGAGCGAAACAGCCACAGGATGAAGCAAAATGTCAGGGACAGAATTTGCGAGATAGAAAAGTTGGTCACTCGACGTCGCATTTCAACCTTACTAATACCACAATCCTTAGGAAGAATGTTATATTTGGCACCAACCTTTCTTCTGAAAACCATGATCACAGACGCATTTGTGTTTAGCTATGAAAACTGAATCTGACGATCGAGGCAACGATGCGGAACCTTCTGTTGAAGAGTCGACGTGGAAATCAACCTGTCCTGGCATTGGAGAGACGCTGCTTATATTCCATCCTCTGCACACTGATTGAACTTCGCAGGTGGTATCCGTCACGTCTTCCTACGACGACAATAATCGCCCAGGAAACAAATGAATCACTTTGCAACAGCTGTATAATCCTCCTTCTCCTCCTCCTCCTCCTCGTCCTCCACCTACTCATCATCAGCACCATCCCGTTCATTATCAGTGCCCTTCATTCTGTAAAGATAACTCTTCAGACTTTTGGAAACAATTAATCTACCCTGATGCAGATGTTTTAAATATATGGGTGCTCTGCGCTTAGCAAAACAGCAGCCCTTTCTGACACTGTTTAGGCCTACCTACATATTTTACGACACGATTGTCGACTTCGAGAGCCGCATATCTTAAAATCTAAGCACAAAGTATTTTTCGTAGAAGAAGTATCAGACTATTTTATTTGAGCGTTATTTCATTTTTGTTTCATGGACACTGTTACTGTACATTCCATGAAGGTTGGAATAAACAAATGTTTTTTTGAAAAAAGTCAAGAACAAAAGGGAATCGAATGCATTTTGAGAAACAATTGTGAAGCTGATTAAATCAAATTAATTGGATGGTTTGGTCTACGTCATCCATTGCCTGAAAATGACTTATTCATTGTTTTAAAACAATCTTACAATGATAATCTTTCCTGTATTAGCAGCTTCACAAGTCGATTTAACAACTGTCAAGCTGATTGAAATCACAGCCAGGTGCGACGATTCGTCAAATAAGCCTGCTGGGAAAATGACACAACGGTTTAACAACGTCTATCAACAAACTGCAAATATTAAGTAGAGCCTCACTTATTTATATATCGCCTCACTTACCTACATTTACCAATTCTTGAGCTTATTCAAGCACCGCCTCTACTTTATTCAGCTCCTCCTCCACCTTGAGCGAGGTCATCTGCATTACATTCACTGAGAAAGGTGCTGTATAAATTTACACATTTACTGAGAATTTGCATATCACCTCTTCTAACTATATAAACTGAATGTTCATTTAGCGCCTATCTGACTATTTATATTGCACTTGTATTGCTTACATGGATTGACAATTCATGGAGCGTCTCTCGTGTTAAAACCTGATTTTATTGCCATAATCCAAGACGGAACACGACTCCATATTTCTTAAGCACAACATAGAAGCTCTTCGTAGAGCGCCAGCTTCTTCACGAGAGCTTTAATAAGTCAGTTAAAAATGGAAATAAATCAAAAATCAAGGTTCGGTTGGCAGAAGACGGTTCTAGACTCATCCTTCGTTTCTACTACGGATCTTATACGATTATCCGTAATTTCTTCAGCCGTCGCCTTTTACCAAGTGACCACATAATGATGCAGGGACGGTTCTGATTGGGTCTATGGTAAAACGTTTGCATTCTTATTATTTCAGTCTGAAGGAAGGAAGAGTATAGGAAGGCGATCGCACAGATGTTAATAACTGGTGGTCGTTGGCGCTATCGTTCGGACCTGATCGATCGCCTCTCATGGTTCCACATCCCCGACGCACCTCGGTCTAGATAATCTCTAAAAATCATGCTGCCGTCAGTCAACCATGAATACGGGGGAGATCTTCAGTTTGGTGACTCGTGCGTGCGTGGGCCCGCCACTGGACACTATTCTTCCTCTGACCCCTGGAAACCTGACCTTGACCTCCCTTGGGATGCCCTTTTAACAACCCCTCTGAATTCACGTAGTGCTTGTGAATAAGATGGTGCCGTGCGCTTGGCTATCGAGTGGGGCTTTAAAACTCGTTTCATTATTGAGGCGTGAAGTGCGCTATTAAAATTTGTAATTTTAATTACAATACGTATGTACGCGTGCGTCGTGTCATGACCTATCCATCAATTTTCGCTTGCGTGGGGAACTCTTGTGCACTGAAGGTGCTAATGATGGTCTTCCACTTCCACTGCTGTGAACGGAGTCTATATAATCAATGTCAAAGATAATAAAGTAATAATAATTATAATTATTATAATTATTATTATGAAATCGAAGGAGATAGATAGATGACGAGAGAGAGACAGACAGATAGACATACAGAGACAGACCGATACAGAGATAGACAGAGAAAGAGAGAGTCGCGCTCAGCCAGCCATAGTTTGTGAATGAGGAAGAAGCTTTTCTTTCCTCTTCTCACTTGATATTTCAGAGGATAGATGATAATAATGATGATAATGAAAAAATTATAATAGAAAGTATGATGCGGCTACGGTTGTCAGCAGGCAGACATCTGCGCAATATGTGAGTAGCATCTTCTTGATCCTTGTTCTATTTGCAGACAGCATCGTCCAGGAAACGGATTAACTGCATTCGGGGAAGTACATTGCCCTGAAAATGCAGAGAACCATCTTCTTACAGATTTATTTATTCGAGGCTGTTGACATGGCTCTCAATCAACTCGGTCAACGTCTGGATAGAAAGTCTGTTATTCTGCTGACTAGGTCACTTAACGACATGTTACTATCTGGGCAGACCGGTCAATCCCAGAGCAACCTCTCAGTTGTTACAAATTCAACTGCATGTGTTTCATGGCAACTATATGATCCACTCTCTTAAAGATGCCCAGCAACTTCAGCAAGAGTTCCAGAGAATGATACCTGGGGTTCGTACTCTATTTTCAGCGATAGAACAAGTAATCACATTCCTAATTATATTTACCGTCTCATCCTGTTGTGTTGAGCGATCGTTCATTGCTTTGAGGCGTCTGAAGGGCTGGCTATGAAGTAGCACGAGCTAGAGGCGTCTGAATTCTGTCATGTGAAACGAGATTCGATTGAACAGTTTGACATAAAGCTGTTTGTTAGCCGCAGAACTTTCTAATCGGTCTGAAATTAGAAAAGGAACTTTTGGGATCAGTCGCTGTTTAAGTTTAGTACAACACGAACTTTATGTCTGTGTATGAGACTCTGAGGTCTAGACATCTGAAGTAGATTCAAATATCCAATTTCGGATTTCGATGTGACTAATAATCGAATTTCTCTTTGCATTATTATTTTGGAATTTTCGGTATTCATCGCAAAATATCACTAAAATCAATCCCACCACATTAAGCGCTCTTGCAATAATCAATTTGATTTAATTTATTGCAACATAAAATCACTTTATGGTTTAGAATATTAACAATTTATCTATAAATTGTTTGAACAGCTTGATCATATGAATCTGATTTTGACTACATTTATTTATGTTGCTGCGGGCATCTTACTTATGGCGAATACCACTATTACCCACAATATATTGTTTCTCGGCATCATTAGTATTCTAGTCTCACTAGCAAGTTACTAGGCCTACTAGTACTAGTCTATTATATTTAAAACTCCAAAAGGGTCAAAAGTCAAAACAGTGAATATTTCTTACATTATTGCTGTTATTATTGTTATGAGCGCCTTGCATGGCTGCCGATATCATTCTTTCCTACTGTGCCTGGTTTTGTGCTGCGTTGTTGTCAGCTTGGAAAATATACCGAAATCAGAGTCGTACCCATGCTATAATTGCGCTCTGTGCCTAGCTACACTTAATTGGGCCCTGTGCCTAGCTACACGTAATTGCGCCCTGTGCGTAGAATCAATTCTAAATAGTGCATTTTATGGAATGATGAGTTATTCCTTCCCAAAATTTGCGCCCTTTCCACATTTGTGCCCGGGGCCCAAGCCCCGCTGGCCCCCCTCGGTACGGCGCTGACTGAAATTATTATTATTATTATTTTTAATATTATTTTTATTATTATCATTGAGATCATCATCACCTCTCGTCCGTTTGAATGGACGCCACGCCAAATGGTTCACCGACAAATAGTTCCTTTTCATATTCCTCCACCTTTGAACGATGTTCCTCGGCTTCGGGCCTTCTCTCCTCCACCTTCAAACCTCGTTCAGGACTATTTGAACTTGTTTCCACTTCCTTATACTCAGCCTTGGAACTAAGACCTGGTGAGTTAGAAACATTTTCCTCGGCATTTTCTCTGACATTCGAATGCGCTTCCTCTGACCTTGAACCCTCTGTTAAACTTGCTTCTGGTGCTTTGGGTTCATCTAGTGTTCTTGGTTCATGTACTGCTTTGGGTTGACCTGGTGCTTTGGATTGACCTGGTGCTTTGGGTTCATCTAGTGTTCTTGGTTCATGTACTGCTTTGGGTTGACCTGGTGCTTTGGGTTGACCTGGTGCTTCGGGTTGACCTGGTGCTTTGGGTTGACCTGGTGCTTTCGGTTCATCTGGTGTTTTTGTTTCGTCCTCCTTGTCCGTCTCAGAATCCTCGTCTTCTGTCTCAACATCTTTCTTGGTTTCGGTTTTCTCGTCATCATCATCATCAACGCTCTCATCTCCTTCACACGTCTGCAAAACAAAGCTAACAATCTCATATAACGAAATAAACACTGTTCTGATCCACAGGTGAATTCAGGGGGTCGCGGTTTATGGGCTCATAGTCCTGTTGAATAAATAATAATCAAAACCTTGAAAGTATTTTTTCATAAATGTGACTAACCCAAAGAAAACCCTCAAATAGTCTTAGGCTATGTACTCGTAGCAATCATTTTCAATACATAGTTGTATTGTATTTCATTCAAACATCTATAAAGCAACTCAAGTAGATGAACTAGATTATATATATTAATTATATTCAATAAAAAAATATCTTAAATCGGCAGCTAGAAAATCAAGATGGGAAAAAGACAACTGAGTATTACTTCATTTTAATCTGGATCCAAAACAGTCACAAAAAAACATCACAGAAAAATACCACATTATATAACATTAGAAATAAATTTCTTGTTTGCAGTCATTTGCACTTGTTTCATCAATATGCTTACAACTCACAATGAAAATTAAATATATAAATTAAAACACAAATTGTCATTCATAGATTTTCAAGATTTTCCTTGAAATCAACAATATATCATGAACAACACTATAATAACAACCAACTTCTGCTGACAAAATGAAGTCTGTTCCTACCTCAATACTGCAATTCAGCTCGGTTTCAGAGTCAACTACAAAAATACATACATGGTATTCGTATACAGCCAGTCATGCACGATATGCCGTAAAATCAGAAAACATCATTTTGAATAAATCTTTTTATCATACCATACTATTTTGAGGCAAATATGCAATAAATCTTGGTGAAATTTGACCAAAAAAATGAGAGACAAAATAAAGTTTCAACCACAAAAGATTAAACTAAGTTCAGCTAATCTAAATTTACACGAATGCCAGCTTGATTTTTAAACAACCTGAAAGGTATAATGGTCAGGATAAGCCTGAACAACAGCTACCAACTGAAAATTATCAATAAAACATGATGAATGAAGCATGATCGATAAAACATAAATAAAACTCCGAAACTCCATGCATTCCAGCAGTGCCAGTTCCAAGCCTGGATAAAGAAGGAGGACAACGCTAATGATCTTTGTTATCACAAACTGTCGTTAAACTGCAACTAACCATGATTAATAAAATATGATTAACATCCACAGCTGCAATTATTAAACTAGAGCAAACACCATGGACTGCAAACAGACTGAAGGAGACAAGTTTCAATATAGAACAAATGGTCACCAGTTAGGAGAGTTATCAACACAAGGAGGAAGAGAGTTCCAACAGTGAATGAATGCCGGCCAAAGAAAGACAAGAAGTGTCACATCATTGGAGTCAAATTGATAAACACCCAGCTATGGTTTTCTACAATACGAGCAGCAAACAATTTGGTAATGTACGTCTCATTGTAGCAAAAACATTATAAGGTTTGAAGAAACGGAAGCTAACCTCGTTCTCGTGACACAGCATCAACACCTGAATCCTTAACTTGATCCTACAATTAGACGAACCAGAAAAAAATGCCTCATTTAAAATTTTATAAAATTTCTAAGCCATGCATAGGTAATAATGCAAAATATTGGTACAAAAGGTTGACTTACAGAATACATGATAAATTATAGCCAAGATGACAAAATCGAGGGTGCACTACGCTGGCAGGCATAGCAGACAAAAGGGGAGTTTGATCCCTGATAACCCTTAAGATTGACTAATTCGTTCTTCCCTAGGCGACGGCATTGGTATTAGATGTATTAAATGATGGGCGTCTTGCATGGCTACTGACAGACAATATATGCTTACGTGTCACAACAATTCCTAGAATTTAAATAGCCAAACAGCCATTCTGGTCATGACATGGTTTCATCACCTCTGCTTTGTATTTAAGATTTTTCTAAATGAAACGCTAGTACTATTAATACATCATTTGTGAAAACAAATACTCATAATTGGAGATAATCAATAACTGTTTGACAATTATATATTTTCCTCGACTTCATAGGACTCTCACTGAATTGGTTTGACAAATAATACGAAAGCACAAAGACCAAGGTCAGGATAACCTCAAATACAAACAGTCTATTACGGGTGCATAGCGAATTGCCGAAAACCGAATCTCCCAACTGATTACCTCCGTATCCCCAGAAACGAAGCTGGATTGATGAAAATGATTCTGCGTAAATGGAATCTGGATGGATGAAAATAATTCATGCAGAAGCTGGATTGATGACAGAATTGCGCTGTTTTGAGTAAGTTCAGCGGTTTTCATTAGTACATTGCTGTTTTCGGGGAATCGGGCAATTTGGCATTCAGTATTTTGGCGTTTTCGGGTTTCGATGATTCGGGTTGATCCCGTTTATTACGTGTATGCTGTTTTTCTTTTAAAATAGCTCGGACCGCTAACGAACCTGGCCCTACCTACTCCTCGCTATATCGTAACCTGCCCCAAAAGTACCGCCTTCGTTTATATAACGCTCTTTTCTCTAAAGAGGAGCTACAAGAAGGTCATATCACAACAAAGTAGTTATTCTCATCACACAGAATGATGGGTCACGTCGCACTGTAAGCTGTACTCACAGTGGCGCTAAATTTCAATTATTTCTTCAAAACTTGAACTTACGGCCACACAGATATTACAACATGAATAACTTACTGTCTCCGAAGAGGAGGAAGTCGACAAATGTTCATTAACATCAGTCATTCTACCAAACTTCACTTTACTTTCGCTTATTATACCATCGATTTTTACGATTTATCATTCGTAGTTCCTTCAGAAAAATTTGAGCGATACTTATTTTGCCTTCTTACTTCCGGTAAAAACTGACTAACATGATGTTCAGTAAGTAAGTACTACTAAATTGAATTGAAATGCAATCATAATCACCAAATTTCTAAAGCGCCACTTGAAGGCTAAGCGCAGAGCACCAGCTTATTTACGAGCGCTGTAACTCACCGTTGCCAGAAATTTCACAGCGCAGTGCAGAAGCTAAAAGGAGCTATGACGTAATATGAGTATATGACACATGCCCGAAGAGTAGATCAGCACGGACTCGGAATAGATTCCAGGAGTGTTGGGCACGAAAACCAAAACCGAGACCAAGACCGGGAGTTCCAAGACCAAGCCAGAGCAAGAATGAGACCCATGGTCCGAGACCAAGACCAAGACTGATACTCTTTTTTTATAAACAATTCAATTTAGGCCTATTAAGACGCCAAAACGGAGCAACACACTTAAAACATTAATTTATTGCTGAAGAATACTAGTCTTAGTAGGCCTAATGGTATATTAAAAAGTTTTACCGGCCACTTTGAACTTTTACGAGTTAGCCCTTGGCTACGGCCTAAGTGCTTTAAGACACCTGAACACGTAGATTAACGTTCCGTTTGACTGGTGCATCTGTACTCGGAATTGTAGGTCAACAGTGTCAACATGTGGCCGACCACATATTTATTACATTGTTCCAAAACCTTGAAATTTGTGAAAGCAAACTTTGAAATGGCTCGTTACGTTGCAAATGCATTTTTTGCCCATTGTAAAAATATATATAGATGGTCAGCACACCATAAATCGATAGCAATTGCGTAGAGCCTAAACATCCGGTGTCTCTAATAATCGAAAATAAGCGACAAATATCAAGAAAATTGCTCTGATACGGCAAATGACCAAGAACGCTAATCTATGACGGAGACCAATTATAATATATAATCACATGACCGTTCCTTTAAGATCAAGACCAAGACCGACGCATTCAAGCGAGACCAAGACCGATGGTCCGAGACAAAGACCAAGATTAAGACAAGACCGATGCATTCGAGACCAAGACCAACACCGCAGTTCTCCGGTCTCGAGACCAAGACCGTGGTCTCGAGACCACATCCCTGGATTCCAGCCACCGTCCCTGAGGTCGATCCAACCTTCTTTAACGATGTGGGGCTGGGAAAATGAGCAATAGTACGACGTTCTGGCGCCTTGAATGTGTAGTTAAAACAGAATTTACTAAACGAAGATTTATATATGTATATATAGGTCACTGAGAGTAGGCAAACTAATTCTCGATCAAGTGATGAATTCACAAGTAGATTGTTCCAGAGACGTTGTGCTGTGTTGGACAGTCCTACGTACGATTCGGTTGGAGAACTTCAGACTGACGAGGGTGACCGGGGTCTAAGGAAAAACGACAGAAGGATGATCGGGTGTAATCAGCTTAATTACCGCTGACATCACATCAATTAAATTCACAATCTGCTACAGCATTTCTGCAGGTGTCTTAATAATCACCACAAAACTAGGCAGCGTTGTATGCACGACTTTAAACTTCAAGACCAAGACGAGACCGAGACAGTGAGATGCCGAGACCGATACAGTGAGTTACCGAGACCCAGACACTAGGTTCAAGACAGTTCGAGACAGTAAAAGACAAGTGATTCTATATAAAAGTCTGTGAAATACTGATGTATCAGTTTTTAAGAATAAGGTTCATTTGTAATTTCAATTTGAAACTTAATTATAATGTATATCGTACCATGCAATCCCCAAGAACAGTTTTTATATTGCCGAGTTATATCTTTTTCGATATATCTTTTTCGGCCTATATCTTCTGAATAGTATAAAGAAAGCACGTCTGAAATCTTCTAGACGATTTTAAACAAGCAAATTCGATACCAAATACCAAAGGAAATTATAAATTTGCGCATATCCTTACTCACTCTGAGATACTCGAAGTTGTTCCGATCGTTTCGGTTATGGTGGTTTTACATCAATTACACACTAATAGCCAATGGATATTGTTTGTAAATAGGCCTAACTTCAAATTGCGTAAACGTAAACTTCACAATTTCAGGTTCTCTCTCAGACATTTTTCCACTTTAAGACAATTGAATTGATTTCAGTATCATGTGACTCGCGCGTTAACCAAAATTACCGTTTATCGTAAATTCCGATTTAAGTTTCTAGTGCAAAATTGTAAGACAGTTAACGTGAAACTTATCGAAGCCGCTTGTTCGAGACAGAACAAGACTTTCACTTGAAGACAGTTTCTAAAGTCGAGACACTACCTCGAGACCGAGACCAAGACCGAGACAGCAGGCTTCCGAGACCGAGACACTACATACTGTCCCGAGACGTCTCGAGACCGAGACACTGTCTCGAGACCATACAACTATGAAATTAGGCCTATTACTCGAGTGCGGCCAGAGAGGCAGGACCGAGGCGAGAGAGAAGGAGGGTCACTAAAACCAAAAACAAATATCGAGGCGTAATAATAGAATGTAAGCCTAATGAATAATGAAGAACCATGTCAATGGCAGCTGAAGCATCGAAGACAGCCATACCGCAGCAAAGCAGAGGTGCAAAAATCCAAGTAAAAAAAATTAAAAGTTGTTTTTTTTTTTGTTTTTGTGGTTTTATTTGTTTTTTTGGCAGAAGAAGTGGAAGAAAAAGAGAAAGAAGAAGACGAAGAAGAGGTAGAAGAAGAAGAAAAAGAAGAAGAAGAAGAAGAGGAAGACGAAGAGAAAGAGGAAGACGAAAACGAAGAAGAAGACGAAGACAAAGACGAAGATGAAGACGAAGAAGAAGAAGAAGAAGAAGAAGAAGAAGAAGAAGATGCTGAAGACGAAACGAAATAGAAATAGCGAGGATAAGGTTTAGCGGCAAATATCTTGAATGGTATGCAGGTGCATGTGTTTGAGAGAGAGAGAGAGAGAGAGAGAGAGAGAGAGAGAGAGAGAGAGAGAGAGAGAGAGAGAGAGAGAGAGAGAGAGAGAGAGAGAGAGAGAGAAAGAGAGAGAGAGAGTGAGAGAGAGAGAGAGAGAGTCAGAGAAAGAGAGTTAGAGAGAGAGAGACAGTCAGAGAGAGAGTCAGAGAGAGAGAGAGAGTCAGATAGAGAGAGAGTCAGACACACACTGAGAGAGAGAGAGAGAGAGAGAGAGAGAGAGAGAGAGAGAGAGAGAGAGAGTCAGAGAGAGAGAGAGAGAGAGAGACAGTCAGAGTGACAGAGACAGAGACAAAGAGACAGAGAGAGAGACAGAGAGACTGAGTATGTGTGTGTGTGTGTTTGAAGGTGCGTGTGTGCGGTTCAACAAACGTATAGAAGGATTGGGTGTCTTTACACCATAGGTCTATCCGTCCTTGCATCCTCTCCTCCATCTTCCAATTCATTTTCATCCTGAACCACACCTTCTTCAGCAGCTCCTTCGCCTTCTTCCTTCTTTCATGGCCTTAAAACAACCGGACTAGGTTCAGCTAAAACTCCAGTCACTCCACTTTGCATCTGTTGACAACCCGTCTGACCCGACGCTTCGCGCTTGTTTAGCTGTTACCCTAGATTGACCTTTGTACGTAGCGCTTTGGAGAATTCCAAGATTTTGAGTACGGTGTCCTCGTTTGAATATCATCCTAGACCCCGACTGTTGACAGAGAGGCCCATAGGAATCAAGGGTACGATTGAAAAATGACTGAATGTATAAATTCACATGTCTTGACCTGAAGATTGAGTGTCGAGATTCACGAAGGGCAGAGTTGAAAGAGATTCAACGATTTTCCTTTTATTGAGATTTTAGCGTTGTAAGCATGTTCGGTAATAATTGGAAGTTAGCCAGGTGACAGAAATGAGAATATTGAAATAAAAGAACTTAATGCCAGGCTCGACACGCTAGAAAGTTGTAAAAATTTTGTCTCTGTGAAATGGTTCTGGAATGATGCGTCCTAATGGATGTTTCTTGGTTCACGGTCTATAACCTATATATATATTGTAGGGTCTGCGGGTAAACCGACCCGCAGGTAAGCCCGTACCCACGGGTACCGGTACGAATTTCACGGGTCGGGTTGGGTCGAATACGGGTAGAGTAATCTCGGTACGGGTATACCCGGTTTACCCGCGTGAACGTCAAGTTTTGGGGTAACAATGTCACCGTTAAACATATGGGTTAATCTTGAAGACTTGCTTCATAAAAGACTTAATTACATTGGACAAACTTGCATATCCGAAACCTAAGAACCATATGCATGCACATAATGCTGCCCCTCCTCATTGCATGCTATTCGCTTTTGTTCTTATTCCTCATATTCACTCTCCTCCTTTTGCTCCTCCTGATGACCCGCTTCTACCGTTGCTTCCATTTTACCTCTTCTTCTTCCTTCTTCTTCTCCTTTCTTACTCCCTTTCACGCTCTTTCTTTCCCTCTTACTCCTCCTCTTCTGCCTCTCCTCTCCCTCCATCTCTTCCTACTTCTCTACGTCCGCTCCTTCGTCCTTCTTTTCCTCTCTATTCCTTCCGTGTTTTTCTTTCTCCTGCATCTCCGTCTGCCCTTGCCCCTTCTGCCGCCCCTTGGGTACGGGTCGGGTCGGGTAGCAATTTTGAGTACGGTTCGTATACGAGTACGGGTAACAGTCCTGCGTTACGGGAACGGATCGGGTAGCCAATATGCCCTACCAGCAGATTTATTACATAGACATACTCTAAATATACGTTAATATTATACAACGGATTCATAAGACGGTGCTCTGGGCGATTATATACAATTAGTTGATCATATTGTGTAAAAGGCGGAGGCCAACATATAGACTAACCTTTCAGTTCATTTATCGAAAGGACTTTAGATAATTTAGTGAATAAATGGATCCCAATCTGAAGCATCGTCAGTGTAGAGATGACCAGATGTCTTGCAGGACACAATTGTAATGTGATGCAACTCAATATAACGTATTCTAATGTAACTTATCAAAATTGCTAGTGCGTAGTCCCAAAGGTAGCTCTCGATGTTTGCAGTTCACAATCGTCCTTTGCCGAATTTTTACATATTTAAATGCTATCGTACAGGAAACAAATTGTCTTCAGAGCAGGTTATGTGTTTTTAATATACATTTTAAAATCCTTTAATCTATAAATGTAACGAGAATAGTCTCAAATCGGATAACAATTTCATCTCCAAATACTTTCGGTTTCTGTGAACCCGACGATTTCATCCCGAATATCGAGTCAATTCCTTGGCTGTAGAGTTGTTCGATGAAGCAAATTAGCTCTTGGAGTTTAAGGGTGGGTTCGGTTAAAGCCTTATCACTGCAAAGGGTGCCTCGTTACGAGCTATTACAGTTATACCACTCGGTTCCTTCAAATATACCTTGCACATGAAATTGTTTCTAAAGTTGAGCAAATATTTTCGATACAATGAATATATAATCAACTCGTCGCTCCTGAAATTCTTGCCAGACGCTGCGTCGACGACCTGTAATCCTGAGAAAATGCGTATGTGACTGTGCCCATGGATATGAATAGGCGTTAGCGGATGAGATAGATACTGCCAGAAAATACACAATTCAATTCAACGATCTTGTTTATCTTACGATTATCGTTATAACGCGCATTATATTTAGCATTACAACGATGGCGATCATTATCTTTACAATAATATTGACATAATAGTGAGCTGTTACTGTTGTTGTTATTGATGATGTTGGTGATCACCATCATCTTTATGATAATGATAATAAATGATACCAATGATGATAACAATAATTATCATTAATATAATAAAAATAATTATGACATTTATCATTATTATTGTTGTTTTTGTTGTTGGCATTACAATTGAGGTCATCATGATCATCATCTTCGTCATCATAATCGTGCAGTACCAACAATCTTCACCAATGGTCATCAGTACATATTTGTCTAGCCAGTGCTTTTTTCTATGGAAAAAGGTGTCGGAACGCGTCCGTAGACCCTATTGTCGAAAGAAATTGATGACGCTAATATTAGTTACCAAATAAAATTAAGTTGATAAGACACCTTCTTCATTTTTCATTTTAGAATGTAAACAATTGAAATTGTAAAGTTTTGTTTAAAATTCCGGAGCTTTTGCACAATTACCATTATCGGTATTTATTAATTGGAAGAAAGGTTCCGGAACGCCGTTCCAGCGCGTTCCGCCCGAAAAAGCACTGTCCAGCAGTCAGTCAACTTTGCAGAGATTGCAGAGATCTGGTCTAAGAGCTTTTATGGCTTCAATGTAACAGTACTCATGGTGACTATGAGCATGCAGGGTAAAGTGTGAGTCAGTGATCCTAGAGTTTCATGAATAGGATCCAACTCACCCAAAAATAAAAAAATATGAGGATTTTTACGAGTTTTTGAGCTAAGATATGAAAGAGAGCTCGAGCTTAGGGTATTTTTTTAACTCAAGCGCATATTATATATATATATATATACGAATATGTAACTTCATAGCCACCGCCTTTCAGAGTAGCACCAACCCTTATACTTAGGCTATACTGTAGAATATCGAAAAATTTATAAGTATACGTTTGATCAATGAGTGCAGCAATCTTACATAGAAGTCAATGCCGAGTCTTTCGTAACCTGTGCCACCGAGAACACTGCAGTTAAATGAAGCAGAGCCGTCGTATGCTGGTAAAAGCGCTACTCCTGGCGTGACACTGACACTGATGCTTTGAGTCGCAGAAAACGCCAAAAGGTCAAAGCCAAGGAAGAGGAAGAACCACAAACGGTTGATCTCTGTCTGCGAAGAGAAACATGTCAGGAAAGATGGTACAAGTTCTAGGAAAATAGTTACAAGGTCTCGATAGAATATTCTATAGTCATCCATTTTCACTTTCGCTCTTTTCTTACGCATTTAATCTTTCGACACGCGTTCATATATCCCTCTATTAATCTAAGTCTTCACTCAGTCGCTCAATCTTTCACTCACTAATTATCTCATTCATACATGCATTCAGTTTTTCATTCATTCATTGATTTTTTCATTCAATCATTCCTTAATTAATTAATTAAGTCATTCATTCATAAACTCATTCTCTCATTCGTTCTTTCTATCAACAGCTCACACAAGAGAGGAACATTCATGTATTGGAGGATGGTGCCTATAATATCATGCAAAGCGTTACACGGCAACCGGAACAAGCAGAGTTATTGGAAGTTGTCTGTTCCAAGTAGCTGACCCAACCACTGAAGAGAGTCGTGGCCTACTAGAACCTGATAGAAGACAAACATTACTAGAAACCAATTAATTGAATCTACTGTAAGTAAGAACATAAAACGTTGAACAGCTCAGCCACATTAGGGGCGTCGAATAACTTAACCATTCTACATTTGAGTCCAGGATTTCAAAATGGCGGCGGCGCATCAAATGTAGAGTAATGGTAGGTAACTGACTGAGGGCTGAGACAGGCGAAAACAAGTCAAATCGTGTAGTGGAGGCCAACTTAGTGCAAGATGTGCTCCCACGCAAAAGGAGCGAATCACGTCGATGAATTTCCAGATAAAACCATGTCGAGCGAAACAGCCACAGGATGAAGCAAAATGTCAGGGACAGAATTTGCGAGATAGAAAAGTTGGTCCCTCGACGTCGCATTTCAACCTTACTAATACCACAATCCTTAGGAAGAATGTTATATTTGGCACCAACCTTTCTTCTGAAAACCATGATCACAGACGCATTTGTGTTTAGCTATGAAAACTGAATCTGACGATCGAGGCAACGATGCGGAACCTTCTGTTGAAGAGTCGACGTGGAAATCAACCTGTCCTGGCATTGGAGAGACGCTGCTTATATTCCATCCTCTGCACACTGATTGAACTTCGCAGGTGGTATCCGTCACGTCTTCCTACGACGACAATAATCGCCCAGGAAACAAATGAATCACTTTGCAACAGCTGTATAATCCTCCTTCTCCTCCTCCTCCTCCTCGTCCTCCACCTACTCATCATCAGCACCATCCCGTTCATTATCAGTGCCCTTCATTCTGTAAAGATAACTCTTCAGACTTTTGGAAACAATTAATCTACCCTGATGCAGATGTTTTAAATATATGGGTGCTCTGCGCTTAGCAAACAAGAAGTATCAGACTATTTTATTTGAGCGTTATTTGATTTTTGTTTCATGGACACTGTTACTGTACATTCCATCAAGGTTGGAATAAACGAATGTTTTTTGAAAAAGTCAAGAACAAAAGGGAATCGAATGCATTTTGAGAAACAATTGTGAAGCTGATTAAATCAAATTAATTGGATGGTTTGGTCTACGTCATCCATTGCCTGAAAATGACTTATTCATTGTTTTAAAACAATCTTACAATGATAATCTTTCCTGTATTAGCAGCTTCACAACAAGTCGATTTAACAACTGTCATGCTGTTTGAAATCACAGCCAGGTGCGACGATTCGTCAAATAAGCGAGCTGGAAAAAAGACACAACGGTTTAACAACGTCTATCAACAAATTGCAAATATTATGTAGAGCCTCACTTATTTATATAGCGCCTCACTTACCTACATTTACCACTTCTTTAGCTTATTCAAGCACCGCCTCTACTTTATTCAGCTCATCCTCCACCTTGAGCGAGGTCATCTGCATTACATTCACTAAGAAAGGTGCTGTATATATTTACACATTTACTGAGAATTTACATAGCACCTCTCTTAAATATATAAACTGAATGTTCATTTAGCGCCTATCTGACTATTTATATTGCACTTGTATTGCTTACATGGATTGACAATTCATGGAGCGTCTCTCGTGTGTTAAAATCTGATTTTATTGCCATAATCCAAGACGGAACACGACTCCATATTTCTAAAGCACAACTTAGAAGCTCTTCGCAGAGCGCCAGCTTCTTCACGAGAGCTTTAATAAGTCAGGTGAAAATGGAAAAAAAAGAAAAATCAAGGTTCGGTTGGCAGAAGACGGTTCTAGACTCATCCTTCGTTTCTATTACGGATCTTATACGATTATTCGTAATGTCTTCTGCCGTCGCCTTTGACCAAGTGACCACGTAATGATGTAGGGACGGTTCTGATTGGGTCTGTGGTAAAACGTTTGCATTCTTATTATTTCAGTCTGAAGGAAGGAAGAGTATAGGAAGGCGATCGCACAGATGTTAATAACTGGTGGTCGTTGGCGCTATCGTTCGGACCTGATCGATCGTCTCTCATGGTTCCACATTCCCGACGCACCTCGGTCTAGATAATCTCTAAAAATCAGGCTGCCGTCAGTCAACCATGAATACGGGGGAGATCTTCGGTTTGGTAACTCGTGCGTGCGTGGGCCCGCCACTGGACACTATTCTTCCTCTGACCCCTGGAAACCTGACCTTGACCTCCCTTGGGATGCCCTTTTAACAACCCCTCTGAATTCACGTAGTGCTCGTGAATAAGATGGTGCCGTGCACTTGGCTATCGAGTGGGGCTTTAAAACTCGTTTCATTATTGAGGCGTGAAGTGCGCTATTAAAATTTGTAATTTTAATTACAATACGTAAGCACGCGTGCGTCGTGTCATGACCTATCCATCAATTTTCGCTTGCGTGGGGAACTCTTGTGCACTGAAGGTGCTACTGATGGTCACTGCTGTGAACGGAGCTAGGTCTATATGATCAATGTCAAAGATAATAGTTACACTTAATTGCGCCCTGTGCCAAGCTTCACTTAATTGTGCCCTGTGCCTAGCTACACTTAATTGTGCCCTGTGCCTGGCTACACTTAATTGCGCCCTGTGCCAAACTACACGTAATTGCGCCCTGTGCGTAGAATCAATTTTAAAATAGTGCATTTTATGGAATGATGAGTTATTCCTTCCCAAAATTTGTGCCTTTTCCACACTTGGGCCCGGTGCCCGAGCCCCGCTGGTCCCCCTCGGCACGGCGCTGACTGAAATTATTATTATTATTATTATCATTATTATTATTAATATTACTTTTATTATTATCATTGAGATCATCATCACCTCTTGTCCGTTTGAATGGACGCCACGCCAAATGGTTCACCAACAAATAGTTGACGACAAATGGTGCACGGACGACAGTTTATTCGGTGCAATGGAAGTTGCAGTGAATCGATGACAGTAGAGTTGGCTAATCCAACTTCTGTTTCAGCAATCATTACTTTCATCGATATATGTGTATAATCATATTTTAAGCAGTATTTACTTTCATCAATCCAACTTCTATTCTACCAAATAATAACTTGTTTGGCTGTGAACCTATTGTTTGCGAACCATTAATTCTGTCGTTACACCACCATTTAGAGTTTTGGAGTTTCCGTGCAAGGAACGAACTAGCTTGATATGAAATCTCTTAAATAAGCCATGCAGTATCGCACTCGAATCGCAGTCCGCATGCTCTCTTTCCGCAGAGGCGTTTGAGCCACGGCCTACGCTCGTACCTTGCCCCTCCAAGATCATGGATTATTAGCGTATGCATATAAATGTGTTTATATATATATAATATATATATATATATATATGTAATATGTATGCATTACATGCATGTTTGTACAATTTACATCTCTTCTATATGACTGAATTGAGGTAGGCATATGTATGTGGGGGGGGGGGATTGTGGGCGTATATAGTGTATGTATGTTATGATATTTCTGTGCATGTATTTGTACACGTGTGCAAGCATGCATTTATTTGTATATATATATATATATATATATATAGTTGACAAGAAATGGTTCACCGACAAACAGTTGACAATATAGGCCTATATATATAGGCCTATATGTAAGCTAAATAATACACGGCGCACTGGTAATATCCACTGTGTTAGCATTTGAAGCCAATACAAGTCACAACGCAAGTACAGGTTAGTTTTTACAAGTTTCCGAGCATTTCCTACATTTCCTAACAAAAGCCCGCACTGTCCCTCTAAGCACGCTTGAGAGTGGGAACAAGCGCAGCAAATATATTAATATAGACACGCGCAGACATAATGATGACGCACT
The DNA here is from genome assembly GCA_959347315.1 of Bimastos eiseni. Lineage (NCBI taxonomy): Eukaryota > Metazoa > Annelida > Clitellata > Crassiclitellata > Lumbricidae > Bimastos > Bimastos eiseni. The sequence continues at coordinate 3,061,975 of OY365811.1, forward strand.
GATGACGTAGTTAATGACGATTGCAATGATGCTAAATGCCTGTGTCGTGTCCTGAACAGTGTCGTATGCATTAGACTTCTTGGTATGATAGAAGCAGGCAATGCGTCGAGCGGCGCATGGCTCCTAGAAGCACACCTGCGCCGTTCATCCAACGACGGTGGCCGCGTAGTCTCGTCATACTTAAACGACTCATACCAACGTCTCACTATCCGCTTCGACTGAGCAACTGACGACTACGCTTCACTGGAGTCGAAGCCAGTGCCAAAGGGACTTCGTCGGTCATGACTTTCACAGGAAAGGTGGGTGAGTCAGATTGAAACCATCTCCCTGGGATCAGAGGCGGACTTAACAATTTACTGCCCCTAGTTCAAGAATTCTTTGCCGCCCCTCCCAAAATTGAAATTTCATATTGAAATCCAGAAATTTTAACAGACGTCATACTAGAAAGAGAAACCAGTAGGCCTACTACTGTAGTCTGTTTCTATAAAAATATAAAAATAAATAAAAGATAATAACTTAGTAAGTGTATTAGTTAAACTTTAATAACAGTATAACGCATTGATTAATCATATCGTCCTTAGTCCACTGGCTTGCTATAATGAACTTTTTACATTTAAAAATTTCAAATGCAACTATTGCCGCCCCTTGAAATGTCGTTGGTCTAGTGGTAAATACGGCGCTGCCTGGGATTGTCACAATGAGAGATTGAATATATAACACACATGGATGCATATGCGTTCGTATTTACGTACGCATATGCATCCATGGACGTGCATACATACATACATACAAACATACATACATACATACATACATACATACATACATACATACATACATACATACATACATACATACATACATACATACATACATACAAACATACATACAAACATACATACATACATGCACACATACCAACGTACTTAACTACTCATAAATATATATTCTTATAATATATATACGTATATGTATATGCATGCACACAGACAGACACACAAATGCAAGCACGCATGTCCCACCAGCTGGAACAGCCTCACTCTTCCTCTTCGGAAGGAGTTGCTCTGTCTCCCCGGCTGCCTACCGGAGGCGCTTGAAGACTCCTTTTACTCTGCAGCTTTGTGTTGAGTCGTAAGCGCCCCTGATTTGGGTGTCACTTCATAAGTTCTCCATTACATTACATTATATTACATACATACATCCGCATAGATGCACTCGTGCTCACGTTACACGCCAACATAAATTTGAATATTGAATAAATTTGAATATTGAATAAATTTGAATATTGAATAAATTTGAATATTGAATAAATCTGAATATTGAATAAATTTGAATATTGAATAAATCTTGAATATTGAATAAATTTGAATATTTAATAAATTTGAATATTTAATAAATTTGAATATTTAATAAATTTGAATATTTAATAAATTTGAATACTGCAGTTATGCCAGATCCTGATTTTCCTACACGTTTCTGTGCCAATTGATCTGCTGAGTATAATGTTGTATTTGATCATTTCGTGCATATTATATCATTCCTGTGTGTCGTCGTTTTCTCAACTCGCAGGTAGAGGTCGCTCTCCTAACTTTCTTCTTCTGCGTCTGCGCAACTCTGTCGACATCGGGCAACAGACCGGAAGTTGACAGTGGGGACTCATCCATCCGTGTCCGGGTGACGCCAACCGAGGTGACGATCACACCGGAAGAATCCGCCGCGGTCAGATGCTTGGCGAGAGGTGGCAGCACCATCATCGATATGCCATACATCTACTTTGCCGTAAGAGCATCATTAGAGTTAGGGTTAGGATAGAGGTTAGGGTTAGTGTAGGGCTAGTGCAGGGTTATGGTTATAGTGTAGAGTTAGGGTTTACTAAATTCCTAATTTGACACATTGCCTGTAATATAATATCTATCTATCAGTCCATGGGTTCAACACACGTTGGTGTCCAATGCATATCTGAATATGCTCCTCCACATGTCCCGGTCTTAGTAGATTTCCTGAAGATGATGTGGGTGGATCTTTTCTTTGCACCACTCATGTATGTTGTCCAAATACTCTCTGCACGGTCTACCTTTCACTGAATTTCTGTCCATCTCTCCAAATACCACACTCTCCAGTCTTCACAAGCCGCTTGTCGTCCCTTCTACAAACGTTTCCTTCTCGTGATGAGTTGAACGACGAATACACAGGCATATTTATGTGTAATCTTGTTGTATATTTATTTAGCGCTAGTTCAATATATCTACTCAGAGGCAATTTCTGCGGAGGCCGGTTTATTTGGTTTATTTGCTGTGAAGTGTCATTGCAACTGAATGTTTTACATCAATTAGCAAAACAGTAAGTTGAAAGAGTCACCAGTGGCGGGCCTACGCAAACGCGTGGAACCAACCAGCGGATTCCCGTCGACAGCTGGCAGATGAAATCGATGTTCGGAGTATCTGGGTAGAGCGACAATTTATGAGAGCGATCGCCCGCACGACACAACATATGCGCCCATAGAACGCTACATTCTTCTGTGGTCAATTAATAGATTCCTCGCTGAAAAATTATTTGAGTTTTAAGGTATCAATTGGTTAGCCTGTTGAGGCTTCATTTAAGAACATTATAGTCGCTTTACGCTAAGTTTACGGCATCCATTTAAGGACTAAAAATTGTAACGTTAATCGAGCGACTACAAATTAAGGAAGTGTTCTTTCTAAACGTAATCTTACGGTTATATTCGATCATTCCAGCATGGCGTGCGAGGGAAAAGTAGTGCTTTGAACTCTTATCTTATGCTCAGCAGAAACTTTGGAATCAAAGTATTTTACGCTTGAAATAATAATTATTGTATTATTAAATTTCTTAGACATATTGAGGCGATCGAGTCGCAGCTCTCGAGAAGGGTAGGCCGACGATAGGCGAAGCAAACCTGGTCTTAAGTCCCACCGTATGGCATAAAAATTAATGTTATTGGGGTTGATCCGACTTTCTGGACTAATTTGCCTATAGCAGTGTTTGTAAGGACCGCTCCATGGTCTCTCTCTCTCTCTCTCTGTCTCCCTCTTTGTCTCCCTCTCTCTCTCCCTCTGTCTCTCTTTCTCTGTCTGCCTGTCTCTCTCTGTCTCTCTCTGTCTCTCTCTCTCTCTGTCTCTCTCTCTCTCTGTCTCTCTCTCTCTTTCTCTCTCTCTGTGGCTGTTGCGTGCGCGTTTGAAAGCTGTAAAACTATTCTGATCGAGAGTGATTCTTAATTGTGATCGCAATCTCAAAACTTCTAAAGCGCCACTCGAAGGCCTAGCGCAGGGTATACCAACTTATTCGAGTATGCTGCGTCAAATCAGAGAGTCAGCTGTCCAAAGGGTAGTTCAGAGAAGGTCAGAGTTAGGTTTCCAGAGGATCAGATGAGACAGAGTTGCTGTTAAGGCGGGTGCCATTTTGAGCATCGAGTATTGGAAGGTAGATGATAAAGTGATTGTTATTGTCGAATTCGAAAACACCTCTGTTGAGTCTCTGTTGAGTCCCCATTGAGTCCCTGCTGGTCTGCTAAGTCTCTATTGAGTCTGTTGAGTCTCTGCTGAGTCGCTGTTGAGTCCCCATTTAGTCTCTATCGAGTCTCTATTGAGTCTCTATTGAATCTATGTTGAGTCTATGTTTAGTCGCTGTTGAGTCCCCATTGAGTCTCTGTTGAGTTCCCATTGAGTCTCTGTTGAGTCTCTGTTGAGTCTCTATCGAGTCTCTGTTGGGTTTCTGTTGAGTCTCTGTTGAAGAGTGGCAGAACAATTCCATGGTAACAGGTGCAATTAGTCTTCAACAAATAGGCGTTTGTGGAGTAACGAGATTACTCGGGTCTTAATGAAAACTGCATTGTTGTAGGCTTTTCCATGAAATGTTAAATATAGTCCGTCACCTTTACAAATCAGAAATCCAACACACATTGATTTCGAGAGGACTTTCAGTTCCATCGTTTCTTAATAGCTCCCTGGTTCATTCAGTTTGAAGGAGAAAAAAGCTGAATGAATGGATAGACAGATATATAGACAGACATACAGACAGCACTGATAGACTGGAAGATAGATAGGTAATAGATTGGTGAATCCCAAGATGATGATATATATAATTATCGGACGGACGGACGGACGGACGGATGGATGGATGGATGGATGGATGTATGTATGGACACAGAGAGAGAAAGAAAGAAAGAGAGAGACAGCGAGAGTCGTGCTCAGCCACAGGAAGTGAATGAGGAAGAAGCCTTTCCTCTTCCTACTTGAGATTTCAGCTGATGACATTCCCAATTTAGACTTGGCTTCGGGCGACACCGAAGACTCACCGACACAGGGAAAGACCGCACAGAAAAAATCTCATCCGTATACCTAATACAGTTCAACAATTCGCCAGAAAAAGACCGGAAACATCCTCAGCAGATGACTCTGGTTCTCCGCTTTCTGTCCTCGACAGCCGCGGATGGCATAGAACCAGCGTCGTGACGGTCACCCTTACGTCGTGACGGTAATAGGAAGCGGACTGTAAAGGATAAAGGAAGGAATCGTGACAGCAGGACCCCCGGCGTGGGCGTAGCATAGGAGTCACGTATGCGCTGTTGTGACGGAGACTGGAGGAGAAATTGTGATGGGCGGAAGTGTATCGTTCAGATCTTCTGCCTCTGTACCTACTGCGAAATCACGTGTCCATGTATAGGTTTCAGGAAGCTATGACGTCTGCAAATAAGAAACGTCGTGATTGGTTGACATTTCAAGTGTAGTCTTCCACTCGCTCCCCTGTACTGTACTGTTCTGATTGACTGACTGACTGACTTACTTACTTACTGACTGAATGATTATTGACTGGTTAGATGACTGCTTAATAGAATTTTCTACTTCTCTGGGACGATGACGAGGAGGAGGAGGACGAGGACGAGGAGCAGGAGGAGAAGGCGATGAGAAGAATAATGATAATCACAATGATGAATTTAAACGTAACGATAATAATCAGTTTGATCGTAATGCTGGTAATGGTAATAATTATGATGATCATGATGACTATGATGATCATCATGTTGACATGAGTATGGTTATGATGATCATGTCTAATGTGATGATCATGATAAATACCATGATTATGTTGATTATGGTAACAGTGACCTTGTCACTACAGTCGAGAATTCTGCACTGGCAAATCTGCACCTCCACATCTACCTGTCTGCGTTTGCTCGCCGTTCTTTGATTCTAATTGCAGTTAACTAATTACTGGTTACTTGTTACAGAGTGATTTGCATTATTTCTATCGCAGATCCAGATAACAGAGGACACAGTGTTGCCCCTCAGTTCATCAATTCCTGGAATTTCAATTGAACCAGGTGTGTTAAGCAGCGGATCCCTGACCAGATACAATGCTGTGTACAACACGTTGACGATTGGACCCGAGATGTATCCGTTCCTCAAGTTCGGCAGAAACGTATTCGTGTGTAAGGCTGAGAATTTGGACGGAGATATTGCCAAACAACAGTTCGTTGTCAACAAACAGTTCGAACGAACGGACGACGATTGAAAAGCAGAGAAATATCTCGAAGATGTTAGCTACAAATTAACCCAAATATTGCTAGATGGTAGTGACAAATAAACCACGAATATCTCGAAATTAAACCACAGGCAGCGAAACATTAAGCGGTATATATCTTGAAAGAAATTGGCAACAAGCAAAACCAAAGATACCTCAAAGTTTGCGACAAATTTTACCAGAGACATCTCAACGTTAGCACGAATAGAACCTTAGATATCTGGAAGAAGTTGCTGTCAAATAATATTGAACCTCTGATATTTAAAAAAACAATTTCCGGACAAGCGCTACCAGGATTCTGTATACATCTTTTCCTTATCATTTCATCCATCGATTTAAATTTGAATTATCAATGACTCTTCTAATAATTGTTAGTTTTCCGGTGACTTACTCGTCTTTCTTTCATAAAATGTAACACCGTATAATCCTAATATCAACATTTCTAAAACGCAATTCAAAAGCTAAGCCAAGGGCGCAGCACATTCACGAGCGTTACGTCGTGTCCGAGAGGTTGTCCAAAAATATCAGATGGATGTCAAGTTCCTGTTGTCAGAAGACCAGGGAGGGAAGAGGGAAGAGCTCAGATGTACTTCTTTGGTAAGAGATAGAAGGCGTAGAACAGGATGGATATGGACAAGGAGATCAAAATAGTGTCGCAAAATTTGTCTGTATAGGCCTCTCAAGTTTCCAGATTTTCCACCAATAAACAATGTATTCGTTCATAATCAGTATTAATTACAAATAGATTCCCTGATAAACATGGATTCCTTAATTAAACTAGAACCGAGCAGGTGGGTTAGACCTACTGACGGAACACCATTGAAGAGCGTAACGCATTGTTTTCTATACTAATGTTCAAACTGTATGTCCAGGTATACTTTCGCATAGTCGTATATTTTCCTGCATTGGATCGCCTTCCAAAGAGTGTTTTTTTGGGACATTGCAAACCTTATCCACCAAGATAGAATACTGTACTCTAGTACTAGTCGAGTTCAGAGAGGTTCTTCGCGGACCCAGTCCTTGTTGATTCATGCATCAAATAAGAAGCAATTACTAAGAAAATCGTTTGAACTTCATTTCGGTTTGAACGGGTTTCCAGCGTCTCTTGATGAGGTCTGGATTCCCCTCGGATTGTCAAGGTATCTATGAATTCGCATGTTCGATATCATGACCATAAACTATAGTCCCGTTAAAGTCGGAGGGAGAGAGAAATCACGAGAGATGGATATCAATAGGAAAAACAAAAAAACAGACACAGACAAAGCGAGAGAGATAGACCAAAAGATTGACATAGTAGGAAATAGAGAAGAGAGAATGTGTATGAGAGAGAGAGAGAGACAGAGAGAGAGACAGAGACAGAGACAGAGACAGAGAGACAGAGAGAGACAGAGAGAGACAGAGAGAGACAGAGAGAGACAGAGAGAGACAGAGAGAGACAGAGAGAGACAGAGAGAGAGACAGAGACAGAGGGAAAGAGAGAGAAAGAGAGAGAGACAGACAGACAGAGAGAGAAAGAGAGAGAGAGAAAGAGAGAGGATTGTGTGTGATGTGATGTGTGTGTGTGTGTGTGTGTGTGTGTGTGTGTGTGATGCGTGCGTGTGTGGTGTGTGTGTGAGAGAGAGAGGGAGGGGGAAAGGGAGAGAGAGAAAGAGAGAGAAAGGGATACTGAAAATGGGTTAGAAAGAGATAAAGGCAGAGAGAGTGAGAGACAAGTACAAAGCTAGAAAGAAACAGAGCGAGAGATAGACAGACATAATTAGACAAACAGACAGACAGACAGATACGCAGAAAGAAACAGGCAGACGAACATAAAGAGATAGAGAGACAGACAGACAGACATCGAGGCAGAGATATTTCTAGATACTGCTGCTGACTTCAGCCTTGAAGTATGGAATGCACTCGTTCCCTTCGCTCAGTTCCTTTGCGTCGGTCGTCATCGCCGATGATACGATGTAGGAACTAGACGACGCATGAGGGCTCGCTTTTATCGCCCTAGCAACCTTATCCAGGGCCTCGCTCGCCTCATATCCACGGCAACCGCACGACGGATTGGCTCGGCCATCACCATGACAACGGTCGGCCATCAGATCCGGAACAGACCGGAAATCAACATCTGGCGAGGGCTCGTCGCCGACGATCAGCAGAGAGGGAGAATCATCCACTTCCGGTCTGAGTCCGCCATCTTTGGGCTCCGCGGATTGACCTTCGGAACAACCTCTACCGCAGTCGCTGCGACAACGCTCTGCGTGGTCACGTAACATCATGGGCCCGTACCGGAAGTCCTCGTCGGACACGCGTTCTGTTCCGCGATGGCCCCTGCCCGCGGGTGCCACGACCCTCAGAGGGGTGGAAACGTATTCCTCGATGACCTTGGGGTCATTACCGCCAGGGAACAACTGCCGCAGGAGCCAGTCGCGCCCTAGAAGGCCGTCAATCCGACCTCGACCGTAGGACAGCGACCTCTGACCTTCGCTATTAACTTGGCGATGACCCCTGTCATCGGCTTGACCTTGACCTTCGTCGTGGCCTTGACCGTCGTAGAGGAGACTAGCACTGAGGACGTCATCCGTAGAATCGTTGTGGCTGGTCACTCCGTCTAGTGACCGGAAGGGAAGGAGTTCGCTGGAGTAGGAGAGGCAGCAGGTGGTCGGCTGATGCAGGTGATGTGATCCAGTCTCAAGGTTCCGCTGCAGACCGTCAGTTGGCGGAGTGCGATCGACCGTGTACTTCCTGGGTCTCCTTCAATCATGTTTAACGGTTTCGTTATCTTAGTCACATTGAAATAATGCAATAGCAAAGTAATGTTAATTACATTACCATTATGTAGTGTTTACATAATGTCAATTACATTACCTTCATTCAAAATAATTGTACTGTAAATAACATTAACATGACGTTAATGCAATGTATATAATAATTATATTCATGTAGGCCTAGCGATGCCAACCCGCTGTACCCTATCCCTCTCGACCCTCGGCCACTGCCTATCTCATATCCTCGAAATGAGCCATATCCATTATTCAACCCCACACCACGTTTCTGTAACGACCTGCCTCCTGAATACCGCACACCATCTCTTCCTCAATCACCCATCGGGCTTTCCACTCGAAATTAAAGTCTCAACTCCATAAATGCATGCACACTTACATACATACATACATACATACATACATACATACATACATACATTCATACATTCATACATACATACATACATACATACATACATACATACATACATACGTACGTACGTACGTACGTACGTACATACGTACATACATACATACATACATACATACATACATACATACATACATACATACATACATACATGTATACATGTATACATTATAGACTGAAGCAATTAAGTTGTCGACAAAATGTTTATCTGATTTAAATGTTTATAAGTTTACGATAATTATAAAAATACATGTAAGCGAATGGAAATAGATGAAGTGTACCTTCTATGGCAGATAAAAGCGAAAGCCATCATCAGCAGAACCAGAAGAATACCAGAAACGATGCTCAGCACAATACCAGACACGAAGAGACCTACGTCACAGGAAGACAACCTATGCACGAGATCTAACGCCGCGTCGTAGTCAATGCACTTTCAAAGAACGTGAAGTAAATGAATGAATGAATGAATGAATAAATGAATGAATTAGCCTAATGAACGAACGAATGCGTGAATGAATGAGCGATTGAGTGAATGAATGAATAAATGAATGAATTAAGGAAGGAGGGAAAACCGATGAAAACGGTGTTATTATCATAAAGGCAACGATGAAATAGATATTGACGAAGGCAGTGGTGAACGGTGACGAGGATTATTATACCGATTTTAACCTTGGTGATGATGAGCATCTAAAGCAAATGCTAGGGCCTACAACTAATGATAAGGATGATGATGACAATGAATAAGAAAACGACGACGGCGACAATCACTGTTTACGCGGAGGAGGAATAAAGGACGAAGGACACCAGAAAGAATTAAGGACAAGAGGACAATTGAGAATGAGTTAAGGACAAGAGAACAATTGAGAAAGAATTAAGGACAAGAGGACAATTGAGAATGAGTTAAGGACAAGAGAACAATTGAGAAAGAATTAAGGACAAGAGGACAATTGAGAATGAGTTAAGGACAAGAGAACAATTGAGAAAGAATAAAGGACAAGAGGACAATTGAGAATGAGTTAAGGACAAGAGAACAATTGAGAAAGAATTAAGGACAAGAGGACAATTGAGAATGAGTTAAGGACAAGAGAACAATTGAGAATGAGTTAAGGACAAGAGAACAATTGAGAAAGAATTAAGGACAAGAGGATAATTGAGAATGAGTTAAGGACAAGAGAACATTTGAGAATGAGTTAAGGACAAGAGAACAATTGAGAATGAGTTAAGGACAAGAGAACAATTGAGAATGAGTTAAGGACAAGAGAACAATTGAGAATGAGTTAAGGACAAGAGAACAATTGAGAATGAGTTAAGGACAAGAGAACAATTGAGAATGAGTTAAGGACAAGAGAACAATTGAGAATGAGTTAAGGACAAGAGAACAATTGAGAATGAGTTAAGGACAAGAGAACAATTGAGAATGAGTTAAGGACAAGAGAACAATTGAGAATGAATGAAGATCTTCAAGAAATGAGGAATGGATGCGTGTGAAAAAGTCAGCGCAATGAAATAGGGAATAAATGAGAATTTATTTGCAAGAGTTAAGAGAAGGGAATGGGGCAGTGATCAAGGAAGGTGGCTGAGAGAAGAAATGCAGAATGTACATACTCTTCCAAGGCCTAAGAAAAGAGGGGAATAAATCCTATAAAAGGGCAAAGAGTTATAGAATGGGCAACAATGGCTTGGAACGACCGACCGACCGAAAGCAGAGCCTGTCGTCGATTTCTTCCCTTCAACTGTCTGACCCACAGAGGTCACGATCAGCGACTTTGTCACGTCATCGAAATTCAAGTTCACGTCACCAGCCATTGCTAGAATTAGACAATTAACGTCTTCAGCCGATTAACAACCAAACACGCACAGCTAGACTAAGAAACAAACATAGACACACAAACACGCGCAAACACACAAACAGACATAGACACCTATACAAAACACAGACATATGCACACCTACACACACGCCTACACATTACTACCAACGTCACACAATCCTATTTTTATGACTGATGTCCTACACTGGCTTCCCGCCGCATCTGCTATCAAACATATGGTACTGCATTTCATCCAAGAACTCAACTAGCTCTATATTTCCTAACTACATATATGACTTAATTAATGCGAAGACCGTTGTTGGGTCGTTTCTTCCCGAAGGAGCCAGCCATGCACTCGAAGTTGTGACCCCGAACGCAAGACAACCACCTCTGAACCGACCTTCGAGTCTGACATCACCTCTGAATTTGACCTGATCTCTGAGTATGACCTGACCTGTGAGTTTGACCTGACCTCTGAGTTTGACCTGACCTATGCAGCTTCGAGCCGGCTCAGTCCAGAAGGTTCCGAAGCAGCGGATGAGGTGATTGGTTGCGGCGGAGATGAGTCCATGGAAAGAGTATCCGGTGTCGCAGGAAACGTTTGCGAAGAGTGTATCATCGTCATCCATGAAGTAGACGAGTCTTCCGTTTGATGGACCCTTCAGCGATGGACATCCGGAACCAATGGCTTTGTGCGACGCATCAACAAACAATTCAATTCAATTAAAATTCAATTCAATTAAAAGTCAATTCAATTCAAATTCGATTCAATTCAAATTCGATTCAATTCAAATTCAATTCAATTCAAATTCGATTCAATTCAATTCAAATTCGATTCAATTAATTTCAAATTCAAATTCGATTCGATTCAATTCAAATTCGATTTGATTCAATTCAAATTCGATTTGATTCAATTCAATACAAATTCGATTCAATTCAATTCAAATTCCATTCAATTCAAATTCGATTCAATTCAATACAAATTCGATTCGATTCAATTCAAATTCGATTCAATTCAAATTCGATTCAATTCAAATTCGTTTAAATTCAAATTCGATTCAATTCAATTCGATATTCGTTTTATTCTATTCAATCTGACAAACCGTAACTTCATCTATAGAGTTAAGCTAAGTTCAGTCTATGCGCCAGAATCAGCCCTGGGCTACCAATCCTTGTGGCTTTTACCAAGATCTTTCGATTTTGGGATTGACTTGGGATTTGGCAATCTTTCATTGCAATCTGAATTCTGAGAACTTCTCCACAGACTAGTTTCTTTCCGGACTTCCCAACAGCGGCAGCGAACCAGATTAGGAAACACACGCTCTATCTAAAGGACGTTTATTAATATCGCATAACTTGCACATAGGTTGTTTGTTCCCTTTTAAATAGCTTTCCACACCTTACGCAACAGTACCAAATAAAACGAACTTAATCGATTAATCGAAGTGAAATTTTGGAGAGTTACCGATTAATTGTTTTATCGATTAATTGATTGATTGATAAATTAATTTTATTTAGCTAGTACCATATACTATCGGTTTATTTACATCTAAATCAGTACCAAATCTATCAGCACAGTTACATTTAAATCAGTTCATTAGCTATCTCTCGTTTTCCTCTACCTTCGTAGTAGAGGAGAAAACCTCTTTGCGCCAGACTCGCCTGTCCCGTCTTGAACCGGACGAGAGCCTCATTCGCATCGATGTTCAAGACCTGTTTTCCGAGGGACCCACAGTCCTTGAAGAAGATGCGATCACCGGAAGAGACCTCGAGGAACTCGTGACACTTCCCGCCTCTCTTGACGTCCAGCTCGAAGTCGTAGACGATCAACCGGATCGTCTGGGACCTCTGAACTACGATTCGCCATCGACACTCCGTATCCATGTAGTACTTGCCTGGATAGTTGGGACTGGCCAGGTATCCACTGTCGTAGAGGCGAGGGTCGGGACCTTGGCGGGGTCCGTAGCACGTGTCCAGGTCAATGGAGGCTGTGTAAAGAGTGGGTTATGTAGCGCACACTTTTATAAAAGTCAATGGAGTTGATGGCGGATTTGGTTAAATTAGTTAGATTAGGTGATATCTAAAAAGGTCGGTTTGAATGAGATGACATTAAGTAAGATTAGGATTAGGATTAGGGTTGGATTTAAGATTAGGAATCAAGCTATGGATTAATATTAGGATAATGATTAGGATTAGGATTCAGATGAGGATTAAGATTAGGACAAAGATCAGGATTAAGAACAGGATGAAGATTAGGATTCAGGCTAGCACTGTGATTAGGATTAACATTAGGATTCAAATTAGGACTAAGATAAAGATTAGAGCTAAGATTAGGATTAAGATTAGGATTAAGACTAATAATATCTAGATTATGATAAAACTTTGGACAAAGATTAAGATTAGGTTTCATATTAGGATCATGATAAGGACAAAGATTAGGATAAAGATTAGGTTTAGACTTAGATTAGATTAGCTCATTCAGATGCTCAACAACAGAAGAATCCAAATGCCGAACTACGTTCAACGTTCAAGGTCAACGTTCAAGGTCAACGTTTCGGCAAAGTAATCAATCACTTCATTACATCGATAATAATCGAATTCGTTCATCATTCCATCCTCCTTTGCTCCTTGCTCTGTCCTTACGTGACACGGCCCATCACGCCTCACTCTTCAGCTAACACTACTGACCCGTCACGCAAGACTGCGTCAAAGTTGCGCCGCCATTCTGGCCCGCGTCACCATGGCACCAGAACGTGACAGTGCAAAGATGGATTGTGGGAGCAGATGCGAGGATTATAAGATGGAGGCTCGTCGATTTAATCAGATGATGACCCAACGGATTATAGAAGAACTGAGGAAAGCGCTGCTTTTTACTGGAATTACGACATTTGACGATTGTGGCGCCTCCAGTGGTTATTAAGTCCGTGAATATTTTTTATACTACCCAATTGCAAATCACACTATTATTATTATTATTATTATTATTATTATTATTATTATTATTATTATTAGATTAAATTAGTATTATTAATAACAATAATACGTTCATCAAGTCTAAGCCAGGCCTACTGACCTTCGATGCAGCGATAGGTGACCTTGAGAAACTCCTCGTAGCCACAGGGATCTCCGAAGAAGGCCGTGTTGACCGCCATCGAACAACGCTGCTTGCCGGCGCATGCGCGGTTCAGTGAGAAGTGAACGTCTATGTCACAGTTGCGCGTGTAGGGGACGTCACAGCTTGACGCAACCGCCGAGTCATTGCGCCCGTAGCGGGCCGCTTCAAAAACGATCACGTGACCGAGGGAGCAGACGATCTCGAGGATCGTGTTGAAGCAGACGAACTCACGAATGGAAGACGATGACGTCGACTCGTTACCGTTAGCAAGATCTAAGTAATTGATAATCAAATAAAATGAATAAAATTTATGCATTGACGAATGAGAAAAATCAAACAATAATGATGCACTTTACTAAACGTGAAGAGTAATTTCTATTTATGTATTTATTCGGCAACCAAAACGTCACAAACGTGTAACGGCAATTCAGGCGAGTTGACACAAAAAAGAATAGGGCCTAAGTATAGGCAAAAGGTTCAGTCTTTGATGAGAAGCGGATGCTGAATGTTTTGATATAGTTGTCGAAGCACTCATGCATTGCTTGAAAACAACTTTAAGAAGGTTAGCAGGACAGAAATGGATCAATTGTAGAAGTGGAAATTGGACTATGTTTTTGCTAATGAGTGGGCAATGCCAGTAAAGTATGGTGGCTATTTTTTAACAGGTCAGGCGTAGATAGGGTTCTATGTCTGTAGTCAGAAGGTTCGATAATCCGAAGATTGCATGGTATCCGGTTGATAGGTGATAAGATTGAGGTTTAATGGAAGCTTCCAGTTATGCATGACTCTTTTCATATCAATTCAGCTCCCAGTTTTACACATTCTTTTCATCAATTTATCCAGCTTCTAGTTAAATTAATGCAGTATAGACTAGAATCTTCAGACTATCGAACCTTTGGACTATCGAACCTTCGGACTATCGAACCTTTGGATCATGGAACTTTCAGATTATAGAGCGACACCGTAGATAGGCCCATGCCGTTTGTTGTCGGGGACCAAAGAGAGTGATACGGACAGTCATACAGTGACGCAGAGAGACAGAAAGACATACAGAGCGAGAGAGACAGTTCTAGGTGGAAATTAAAAAAGAATAAATAATTGAAACTCAAATAATGAAAATCATGTACTATATATCGAAAATCAATTATAAAAACTAAGACTGAATCAAAATAAATTAAAACCCAGTTTTAAAATCGAGCGCTGTGGATGACCAAAATCAAAAACTAAAAAAATTGTTATTTCGAGGCACCAATCAATCAATCATGTTCAGAAATAAAAACGATAGAAGATAAAGAGAGAGAGAGAGACAGACAGACAGACAGACAGACAGACAGAGAGAGTAAGAGACAGGCAAACAAACCAAGACAGAGACATACAAAGACAGGCAGAGAAGGAGACAGTACCAGACAGCGAGACAGAGACAGGTGGAGGTGCCAAAAGGGCTAATTGTTTGGAATCTGCAAGACTTAATCGATCTAGGCAGCAGTCCATCCTGTTGTCACTTGACGCGTCACAGAATATCTAACACATTCACCTCATACATCTCTTCATCTCTCGCCATAATAATAATATATCGTTCTCCGATTACCTCCATCGACCATTCGCTCTTCAATGCGGCAGACGAAGAGCGACGCTTAGAAATTTAAATAAATAAGAAAACACGACAAATGAAACAGACGTACATACATTCCGGACAAAAGTAGAACCGAATAAATCGAACGGATAAATAGACGGATGCATGGCAGACGAACGGACAAATAAACGGACTGACAGACAGACAGACAGACAGACAGCAAAGAGCAATATGGATGGACAGCTGTACGAACATGCAATTTGACAAACGAACAGAGAGAGACAGAGGGAGATAAAAGGTCACATACAAACAGAGAAACAGAGAGACAGAGACAGAAAAACAGAGAGAGAGACAGAGAGAGAGACAGAGAGACAGAGAGAGAGACAGAGACAGACAGAGACAGACAGAGACAGACAGAGACAGACAGAGACAGACAGAGACAGACAGAGACAGACAGAGACAGACAGAGACAGATTTACAGACCGATAGACAGGCAAACGAACATATTGAGAAACAAAGAGATTACAGGCCAACAGGCCGACGAATAGACGAGCGAGCTGAGAGATATAGAGACAGACACAAACAGACAGACAGACAGACAGACAGACATACAGACAGACAGACAGACGTATGAAAGTGTGTATATGAAGTAATAGGAAAGGTGATGAGGGTTCTCGATGTTTCAAATGCTTTGTAGGCGAGGATCATCATTCGTAGTTCAGTTGTAAAGACGTGTCAGGCTTAATAGCGATCGCAGAGGGGAGGGCCGCGATTTAAACATGATCTCCAGAAGGAGTTGAGTGAGTTCCACTTTTCTAGTGTAGCTCTGTACTCTGTACTTGATCCAAAAGGTATTCGTTGCAACGCTTTGTCTCATTCCCAGTGTATACTCTTTATAAAAATTATGCTCTCACAAACATATACTCACACGCATACATACACAGGGTTTACATACGCACATGCGTACGTACAAATGTACACACACACACATATATATATATATACGTACGTAAGACTAACTTTCATGGTTGAAAGGTTTCTTCGCCTAACGTTATCAATAGGTTGAGCAAAGGCAACTATAAACTATTGAGATTTAAATTGATAAAATTTGGTGTACCACAAGAGTCCGTTTTAGGCCCCATATTGTTGTTGCTTTTCATGCATCAACATTCAACAACCTACGACATGCCATTTGCAGACGACACAAGTAGGTCTATATATTCACAGTTCCTGTCTGTCAATTCACAGTACAGTTCCTTTAATAAATCTTTTAATGTTCTCAATACAGAAGGCGTGCATAGAGCATAAGTACGACTTGAATCAATAAATCTCTCCAAACTTTACCAAAACTAATTACAATCTCTTCTGAGCTCAAAGGAAACCAATACCTCAATAAGAAGCAAAATCTTAATTGATATTAGGTGATATGTATATGATGTTCACTTGTTCAGTTGGACGAAATAACAGGCGAGAATGAATCAATGAAACTTGACATAGTCTAGCGTCTCTTCCAGAAATCTTCTCAGAGGTGGTTATGGTTATACGTACATATATACTTGGATACATATGAACAAGGAGCTCGATCCATGTATGCGTGCATATATGCGTGTATGTATGAGTGTATGTATGCATGTGTGTGTGTGTGTGTGTGTGTGTTCTTGCGTATGTGGGACCTAAGCGTGTGTGACTACGCATGTCTTGTTCGACGCGATTTCATAAATTGCAATTGAAAGACCCAACTTTGTCAACATCATTATAATTATATAGAGAATCCTATGAACATACCAATATCTTCTAGGCATATGTATATATATGTATATAAATATTATGTAAACATACAGGCTATTACGGTTGACGATGTAAAGAGATATACATCTATAAGATATAACATACATAAGATGTATATACCATTACCAACCAATTGATCACACGCACACACACACACACATACATATATATATATATTACTTGTGTGTGTGCTTTTTTTTACTCCATACGTCCATCTTCTTGTTGTAATTATAATCCTGTCTTCGAACATCAGATGTGTTGATCTGACAACTGAAGAAGGTCTGATCGCAAACTTATGTATTCATTGGTTTCGACTCTGGGCTCATCATCGTCATCGTCCCCTTCATTTCGGTTTAACGAAGTCTTCGCATCCTATAATAACGGTTTCATTCCGGAACCGATGATCCGTGGACGCTCGGAATTACTCTCTCTCTCTCTCTCTCTCTCTCTCTGCCTCTCTCTCTCCCTCTCTCTCATGTAATGTACATGCTTGTGCACGATGTATAATTATAATCGTAACGTATAATTAATAAGAGCAATTGTTTAACATTGAAACCTACACATCAAAATGTGG
Organism: Bimastos eiseni; assembly: GCA_959347315.1. Classification (NCBI taxonomy): domain Eukaryota; kingdom Metazoa; phylum Annelida; class Clitellata; order Crassiclitellata; family Lumbricidae; genus Bimastos; species Bimastos eiseni. The sequence continues at coordinate 3,079,553 of OY365811.1, forward strand.
TGAGAGAAATTATGTAGCAAGATCTCCAGATGTAGCGTTAATTAAAACTACGCCAGACACTCTTCAACGCGATATTGATTAAGACATGGACCATGATAGCAGCAGCCAGTCTTCAGGCCCAGACACGCGTTTCAACGCTGTAGTGACAGTTCTATTTGTCTCATGTCATCATCGCCCATTTTCAGCCTTCGCTTAAGTCGTATCGTATCTTTAGATTCATATAGCGCCTCTCGCAGAATAACTGTTCAGAGGCGCTCTCAACACGTAAACCCCATGGGAAATGAAACGCCTTCAAAGAGTGAGGAGCCGATAGAGAGTAACCCGTCATTAGTCTAGCCTTTAGTGATGGAGGACGGTCATTCCAGGTAGATGGACCCACAACAAACAGTGACCATCATAATCGTAGCAGTAAATATTCCACTTTCTAAAGCTAGACGCAGAGCACCAGCTTATTCACGAGCGCTACTGTATAATTGTGTTCAGTTAGAAGTCATCTGCGGAAAAAATTCTGTTTATTTGCATTGCTAGATTTAACCTCATTGGATTACATGATAAGCTCTGTTTAATTAATCAGTTTTAAATGCTATGTAGGTATGGATAGTTGGCTGTTGAAGTGGATAACTCGATTGACAAGTAGCCTATGTGAGATAATGGATAAAATCAACACGCCATATATTCCTATAAGGCAACGCAGGTTTGGGCTGAAGAGAGAAAATGGGATAAATCTCACAAAACTTTCTAATCCAGGCCCACGTCATTTCCAGTCAAATATTTTATAGAGAAACCACGAGATATAGCCTAGAGGAAGAAATAGTTTAGAATAATCTTGAAAGGTCTGCAGAAGTTATCTGAAGAACGACACATTCTGTATAAAAGCAAACACTCGACGTTCAGATTTCAGATATCAACTTCTATAGCGCCACAGTTCATTCATTCAGTCTTTAAATCATTCATTCATTCATTAAATATGGGAACTTCTAGAGCGTATCTTCAAGAAACCTACTCAGGGGCACTCACAGCCAATGGAGCTACGGCAAAAGTAAAACGATTTTAACGATACACGCATAGCTTAATTGTTCGAAGGCTACACGCGGTGACGCGCACCTATAGAGGAGAGGCTATAGAGGAGAGGCTATAGAGGAGAGGCTATAGAGGAGAGGCTATAGAGGAGAGGCTATAGAGGAGAGGCTATAGAGGAGAGGCTATAGAGGAGAGGCTATAGAGGAGAGGCTATAGAGGAGAGGCTATAGAGGAGAGGCTATAGAGGAGAGGCTATAGAGGAGAGGCTATAGAGGAGAGGCTATAGAGGAGAGGCTATAGAGGAGAGGCTATAGAGGAGAGGCTATAGAGGAGAGGCTATAGAGGAGAGGCTATAGAGGAGAGGCTATAGAGGAGAGGCTATAGAGGAGAGGCTATAGAGGAGAGACTAGATTAGGCCTATAGAGTGTAGACATTCTGGAGAAGTCCTTTATGGAGGACCGCAAAATCGCTTCTCTGCATGTCTATAGCCTAAAGCTGTCACGACTTAAGGAACAATCTTATCCAGCGACTCTTCAAGTGCTTGACAAAGGAGGCAGCTAAAACCCAACGAGTGAGGCTAACCAAAGTACGTGTAATCGACATTCTGCAAATCGTGGAAAAAAGACCTAACATTTTAGCGCTTTATCATTGGTGAACTCAGATTGTCTTCTAAAACTTTTTTAGATTTCGATCAGACAAGTTACAATACAATTACATAATATTTTGCATAATCTCTACTAAATAATTGCCCGAATTAACTTTACTCTGCATCTTACATCATCTAAACCACTATTCTGTCATCCTGCTTCATTTATTTGTCCATAAAATCAATAAAACGGTTCTGCGTTGTTTTTTTTAAAAACCGTCGCAGTAAAGTGGAACTAAATTTATGTTCAAAATCAAAATCTTAAGTCCTAAGGCATTTATGAGAAAGGATCTTAGTCCCAGTGTCTGTCTGTCTGTCTGTCTCTTCTAGACTCTTTCTCTCTCTCTCTCTCTCTCTCTCTCTCTCTCTCACACACACACACACCCTGTCTCGTGTCTCTTCTTGACTCTCTTCGTCCTGCTTTCTCCGTTTCAGCGTCTGTATCAATTACTCTCGTCATCCAATACAAGCACGACATTCACTCACCTGTGACGGCGAAAGTACACATGACAACGGCGATGCATCTGAGCGTGACGAGCGATCCTCGCGTCAAACTCATCTCTTCTGCCACCGATATTTCTCTCTCCTCTCTTTCACCAACAACTCAACGCCGATCACCTGATCATCTCTTTCAGGCGACGCCCATTCTCCTTCTTCATAGACCAACTTCTCATAGACGGACAAACGAACCCGAATACGACGTCGTATCGATCTACACATATAGGACCACCCACTCTCAGTGCCGCCGTCTTTCTGACGCTGCTTCACGATTCGCCAATTAATAAACATCTCCATGTGTCCTATGATGTATGCATATCATTTGAATGTATTCTTGTATGTAATATGTATGTAATATGTATGTAATATGTATGTAATATGTATGTAATATGTATGCATGGATGGAATGTACGTTTGTGTATATCGTCTCATTGACTTATATGTCTCTCATTTTACCTTGTAGCTGTCTCAGACAGGCTGAGACAGGCATAATTATTATGCCTCTGTGCAAGTGAATGTTTCTCTCACTCCCTCTCTCTCTCTCTCTCTCTCTTGTTCTCTCTCTCTCTTTCTGTCTGTCTCTGTCTGTCTGTGTCTGTTTGTCTCTCTGTGTCTCTCTCTCCTAGACTCTCTCTTTCTCTCTCTCCCCTAGACTCTTTCTATACTTTTCTCTCCGTTTCAGCGTCTGTATCAAATACCACTCCAAACTTTAACTTTTGCTTATTATAATCGGCTGAATTATAACTTATTGATTTAATCATTCACTATTAGATTATTCCGCCGATTGATATCTTGAATTAATGAAGTCATGAATTACTGACTGCTTATAGCTGATTGTTTGAATGAATAATTTGTTGATTGCATTAATAAATAAATTATGACTGATTTAGTGCATGAATGAGTGAATTAACCTATGATTTTTTGATTGAATGAATGGAAGAATAATTTGTTTAATGAATAAGTGATTTGTTGATTGAATTAATTAATTAATTAATGAGTGATCACTTGATTGATTATATTTGATTGAACGGATGACGACCGCACGGAGGTGCAAAATGAACAAATTAAATTCCTGGCCTTCGCTTCAGAAGACGGTCTGAACTGCACAGGGTTCCGGTCCAATGATTCAATGACAATATTCAGGATTGACGTCCGCCTAGAGCAGCTCTGATCAAAGCTCATTACTCATTGGAAATCTATGTTAGGCCCCTATATAAATCCGGAGGATGAGTGAAAACAGAAACCTGAAGGATAAACGATGAGCTTGCAGTTTTAAAAAAAACGACGAGTCTTGAATTGAGAAATCTAAAATTTCGTTCAGTTTTTCTTAAAATGATGGAACTCAAAAATACCTTTAATTTAAGAATTAAAATTCCTATAATGTGCTCATACTCGCGTGTATATATATATATATGCATGTATATATGCAGGCATGTGTGTAACGGTGTTTGTAAGTAGACCTATGGGTGCATACATGAATGTATATTTTGTATGCATAAGCGTAGCCTATGTATTTTTATGTATATATATATGTATGGGCATTTATTTGGACTGTAATACATCGCACTTTCATAAACTTCAAAAGCTCTAAGAACGTGGCTGAAAAATGGATCTGAACAGGTGATTCTTAGCACAGCCATAGAAAAATCAACTTGAGCAGAGATTAAATGGACACGGCTCTATCATCAGCTAGGAGATCGTTCTGCTACTCCTCCGGCGCAGGGCGTGTATACGACTCATGGTAGAGACATCTATAGATACCCAGCCGCACCTGATAGACCCCGAACATAACGAGCTGGATTATAGGAGCGACCACGAACATAGTAATCGACAGACGAATGATCGAGTTTGTCGGTTTGTTCCAGTTGGTGAAGGACTTGTAAAGGATGTTGTTGTGGTCGACGGCCCAGTAGATGGCGGTAAAGACGGCGTAGGCGAATCCAAACGCAGTGATGTAGACGAAGTGGAAGATACGGACAGGGATGGCGGAAATGACCAGTTCAAGGACGACGATGACGGTGTTCATGAGGTGCTGGTTGATGGAGTCGTTCTGCCAGAATGGGACTCCTGTGTCCGGAGCCAGGAAGACCCAGTAGACTGTTGAGACGATGGGAGCCGACCCGGACGCGACCACGAATATGAACCACCCGACCTTTAAGTGAAGTTGGATATCCGGTTGGGGGACGGTCTTATCCAGGGAGTCCCCCGCAGGCACGGCCCCGTAAGGGTGCGCTCCGCTGGAGATGCTCCCCTTCGTCTTTGACCGTCGGCAGGAATGGATGAAGGCAACGATGGCAGAGTAGACCAGGTGAAGAGTTAGGAAGGAGTAGGACCAGTTCGTCACCCACGTAGGCCAGGGGTATTCGTATTTCCACGGCCTCGAGGCTGTCCAGATTACGATGGAGACAGAGTAGATGGCGACAGTCAAACGGTAGGATATGAAGATACACGATGGCCAACGCCACTGAGGAAAAACAAAAGAAACGAGCAAACGTTTAGAGCATTGTTCTTCAACCGATGCCGGTCTGCAGAAATGTTTTGCCGGTCTGCGCGAAATTTCTAGAAGGAGCTCAATTTCAGGATAATTATTTCATAAATTCATTTTTTCTGCAATATAATTTTACTGTTATTCACGATCTAAAACTAAAATTATAGTTGCACAGCGCAATAAGAACGTCTTTTGGTGACTAGCGCATCCTGCATAGTTATTTGTGTATGAATCCTTATTTTGCAATTCATCATTTATGCAAGTCTCTCAGAAACAACACTGCAATCACGTAGCTTATCACATCTTCAAGCAAATAAGCAGCAGCAGATGTCGCACCAATCAAAAGTTGTAAGTTTATAACAGTACATTTAATAAATAAAACATTATCTTCATTCTGCATTGGTAGTCTATTTATTTCTCTCTTAGCCGTCAGCCGGTCCGCGAAATATTTATCCAATTTTCGCCGGTTCGCAAGTGTGAAAAGGTTGAAGAACGCATTTTCAGAGGAGGCGATGGAAGCAAATAACTCTCCCGTACGTTAATTCGTACATTAATGCCTGTCTTGCCTTCTATCGTCCGTCCGGCAATCTGTCCATCTGTGTGTCCATCAATCTGTTCAACTGTGTGTCCGTCTGTCGTCGTTCCTTCTTTCGTTCTTTCCTTCCCTCCATCGTAAGGAGGGACAGAAGGAGGGACGAAAGGAAGAAAGGACGTCCTTCCCTCCATTGTTCGTTTCTTCCAATGCCGTACTCACGCTCACACGTAGAGCCAATACAACGGAATTGGTAGCCATTGTCTTCAAGCAAACAAGATAGGATAACGAGACAATTAGTATATGATACAAAAAGAAGTAGAAGTCGATCATTGTGGTTACCTGGCTTGTCTTGAAGGCCTCTTGTTTGGGAAAACTGAAGCCGAAGTTCCTCACATGAAATTCATCACGAAACCTGGTCACACACGAACCCTGCGGAACGTCGTATGGACATTGTCTTACAGCATATCCATTTAGAATTGTCATAGAGTATTGCCACGCAGTATTATCTTATAGTACTGTCTTACAGTATTGTCTTATAGTATTGTCTTATAGTATTATCTTATAGTAGGCCTATTATCTTATAGTATTATCTTATAGTATTATCTTATAGTATTATCTTATAGTATTATCTTATAGTATTATCTTATAGTATTGTCTTATAGTATTGTCATATAGTGTTGTCATAGGGCATTGCGTTATTGTTTTGCTATGTTGCATTGCTATATAGGCCTATAGTATTGCTATGTGAAGTTACTTACACAGCATCCTGCTGGGCTTTGATCGGTTGATGACGAGGAAGGAGATGCCACTGTTCCTCGTGTCTTCTCCCCATCATCGTAAGGATCTTCCTCATCCGCCATTTCACACGTCCTCGCATTCGATGCTCACGAAATTGACTCTGTAGAAAGATCGAGATTTGAACGGATCGGTGCGGGGGGGTTTGCTGACTGGACTGTCAATCGAGAGTTCGAGGATTCTACTCCAGACACGAGAAGCTGTCTTTAGATATTTCTGCTCTACTAGCATATTGGTCATCGTTATTTTCATCACCGTCATCAACCCCTCCTTCTTCTCCTCCTCTTCCTCCTCCTTCTTCTCCTTCTACTCCTCCTCCTCCTCAACATTGTCGTCATCATCATCATCGTCTTCTTTTTCATCTTTATACTGCTAATTCTTCGCATTCTCCCACTCTCCTCTTCGCTAACTTCTCGCCCTTCATCTTCGTCCTCGTCTTCTTTATATCTTCCACTTCTCCTCTTCTTCCTCCTCATTCTTCTTCTCCTCGTACTCCCTTATTTTTTCTACTTCTCCGCCTCCTTCTCTTTTCTCCCATTCTCCTTCTTCTTCTCCTCCTCCTTCAGACTGCTCTTATTCTACTGTCGAAAAGCTGCTCAAGGCCTCAATGGATTCAGTATAGTTTAAAACCTCTCACACTCTGAAGACGAAAGTAGCTACAAGAAACAGATGACAATACGAAATCTCTTTATAATGTCTGAAACCTGCAATGAGTTGCTTCAACGCAGCATGCAGGACGAGTTAAAATAAATATTTAAAAGATATAAGTTGATCTAGGTCAACTCTTGTACGCTTTAGAGACTGTTTCAGCTGTAGCAGTCCGTGTACATTTCACCCCGTTGTCGATGTGTATCGGCCTATTACAAAAATGATGGCAAGATCGATACCGACAGTATAATCGATCATCATTTGGGTCGTTGCAACAACAAAGCACGCAGCAGGTACACATTCACACATATTATAAAAAACACACACACGCACACACACACACACACACACACACACACACACATCTACACGCGAACATAACAAAGGTCACGTGCACGTTTATGTTTTAATTTATTGAAGTACTGTTGCTTGCAGAAATATGAAGCTGAACCGCATTAACTCAAGTAAACGACTACGCTATAATGAATAATTATACGTGGGTCAAAACATTCACTCAATGCACCGAGACGAGCATCTCTCGCGTTGGCTCAGAGGTTTCTTGTAGCCTCTGCTTAATATAAGCCAATGTGGTTTACTACTTGAGACCCGTTTAACGCCTACAAAAGCGATGTCACGGGTACAAGCTTATTCGCAGGCTTTTCTTCAAAAAAAATCTATAGACATGAGGTCAAGATCCGGAGAGTCAGTCGGGCAGAAAGGCAGGCAAACAGTCAGGCGCCCAATTTGGGGTGGTGATTGGAGTAGAAACAACGAGGCAGGAAGAGGGAAGTCGAATAGAGTGAGAGAGAGAGACAGACAGACAGACAGACAGACAGAGAGACAGAGAGACAGAGACAGAGACAGACAGAGACAGACAGAGACAGAACAAGAGATGAGGTCTTGATCAGTTTCTTGGATGTATAAGATATTTGTCGTATTAATAGCCTACTTAAAGGAGCTCAATTGTTCCAAAGATGCGGGGGTAAAGGAATGGGTTGAATGATAGAATGCTGCACGTGGTTGGACCGTGAGCAACTGACAGACGCAACATTTTACAAAGACAACAAATGAGTGCAAACCTGCATTTTCGGCTAATAAGTGAATTAGGTTGCTGCAAGGGACCCATTTCCTTTATTCATTACAAAGATTTATGTAGCGCCCCTTCAAGATGACTAATCAGAAGTGCTCGTGGTCCCAGCGCGGCTGAAAAAGGACAGTTTTAAATAGAGTATAAAAGGAGCAAAGAGCGGACTCTAGGGGACAAGCGCAGCGCCAACGAGACCGTGTTCCAGAACGAAGGTACAGCCACTGAGAAGGCACGATTTTATTTAGTAGGCTTACTTGTACGGGCAAATGGGACGATGAGTAGGCCTCGCTCAGTAGAGCGGAAAGAGTGGCGACCCGGTGAATTAGAACAACCTACATATAAAAAAATACGCACACACACAAACACACACACACACACACACGCTGTTCTACAGCAGTGCACAGATGGTCTTACCATCAAACTGGTGGGATAAAAATAGATATTATACAGCTGTCGATCAAACTGACAGATGAACAGGTTTTATCGTTTCTTCCACTTGTCAACTGTTTTTGAACGGCAGATATCTCAACATCAGACGACGATCCAACGATGAATAGTCTTGCTCGCTTTCCTTCACTCATGCCACCTCGTCTGCTTTAATCCAGTCACCTCCTTACGCTGTCGTTCTTCCTCAGCTAGGCGATATCTGGTCGTCCAACAGACGTGTAGGCCTACTTCTATGGTTCAGTCTAGAGGTTTCGCCATTGTGGGTCCCTCCAGCTGGAACTGGCTACCTCAGTCACTTATACGAACAACTACTCATTGTATTCAACCTTAACCTCTGACCAGTTTCGCTAGCATCTGAAAATCGCCCTCTTCGTCAGCGAAGACACTGGCCCTGGTCTGGAGCGCCTCTGACTTAAAATGACGCTATATTAATATTTGATTACGATTACATTACAATGTAGCCTACCGTCAATCTTCCGACATTTCTCTACGCCACTCAAAATAGACGATGGGGAGATCAGGTTACTCACCGGCGCTATCTTAGTTCAAGTCCGCAACAGCCAAGCTGCCCTGCTCGTTCTGGTGATAGGTCCTAAACCGAGGAGGGAAAGCTGCGGAGACAGCATGGTGAACATAGGTGGTAATCACGTGGTAATGCAGAAGTAGAGGAGAGAGACAGACAGAGAGACAGACAGAGAGAGAGAGACAGACAGAGAGACAGACAGAGAGAGAGAGACAGACAGAGAGACAGACAGAGACAGACACAGAGAGAGACAGACAGAGAGAAAGACAGAGACAGACAGAGAGGGCAGGTAGAGGAGAGGCATAGGCTAAAAATATCACGGTCAGAGTTATTAGGTAGGTCACTTCAACTCATAGCATAAGCGTAAATCATAATCTCCAAACTTCTAAAGCGCCACTTGAAAGCCAAGTGCAGGGCACCAGCTCATCCACCGCACTCTGCACTCATACCCTCTGTCGAAATAATTAGCTGAGGGTTAATAACCACTGCACTCGGCTATCACACTTCCCCTAAGGGCACAGCAGGGCTTGCAGAACTGGAAGTGGCGTTTCGTGCGTTGTCCCGGGGTAATTTTTAAGTGCTATTTAAAACACACAAAAATAACAGTTTGCAAATGTATCACGGGAAAAATAGCTGAACGAATTTCACATTAAGACAGTTTCTGCAGCAAACGACAACAATGCCCAGTAAAAGTAAAAAAAAGGCTTAGTTAGTGGTCGTGCGATAGGAGACTGTAGATATAAGTTCAGACTTAATGCGATATTGAAATTATGAGAGTGGTTTGATTTCAGCCAATCAATGAACCCACAGAAAACCAATCATTCGTTCATACTGTACTTGTAGTCATACTGCATTATCGTCAGTTTTACATTAGAGGAACTGTAAAAGTGAATTAATCAATCAATTACATACAATCAGCCTTAGAGATAATGATCAATCAATTAAAGATCATCAGCCAATCAAATCAAGAAGACAATCACATGAACAATCAATCTGCCAATCAGCAAGTCAATGAATCAATCTGCCAATGAATCAATGAATGAATGAATCAATCAATCAATGAATGAATCAATCAATCAATCAACTCATTAATAGAATAACCAATTACACAAGCATCTGAAGTGGTTGCTTAACTGCAAATTCATTCCTTTTAGGATCTAAAACAAAGATGGAGAACTGGTCGAGACAGACAACTCATCTCTACACGTATAATACTCTAAATCTTAGCAAAAAGTCACTAGAAGAAGAAAAAAATTACTTCCCGTTTATATGTACGCAGTAAGCCTCAGTACTAGGTACTTTTCCAATTCCAATGGACCCGTTAAAACGAAAACATCGGCTACACAGACCTCAAGTGGCGTTGGGGCGTGCATTCAAATGGCAAGCAGTAGCGTAATATCTAAATAAAAAATTTGCGAGGTCGAGGCCATAATACGGTGGCTATGGAAAAACAGAGTACATTTATGCTTATTCCTTAGGATTTGAGGGCAATAACTTTGTCTTGTGTTATGGAGGATGACAAGTAAACGGTCCACAATATGCATTTATAATTAGAACATGGTGAAGTGAAAGAATGAATGAATGCAAGTGCAAGATATATCATAATGGGTCACCATTAAGTAATTAATTAATCAAATAAATCAAGAGCACTTGTCCATCACTCCAGTCGACTTTGAGATATCCACTCTGGCTTAAAGGAAATCACCTAATGATATGGAAAACATTTTACAAAATTCAAGCATAAGATTGAAGAAACTAATGAGGAAATGAATTATCGATGATAGTTGCAACTTGCAAGATGCCCATTTGACGCCAACACTACAGAAATCTCTCACCCAATGTGTGCTCTATAAGTTTAAGGTCTAACTACAAAACCTGAAGTCACTGGTGTTAATGCCAGTAGCTCCAAGATTAAATAGTTACCAGTTAACTAACAGTAATCCAATTAATAAAAAAATTTCATAATTCAGAATTTTAACAGAGCCGATGACAAAATTGCATTGCAATTTATTCTATCTTAATGCTCTATTACATTACAGTTAAAATGTTGCCATTACCATATTATGTGCATTCGTCTTAATGTTGTCATATCCGGTAAATAACATTTCACAGTTACATGTCGCCATTACCAACTTACCATGCATTATAATTACTGTTAAAATGTTATAATAACCGTATGTTACATTACACAGTCTTTACTTTTCCAATACCAATCAGTCTTCAACACGTATAAAGTACGGTAACATTATTTCACAATTAACTGGCAAAGATTATAGAAATTATGGACAGATGCATAAAACCAGTTGTCTAAAGTTTCTAAACGACCTCTTGGAAACAGGTCACTCAATGTTCCCTCTAATTGCTTGGGTATACTGCACGCAAGAAAATTGCATGTTCAACATTTTATAAATGGTTCACACTTTTGTGCATAGGTTTGAGCTGAATGCTATGATAGTTAAATTAGGTTGTCCTAATTTAAGGTCCATGGTGATAAGTTCTGATAACCTAAGAAAAGTCCCTTGTCTAACGATAAATAAGGGAATGTATCAGCCAAGGAACCAAAGTTTCTGGATCAAAGTGGGCAGCAGCCGGCAATGAGACTCGATTTACGTAATTTCATAGTAAGAAATTGTCGCTTGTTATTTTTGCAAAGAAATTTTTACATGCACAATCGCACACTAAATTCTTGTGTGCGCTGGCTTTACATGTGTGCCTGTGCACAGCTTAGAGGGAACATTGCAAAAGATGAGAAAAAACTGCTATATAATTCCATAACATAATTTCATTAGACAATGAAGAACCCTTGATACCCAGAAACATAAATCAGACACAGGCTTATACTAATTAATTCACATTTATAACGGGGTTTTCGAAGGAAATGCTGGAAACGAAACATACTTCGCATCAAAGATAAAAAAATGAAAGTTACCTAGAGCTGCAAAGTAACTTCGACAGTCAAACCGGTGAGCAAGACCAACACATGAAACAAGAGGCACAATAAATACGATACAACCACAAACGATACTCAAAGTTAAAATTACGCTAATCGCTTTCTCTTAATCGGACACTGCACATGCGACTAGTTTGGTGATCGTCAAAACGTTCAGCACTCAAACATTTATAAATATATACAATTATCTGTAAAGTCATTGTGGTAGGTATAGTTGAAATTGTTAGCTTTTTAGTCGATAAATTGACTAATGATGTCTCAAATTTGTCTATTTGTATAACTGTGCAGGTGTTAAGAATTCTTGGTAGCAATAACAATGATGACAACAATGATATTGGTGATAACAGCGCATGTAAACACCAGACTACCGGCAGAAATGCGACCGATACAATAACAATAATGTTAATAATAATAACAATAATAGTCAGATAATCTTAACTTATTACAATAAAAGCCACAGCATCTGATTACAGCCTTCAATTACTTTTAGCAGCCTTCTAAATACAGCCTGAAAAGTCATCTTTGCCCCAGTATGCAGAACACTGTAAAATAATAATCATACAAAACAAGTAAACTAATTGACTGGGATGGTTGTTTTTAATGTATTTTCGCTCAACTGTTGTCAACAGTTTATCAGTGGAAACAGGGTTCTGTTTGCACATGTGCAGAATTAATGCCAATAATGCAAAGCTGGATACCCTAGATAGCAACAGATACCCATTAAAATAGTGCCTATGGGTACAGTTGTTTTTGCTAAGGTAATCAGTGGAGCAAAGGGATTTTATAAATGCAAGTAGAGTACTAAGTCCTAAGAGAGCTCTTGGAAATTTACCCTACAGCGAAATATATTGGCAAGACAAATAGCATTCATTCATCCTAATATATAGCTATTTAATTAAAAAATAAATACTCTCTTTTCCTCTGTCTGTCTGTCTGTCTGTCTGTTTGTTTGCCTGACTGTCTCTCCATTATCTCCAACATTGACTTTCGAGTTAGACAGTGAAAACTACTTCCATTAAGCAAAAATACAACATAGCAAGGAAAATAAACTGTAACAGTTCCAGAAGAGTCTAACAATTGTTCAATTCGTCAAATGATTACAAAGAAGCACCATAATCGTAAACTATCGCCTAAGTCTAACCACACAACCTAAGAGAGAACTCAATTTTACTGCCACTTCAGCAAAACTACTTTAAATGAAATAAAAATTTCTCCATAATGTCTACCTGACGTATAAAGGAAAACATTTTAAAACCACAGCCTAGAATGCCTAGTAGGTCTGATATCTGACATATCCTTCAATACCTTAGAAAAAATTATAATAGGATTTTTTAAAGTTTACAAAGACCTTTCAAGTATAGATAAGTGCATGTTTTTTCACTTAATACTAACAGCAATAGAAAATAAAACAGCATTGAACATACTTATAATAATCTCATAATGTCACATGATGTACTACCGAATAAATGTCCCATAGAAATGCTGATGACAACAAATGCTACTATGCACGCGGGGTGCTCGATTTTGAGCAACAACGTGACATTCCAACACACACAAGCACACAGGACGAAATAAAATCATGTCAAGTAAACTGAGACAAAGAAGATGAAAACTGTTAACGGATTAAAATTCTTGAAACCATCCAATCGTATGCACCACAGAGAATCGCAGGAAGACTAAGTCTCGAGTCTAGTCACGATTAATCAAGAGTTAAGACGTTCACTCATGCGGAAACAATCTTCATTTTCAACAGACATAAGCGATACAGTCAAGAACTACAATCGATATGGCTAATAATGGCTTTGGCCAGTGTTGGCCATATGGCTAATCATGGCTTTGGCCAGTGTTGATCATATGACCAATCATGGCTTGGTCTGTGCTCCTCATATAACAAATCATGGTTTGGCCAGTGCTCCACAAATGGCTAATTGTGATTCGGACAGTGTTGGCCACATGGCCAATCATGGTTTGGCCAGTGTTGGTCGACTTACAAAAGAACTGATCGCAGATCAGAAGGCAAAGCGTTAATCACGCTTTCAAGATTGTTGCGTAACTTGGTCGCAACGTCCTTAGACAACGGAACCTCGCTGTTCTGGATCGATGCCTTAAAAGCAAAGAAAAACAACTGCACATTAACCTTACTAAGACCAGTGCTAAACAGCCAAATGCATACACAGACACATATATATGACATAAACATAAGTCAAAGTCAAATAGAAAAGCCAAGTCAAAGTCAAATAGAAAAGCCAAGTCAAAGTCAACCTAAACCAATTAGAAAAACAACAGCAGAGGAGTAATTGTTCGAGGAGAAGAAATGAACAACATGTACTCCTTTCTTACCAGCTTCTCACGCAGTCTAAGAACCAGGTCGACTATTTCAACTTCCTTTTTATCCTGGATCCAAGCCAACAGGTCCTGAAAACAGCAACCGACATTCAGCTAAGAATATGAAGATACAATGAGAGGCTGCCGAATACGGAAGTCTCAGGGGTTGGGCCCCAGACTGATAAACGAAAGGCCCCTTGTGACATCTGAACATGGCTCAATGTTTGAGCAGGAATTAAGAATCTGGGAAAGACATGAAAACCGTGAATGCAAGAGGCAAACCACAAGACCATGGTGACTAGAAGAAAGAAGATCAGTCCTTCAAGTCAGCTACACCTAAGGGTATGAAGCGTTAGCTGACAAGTTGCTCTAGAAAGCTCTTGCCAGCAACAACATGCACTATACATAAGTAAGTCAGAAGGAGAAGCAAACTGACCGTCTGGCACATAGCCTCAATATGCAATGCCTGGAGTTTCTGATTAATCTCCAGCTGTCGATACCTCAGCCAACCTGCAAAGTTGGGCGTGAAGAAAAATTTCCTGCAGAAGAACAACACATTATGCAGCAACTTTCAACTATGAACAATTTCCGATGTGCATAATCGACCCGACTATTCGAACAATCAATAAATTAATCAATTTTCGTTTATTCAGATATAATGCTGACAAAAATGCAGCTTGTTACAATAGTCATAATAAGCACAGATCAATATTCAGTCAGTTTACGGTTACGCCAAATCAGAAAATCAGTCAATTTGATATTTTAATCGATAGATAGCTCGAACAACCCATATCAGAAACAATAATAGGTGGCTGTTACTATAAATTTTTTCCTTGGTTCTGGAGGCTCCCCACTCACAAGATGACTTAACAATCCCCTGCGATAACTTGTTTGCCTAGTGATGTCCCGCTATGGCCAGCAAATGTATGGAAATAAATTGATTTGTTTTCTGCACAATAATTGAGATTAAAGTAAGAAAGGCAAAAATAGAAAATTTTGAAATAATCGACTTCATAATCGGTATCGGCTATTGCAATAATTGGCTAAATGCAGTATCGCATAATCTAGATGACGCTAAATGTTGCTAAGAGCAGAAATGTCATTAGCAAGCAAAACAATGCACATAAAACAAAGAGTCACCAACACGTAAAGACCAATTAATTGATTTCCATTAATTATAAACAAATGGACCAAGCATCGTTAGTACTGTGGGATGACACATCTGTAAAGGTGCTCAAAATGAGTAACACCTAACTGCAATCTCTTTTATTTCACTTCCAGCAATTAATAAATCTGATTCATTCGCACCGGTAAAGGCCGACCCAGTTCCCTTTGAGGCCAGAGGTCAACTGCGGCCCGGAGTGCTCGAGGGTCTTGATGAATTCCTCCGTCTCGAATGGCTTTAGACATGGAACGGCTTTGTGCGGTGATATATTCCTCTGTAGCGGCATCAGGCCACCGATGTAACGCTCCTATTGCCAATTATAAACAGAACAAGCAACAGGAAATGTTCGTAAGAACAAAGACTTGTGTGCTCAAATTGAGTTTTCTCCAAACCAGCACAACCCTGGTCAATTTGACCACCATTCATTCAATATACTTATTATATCTGACTATGGCAGAGGGAAAGTTCTGGGAATTGTGTGAGTGCAAGTGTGCTGGCAGCCTTTACGAGGGGTATTAATGGGGCAATACTAAATATCAGTGAAACACATGCAGTATTATGTGGTACAGCCTGAACACCAGACGTACCTACACACACTCACCAGTGGGATCATGAAACTCTGAGTCAGTTCGAGCAAGTAGCGCTTCAACAAAGCTGTCTGGACCTCGAGCGGGCGTTTGCTCGTCACTCCCTGAAAATAGAAAGTGGATGTGTAAGTGGAGCGACTCGCAGCCGAAATCATTAACACCTTAAAGCTGTATTTGTTTCCTTGTCATTTCAAGCATACTCCTGTCACAGAAGAGACAAACATCCTCAAAACAATGATTTTCGTATATTTCTACCACAGCAACCAACAAGTAAACAGTCACTTACAGACAAATATAAGAGATAAAGACGAAAAAGCTTGATACAATATGATCGAAAAACAATATATTTGAATCCAATGAAACTGACGATCCTAAATTGGCTGAATCTCTCATGAACTTATATATTTAGGGTATTGACTAATAATGATGGCAAGTTGATTGAAGAACACAATCGGGTGATCCCTTGCGCATTCGGTACCGCAAAAAAACTATCTGCTTCGACAATCAGCTTCTGCTCTAACCAGAAAGTAGGGACGACCGGGTAGACAATTTCCACCGGGTACTAAATCCGAGCATTTGAATGTACTATTTGCCGGATCCGGGTACGAACCGAGTAGTAGTGTGCCGTCACTAGAGCGGCCACTCCTGCAAGTATCCTTGCCTCGTCAATCGTCGTCATGTATGGCAAAATTTAAAATTAAGAATTTTCTTATACTGAGATTTAACCAAATAATGTTGTACCTGTGATAAATTAATAACAATAATATAAATTCAATCTTAGCCTTTTAATATCGCATACATAAATCTAGAAACTATATGATTAGGCACTAAATAATATCGATGAACTTATCTATCGAATTACGATTTACTTAATTATGGTTTCAATTTTTTTAACTATCTATTTGCATGCATACTATTTGGCAAGGCGAATACTTCTGAATAGTTGGATATTTGGCTGAGGCGAATGTCCGAGGTGATTTCTTGTCAGTCCCTACCAGAAAGTGTGTAATCCAAATTGCTGATTTGTAAGCAAATAGAAAATCATATCCAAATATTTGATTCATGAAGTTGAAATGGAATTCATTAGTGTAACTTCTTCAGAATGGTCATTTATTACCTTCAGCAAGTTCGTCAGAATGGCCATTTATTACCCTCAGCAATTTCTTCAGAATGGTCATTTCTTACCTTCAGCAATTTCTTCAGAATGGCTTTGTCTTTGCTGAGAAATGGTTTGTACCTGGTGTAAACTCCTTCCAAAGCAAAATATCACAATTAGTTTAGGAAGGCATAGTATGCCCAGTACAACAAATGAGCTCGCTAAACTTTTCTAAAACTGGGTTTCCAAAAACAATAATCTTATCACTGTTAGGATTTCACATTTCTGCTGAAATGATCCATTTTGGCCATTTGGGTTTTTACCCTGTAACCCCCAGGCAGGGAGATCTGTTATACCCCGGCCACTGGGTTCCCGGCTGCCCGGTAGGATTTAGTTACTGCAAGCAGCATCCACCCCGTGACAAGGATGCACAAGCCGGGATTTACCCTGGAATATATAGGGCTAAGCATGCCAGTACTACAAATTCTTAATAAACTTGTGCAATATCCTCTCATACACTGTCAATAAAATCTGAATTCAAGAAAATAAATCCTTTACACCCAATAATATTCTAAGACACCAAAATAAATTGAACAGATGCAGTGCAAATTCTGTCTGCGATGCAATAGACACAGCCATATAACTGCTTGATTACATTACATTACAACAGATGGTTTATTTCAGCTAAGCGCACAACCTGGACTGCATTCCAGAGCCTTCATCGTTGACCCTTTCTTAAGACGACCAAGTGTTCGAGAGAGAGGAGCTGTACAGAACAAAACCAGTCACATACTGTAGAATATGACGCACTTGATTGCAGATTGCAATAACACAGTGCTTCAACGTACAAAAATATGGCATGATGGCCGATTGGTTAGAGCGGTCGACCTGTAACGCGGAGAGTACGGCTTCAATCCTAGTCCGAGGAGTTACTGTGTAGAGACCTTGATCAAGTCCTTCATGCTTTGCAATAGAATTGCATCTGTGCCATCATCTGCGCACTTCTGAGCTTTTTAAGAATGGCAATATCAAATGAAACTGTAATATTAATTTGTTGCATAAAATTGTGCCTACACGTATCTGTTTTATATTTTTTCTGATTACCTTCCAATAACCGACCATTTTTAAAAAGGCTGGACTGTGTGACAAAGTCTTTATAAGGCATGCATTTGAAGATAGATCTAGAAGGGATTGAAAAGAATTGTTACTGTGGGATCAACAGCACATAATGTAAGCATTCACTTGGAAACTGTTATCAAAATCACTCACCTATTTTCAGGAAAAAATCATAAATCACTTACCGATAACCATAAAAAAATATCAAAATCACACACCCATTGCCAGAAAAACTCATCTCCACTTTCGAAAAATAACTTTAATGGAAGAATATTGAATAATTCAAAACATTATTTAAAGCAGCTTCCTTTTACAAGAACCTAAAGCTAAGATGATGAAGCCAATGCATTCACCTTCCTGCATCTCTCCGATTCGGACAACGTGGGGCCAGTGTTGCAACGTTTTGACAAAGAATGGGTTTGTAACACCCAGTATTACGCCAGGCCTGAAAGAAATAAAAAACAGGGTACTAGTCAAACTAGTTAGATAACCCGTTTGTCTTTACTGTGCATGACTCAAGCAAACATTCATCAGCATCACTGATATTGATTTGCTGCTTTTTCACAAGTAAATAAATAAGTTAAACAAATAAGGCAAGAAACTTACCCTATTAAAAGAAATCTATAAAAATCAGGTACAACTCACGGTGCCTGCGTTTTGGTTGTGTATTCACGGAACTCGCTGTCATGTATCGTGAAGTACGGACGGTGATCGCTGCAGTATTTCAGCGGCCAAATCATGTTCACCAAGCCTTGAACTGCATTGGCGCTCAGTGTCGGCGATGATGTCATAACGACCAGCGGCTGAAAAAACGGAATGCAGGAAAAGTATTCACTGCAAGCAAGAATTCCACGTCACTGGTATTTCTTCTTCTTTTCGTTCCAGACAGAGAAATGTCACATGTTAGATGTGCAGTATCGGTCATGTAGAGCATGCAGAGACTAATTGCGTGGAATTCATCCCCTCATTCATGAATTTACCTAGCGCCCTTTCACGGTAACTATTGAAAAGTGCTCCAACTCCAGCCTGGACAAAAAGGTAAGTTATCACACTGCCATAAAATGTACCACTACATGATTTCTGGAACTGACGTAACTGCAGAGAAAGGCCGTTCCAAACCCTAGGACCTACCACAGACAATGTGCGATGTTGCTGTACGGCATGAGAGTTTATCGAAGCTAATTTAAGTTGAACAGCTGAATGATCAACAATAATACCACTTTCACAACTATCACCAGCATTAACACTCACCTCTCCCGTTAGAACAAGTTCCCACAGCAACTGAACATGGACCAAAACCGGCTGGAACGCTCTAAACACAAACCACAACAGCACACACCTTTGTTACCAGCTACCATAGTAATCCAACATAAATATATCGTAAGGATCACTCAATGTTACTGAGACATATAAACTACAGATTTCAAGCATGCATACATGAGCAGAAATAAGCCTACATTGGCCTCTCACTCTTTAAACGAGTTCCTTTTATCCTGGGGCTTTCATACTGAGATACACCTACGAATGGACACTGTGTAATAGATGCTGTATAAATCTAAGGATACGATATGATACATATGCAGAAGCAAACTATTAAACGAACATATGCAGAAACTAATCTACATATGCAGAAACAGTCACTATTTAAAAATCGGTTGATCTCATTCAAAATTAAGTGAATAAAGTCCAAAGAATAACGAGTAAACACTCAATATATTGGACTGCATTTTCATCTATACCAAAACGGAAACGACAACACTGAAACCACTTACGAGAACAAGTCGACTTCGTGCACTGAAGGTAGAATTATGTTCGCAGGAAGCTAAAAGAAATACAGAAAAAATTACATCGCATTTCAACAACACATGCAACATCCTTGTTTCATCTTTATAAAAGTTGCAAGATTAGGCATTTCAACAAGTTTCCGTATTTTCCACAGCTTCATCATAACAACACAAAACAGCTGAAAATGTTCAGCATACTGACAAGTCTTGCACAAGAGCATGTTTCACTAATTTCTTTGGGAAAAGGTAATAGTAGGCATAACACAAAAGTCAAAAGTAATTTACTTTTATTTTCATTAGCCACAGTAAAATAATGGAGCTTTAGAAAGGATAAAGGCAGTGATGATAGACACAGAAATATTCGGAAATTCGTCAGATAACAATTTTGTGGACTTACCAATTCCGGTTCCTGGCTTCGGACGTGATTTGAGATTCCGATGACTTTGTCTGCCCGACATGGAATTCGCACCTGCAAGAAGACTAAGTCAACTAAGTCTAAGATTCAGTGTTTCTGTTTAAATACACAGCATTATTAAACTCAATTAATCTTAACAGTGCAACAGCCAGCAAAGTCAATGAGGTGGGATGTTGCAAGGTTGATGCCAAAACCAAGGTCAAGGACCCACGAGGCCAAGGACCAATGAGGTCAAGGATCCATAAGGCAAGGCCAAGACCTATAAGGACAAGGACTGACGAGGCTGAGGAGAGGACCCACACTGGTCCCACAGGGCAAAGGACCAACAAGGCCAACGGCCAATAAGGCCAGGACTTGCAAAGCCAAGGATCGATGAGGATGAGGCCAGGACTCACAATGTCAAGAACCTGCAAGGTTAAGGGCAGAGAGACCCACAGGTACAAGACCGAGGATGAGGACAGGAGCCACAAGCAGAAAACCAAAAAAAGGATAGGATCCACAAGGACATGGACCAATTAATTTTAGATTCACAAGGAATAATTTTCACTCTGTGTAATTAGCATAATAAGAACAGTGCACAAGGACATTCTAGGACCAGGTCAAAGGTCAGAAGAATTACCTGTAAAAGAGATCCAACGAGAGGCAGGTTCAGAGTATCACCCGGCACAGGCGAAGACCACTGATCGATATTGTGGCAAACTATAAATTAACAATCAAGATTTTTAAACATGTTTAATCAGTTTTGTTCTAAAAAACATCAACCAACATCAAAATCACTGCTGACACAGTAAAAGCAAATGCATAAACGTTAAGATGTCAGTGTAGGCCCAGTGATGTCAATGTGGGTCAGGCAATGTTGGTGTAGGCCCGGTGATGTCAATGTGGGTCAGGCAATGTTGGTGTAGGCCCGGTGATGTCAATGTGGGTCAGGCAATGTTTGTGTAGGCCCGGTGATGTCAATGTGGGTCAGGCAATGTTGGTGTAAGCCTGATGATGTCAATGCGGAACTGGTGATGTCATTAATTGGGAAATGTGCATGCCCATGCAGGGAAGCTCTGTTGCACTGTTACGTCCTATGTTCCACGAACCAAAGCAAACATTCTGTTCTTATGGCATGAATTCCAACAGCAAAATGTCACCCCTTATCAGATGTCACCCCATTTACCTCTGCATAAGTGAACAATAAGACATAAAGGAATGTCTGGCTAGTGTCCAGATCTCAGCTCCATACAGGAGAACAGTTCGCATGCATTCCTAGAAAAGGCAGAGGTTGGTGTTCAGCTGGAAGCCAGGACAAATTCCTCGTCAGTTCCCTGGCAAAGGTCACGCGTCACCGAACCTCGAGTTTTGTGATATGAAGACTGAAATACTTGCCTGCTTCTATGCTCGGCAGGCCGTTTTCGAAGTACTGTGGGGCGATGATGCCGATCAAATAGCTGAACATCGAAACGAAGGGCAACTTGGATATGATAACGACAGACTGAAAGAAATGGGCTGACGGAAATTACAATCACTATTATCGTCAAAACCAGTTAATTCCAATCTATAGCAATTACTTTGCAATCTAGAGTCTCCTAAACTCTGCCACTCCTCGTACTTTGGAGGTGCCAGTCTCAAGCCTGGATAAAGTAGGAGGGTAATGCCATCATACAGTGTTGTTAAACCGAAACTACCACTACTAGCCAGTCCTCTCCCCTTGCTGTCTAATCAACCCACCAACAATTTAACATTTATATAGCCACCAATGTCACCAAGACTCTTTGCACATTACAAAGAGGTTATTTATAGCAAGGCAAATTTAACATAACTGCTCATTTATTACAATAGAATGCTATAAAACTTTGATTTGATAACTTGCAACGTTCTCAAGTGCACATTGAAGAGAGGTGAGAGAAAAGATTAACATAAACTGGTTTGAACAGATAAGCATTAAGGTTAGAGCAAAAGACAGTATCGGTGGGAGAATGGGAGGGGTGCAAACACGGAGAGCCAGACAGAGACCAAGCATCAACGTATGAATGCCGGCCAAAGACACAATTCATTCATTCATTACTTTCGAAAATTTATATTGCACTTCTTCAAGCAAAACTACTCAGAGGTGCTCCCAGCCCAGCCACGGCAAAAAAGAAAAGGCTTTAACGGCTTACAGAAGGTAAAGTAGATAATTAGTCAACTGCAGCCAGCTAGAGTTCTCATACCAGAGTCGCCAGGAAAAATAAACAATCACCTTCTGGAAATAGCCACGACGAATAGTTCGATCCTTGATTTGTCGAAAGTAAACATAGCCGTAGTAGTAGCCATTATCCATCTGGAATAGTCAAGAGACGTCACCAGCTCTATGAACGACTTCTACTAACTATGTTACGACTTACACAGAGATTTATATATGCATCGAAAATACAGATTCATTACAGCTGCTACGGTGATTAATACTGAAAGAACTTCTCAATAGAAAAATATCATAATACATATTTGTACTACTATGGCAAATGGTGAACATGTCCTTCCTCTGATATCATAGTACAGATCAGCACGAAATTTAAAGTCAAGGTCTTGACTGTGGGTCTTTATCAGTTGCCATTTCTTCTCTTGTGTAAACTGCATCACCTAAATCGCTTAATTAAAGATTATCTATTTAATTTGACAATATAATAACGATCATTGTATGATATACAGTGATGGAAGTAATTATTGCATCACCCTGTGGTAAAAGCTAGAAGTGGTACAACAAAATGTTAGAATGCAATGAGTAAAAATAATGAATTTTTCTCATTTTCAACTATATATCAACCAAAAGACATTCTTGAAAACATGTAAATAATTGATTTCATGCTTGTTTACAAAATCATTTGAGTGACATTAATAAAACAAATGACCTTAAATGTGTTAAACCAATTTTTAGCTTTCAGTAGGGTGCTGCAAAAATTATTTCACAACTGTATATTAACTTCTATATTTATCCTGAAGCTGATTTTATTTGTCAAATATGAATCCACCAGCCTCTATTCACCACACACCCAAGCTGTACACGGTTGGCAAAGGAATTAGAAGTCTTAGATGTTTTGTCATTATTATTATTACCGAAATTTGATACCGCCCTTCTTTCAACATCCTTTGCTCAGAAGTGCATAAGTGCTTTAGTTAAATTATCCTGAGAGCCATATATTTTCAGGATGAATAATCAAAACGCAACATTGACCAGATACCTGCACTGCGGCTGGACACTCGCGGTTGTAGCTGATGTAGGATGGCTGCAGAATCTTTCGTCCCGGACATTGTCGAATACGAAAGTGAAACTGGGTATCTCCCATGCACCCTGAAGCCAAGAAACCCTCCAATTATTGTACTATTGCTGCAGGTGGCATACGTCAGTTATGCACAGTATGTATTGTATGGCGACTTCAGAAAGAAAAAAATGGAGAAATAAATGTAGGCTGATCATGACGGCCGCCGAAGTTCAACGAACTGACAGCACAAGGTGATGTATTGTATACATGGACACATGTATACTATGTATAGTATGTGTGTATGTATGTACTGTATATAAAGATTTATAAAGTGCCTCTAACAGTGAGACCTAATCACAGGCAAACCCAGTGTGAAATGTTCTGTGAGAAAATAAAAGTCTTAAGAGTACGGGCAGAAACAGAACCATTTCCAGCCAGGATCAAAGAACAAGCCAAAAGAGAAAATTGTCCCAAAAAAAGGCCGACAGACTCAGAAGTGTGGCATTGAGCAGCAGAAGCTGTCCAAGGTCAATCAGATCAGTTTATCCTCGATAAGAAAGTAAACGAGACTTCTAAGTTGATTGAAGTTCATGCAAAATCTAAACAATATAACTTTTGAAAACACAAAAAATCATGAAATTCTAATGTATGTATGTACATGACCATTTATACGGCACCTTATAAGAACCTCACAAAGGTGCCTAATGTTCCTATAAACACAAGAACAGCAAATGAAACAAATGAAACACAAAAAAACAACCCACCAGAATTCGAGTCCGGAAACGACAAGTAACATATGTTGGTTTTCTGAAAACAAAAACTGAAACTTCACAGCACATCTCAGAATACAGTTCAAGCTCCTCAGTGTGTCCCTGTACAGTTCTGCAAGGGCCACAGCCTCAACATAAAAGGGCGGTGGTCAGTACTCTTCCTTGCCGTCTCATCTTCTCACAGACAGAGTGCAGTCAGTAATTGTAATTCAAAGGAACACTTATATAGCGCTTACGACTCAACGCATAGCTAAATGGAGAACAGGAAAGCATTCAGGCGTCTCCAGAAGACAGCAGAGGGAAGAGAGAGCAGCTCCTCCCGAAGAGGAAGGAAGAGGTTGTTCCAGCTGGTGGGACCCATGATAGCAGAGTTGGCTTTAAGGTGCGGGTGAAGCAGAAATCTTGAACTTAATATCTACTCTGGCAGGAATTTGAACACCTGATCTGTGTTACACTTATTTATTTACTGCAACTACTGCAAATGCAAATTAGATGTTAAATCATAAGAGATTTTAGAATATGCAGAAGAAAAGTTACCTCTTTGTCAGTTAACTTTACATGGCCAGGATATATGAGCTGAAATGTAAAAGTCATTGCTTGATACAAACATCAATTAAAGACACTGCATTATAATGTAGGAAAGGTAGCTAAGGAATTATGACACAGATACAGAACAGACGTTATCCAACAATTGCATGACTGAGTCTGCTTATTTTACTCCAACAACCATAAGAAAGTTTCCTATGCACAAGTGTCTTTACCAACCAGCAGCATAATGTCATAACAACATGTAAAAGTTCAGAAAACCATTGCTTTTTGAAATAACGAGCCAAAGTTATGAGCATTTCCAATGCCCCTGTACGTGATGAGACTTTACTGTGGCCCTAGCATTATCAGCTGACTCGGTATAGATTAACGAGAGGATCTTGATTGTTCATGAATACAATGCCAGTTTTAATGACTAACCAAGTTATTCTAAAATTCACAGTGATAACAACTTATATTTGTGTTAATTTGGATTAATAATTCGTGGCAGTTTCAAGCTCCTACGGTTCAAACATGACAAATGATACCTTAGTGTCGTCTGGCATGTCTATTTACCTCCATCGCCTGGCCCAATTCCAGGTCAAATGTAACCACGCAAACGCACTGAACCCAGTTGTGAAAACGATCCCATGGCAATATGGTGGGGCTCTTGAGCGACTCCTCGTGGGCCATTATTGGTCAAATGAGACGATAAGCGCAGGTTAAATCGTCATTTAACAACTTCTAATTTTGTCCTTTCAACATTTGTCAAATATAACGTTCATCGCTTTTCTTGTGTCACACCACTTTTTACAGTTCTTTACGGATCAACATGACCTACATTCATCCTGTTGTCATTCATTATAAAAAACGGGATGTCCATATCCGCTGTAATGCGTAACGAGAAAGCAACTTTAATCAGTTACAGCTAAGCAAGAGAAAGATTACGATTGGTTTGCGACTTTAACCACACTATTTTGCTGATTTATCAGCTTCAAAATTTATTGAGTGAAATCTCTGGCAGCTTATATAATAGTTCATTAAGGGTGATTTTGTAGATACTATCTATTTTAGAAAGATCTTGGGTAATCTGTTGTAGCGCGATAAATATACGCCTATAAAAATTATAAAACAAAGCAATAAAAAATCGAAGTCAGGCATTAAATATAGAGTCCCTGATGACTTTAATTGATAGATAATGTGAGCAAGTATAAATGATGACAAATTGTCACAAGACTCTAATTTGACTGTCGACAGTCATACACGACGTCCATTAGGCCTATTTTTTTTACATCAATGGAGATTTTCGAAAAATTCTGAGCGCTCACAAAAGCCACGTCAGGGAGATCATTTTATTCATCTGCATTATACTAAATCAAGTCCGCAATAGCCTAGCTTCGCGTTTCGTTCCGGTGCCAGCCCTGCCAGGTCAAAATCCGAAGAGGTCAAGCCGAATGGTGCTGTGATGATGATGACGGTGATCGTGTGGTGGCGCAGTAGAATCTGGATCGGATATAGTATCGTTCAGGCGGATAGGTAGATTCAACGAAATTTATTTTATTGATCATAATTTTATACGCATGTAAACTTATTACACCAATACGCTTACCACTCTATTTGACTACCGCACTCACCACACGCAAGTTTAAAAATTAGAGCTCGTCTTCCCGTTTTTAAAGTCATTGTCTTTGACGTTGAAGACATGGACGAGGCTCGTTGATTATAATACTAATTTGTTATAAAAAATACAATATGCGTTGCTTTGCATAGACTCCTTATTATTGCGTCCCAGCCAGTTGCACGCTTTTACCCCGAATAAATTTCAAGACATTTGCGCGAGCGATCAGAAACGGTAACTGATCAGTTTTAGTAAAATGCCGTTAAATATTAACATGGTTGCATCGTGTTAGGTCCGTCTAAAATTCGGGGATGGGCGTATCAATGAAACCTCTGCACTAAGACAACCGCTGACTGAATTGTGACTTTTAAATAGGGAATCAGAATTAATAGCATTAAATGAGGTTCCATAAATTTTTCAAATATATTTACGTTAGAGCAAAATACTGAGTCGTGGGCATGCGTTTAGTATCGGGTTCTTAGGTTGTTGAAGAATTATTGTGTGCTGTAATTGGTTCTCGTAAAATATACACGAACTATATATGATGGAGATCAGTGTTTCTGTCATATTCTGTTCGGGTAAATGCCGGAGGTTGAAGGATGCATGGAAATTCTAGTGAAAGTTACTGGAATCAACAGCGACTGGTCTAGCACAAGATTGAACATCTGAGAATTTGGCTCCATCTTCTATCATTTGCCTCTTTTCTTTTTATTTGCATTTGATTGTTACTCCAGATGTCATTTTAGTCGACCAATCATGGCACACAAAAACCGTTTTCTTCTGGCCATTGACAGCATACCAAGCGATGCATATTTTCAGAATCCTGCTCACCCTGATACCAAATGTTTGCCGAGTCTTGAGCCTAGAAAATAATAGTTGTTAGAACTTGATAAGCTGTCTGTGTCAGTTGCAGAAACATTTTTGTATACTTATAAATTATGCAGAAAGTAATAAAGTATGTATTTCATTAGGATTTTAGTATTTCATTTTGGACTGGTTTTTATTGCTAATGGTAGTTGCATTGTTAATTTATCACCAGTCTGAGGAGTGCATGTTATATGTTGTATGGAAAACATCAATGAGTAAAAAAAGAGGAAATACTATAAACCTACACAGACTTATGCAATGAATATCAAGTGAAGGCCATTTGTACTTGTAAACAATGAGACCATCCACATTGTGGAAGAATGTAGGGCAATGTGCTCTACCAAAGGTCATTGTGCAAATTGTAGTCTATGTACTTGTAAACAATGTGACCATCCCACATTGCAAGAGAGAATGAATGTAGGGCAATGCATGCTATCAAAGGTTATTATGCAAATAGGCAACAGTGGTATGTGCTTGGATAGAAAAAGGGTGAATGTTGAGTTTTGCTTCTGAGAATCATTTCGTGTGATATTCCTAATGGATGCGTGCCAAATAAAAATTTACGTTCTTGCAAGTTGTGGTTTGTTTCAAATGCACAGGAGTTTGCCTGCAATGTTATTACTGTGAATAAAAATATTTTGAAAATCTTAAATACGTTTTTTCATGCTGATTATTTATTTACTCTTGGTTTCAACAGTTCTTCCATTGCCTAGAGTTCTACCTTCTCTTGAAAATCTGCAAAAGAAGGAAGGCCGCAAGCAGTGATTTGTTGAGATTTATCGAACAATACATCATGTAAAATGCTGTTGGAACGTTAAGAGTGCAATTGCTCACTTGTTGGATTGTGGTTGTCTTTGTGTAAGCTAGACAATCTACCAGAACCAGGACTAATATTTTGACTGGGTTTCTGATTTGGTTCACCAAAGAAATCTTCATTCCTCTGCTCATGGCGAATGGGTTCCTTTCTCATGCATCGCCGGCATTCTCTGTTATGCAGCATCACTCTTTTTCAGTGGATGGGCCATCGATCTGTAATGACCTCTGTGTGTTGCCTTACACAGCGATTCTGCTTGAGTGGCTGATTTGGGTTTAGCCGTAGTTCAGTAGGCCGCATTCATCATTCTGACGGAACTATTTTATCGAGCTTTGTTTTAGAGTCTGGGTTATTGAGACTAAGTGCTGTGGAATACACGTTTTCAAGTTGTAATCGATACACAAATTATATGAGAAATATTTTCTTGAACGTGTATAGAACTGTTTAAGACATTCATTTAGATAATATATGAGTAGCTAGTTCCGGGAGAGGCGCTATATAAATTCTCAAATACGATACACATGTTGGATCATTATCCAAATTCAGGTCTTCTTGTTTTTTTATAAACTAGACCCTCTTTACAATTGTATTTGAAAATTTATATAGGGGCACTTCAAGGGTTCCCACTGAGTTGGCAACACAAGACAGAATGGAATGTATTGGTTTACAAAAAGAAAAAAAAGTGCTAAATAGCTCATGTTGAAATTGAATTAGCAGACACAGTAGTTCTAATAAAATTATAAAAATTACTATAGAGTTTGTAATGATTCAAAGGTTACAAGGTGTATTTAATTATTCTTTTTTAAGCTGTACTACTGAATCACTTCAGACTGGTTATTAGCTTGGTAATGTAATGTGATGGAACATTTATAATTAATTAGTTAACTAATTAGGACTACATCAAAAAGATAAAATTGTCATGAAAGTTTTGTGAATCTGTATGCAGACTAGGTATGGCATGTGGGACACATTCTGTCATGGTGACAATTATACATAATATTCAAGAAGTTGAATTCTGACTGGGCATCCTGCCGTTACAGTTTGCATGCCTTTGGCCTCATACAATGTTGTTCTCCACAATCATTGCAACTTCATGTTACAATTCTCAGGATTTTGATAGAAATTGCTTGATGCAACCAATTTTTGATTCTCCCAGAGTATGATCAGTTTCAGCTCAGTGTTTGTTTTCATGCCGATCATACCTGTGAAAGAGGCCTGCAATTCTATTGATACTGTGGTTCTTGGTGCAGAAATTGGTAAGCTTGTTTGTTAAACCGCTGGCTATTGTTATGATACCCTTGAAAGCACAGACTGCAACAGGTGAAAATAATTCATTTTCAGACTACAACTTTAGGAAAATAGTTTCTTTTAAATGTATATCTTGAGGAAGTCTTGTTTTAAGTGTCTTTCTTACAAGATAATGACATTATTTATCTTATGGCTGACTTATCCTTTCAATGTGTTCATATTTTTAGAGTGTGTTTGATATGATTCTATTTTTTATGCGTCACACTTTGATAATTTGAATTTGGGAAAATAGTCCCTATTCTATACATTGTGCTTAACTTTATTCTGATTTTCTTTCCAGAATATTTTACAAATTGTCGAGAAAGGTTCATGTCAAATGAGTTCTGAACCTTACCGTGCGTTGTGCATCAGTTCCTTAAACCCAGATGCTTCTGATGACGATGTGAAAGAATCTCTGTTGGAGATACTTAGAGATTTCAAATTTGTAAATGCAAAGGTTCTTTGTGAAGCTGATAAAGAACGCTCGGTGTTCGCGGTGTTCCGCTATGTCGAAGACGCCGAAGAAGCATTTGCAATGCACAAAGACATGCAGCTTTGTGGTAAACCTGTGGACGTAAGTCCAATTCCGATCAAAGACCCAATCATGGAAACACTTCTTCTTGGGAATAAATCTAAGCCGAGGCGAGAAAGTGAGCCCAGACACACACCGAGAGGAGGAAGGGGTGCATCCAGAATTTTTCGCCGTGGTCGTGGACGGGGAAGATCTTCAGATTTTTATCAACAGCACCAGCCAATGTTTAGTAAGAAACGCAAATTTCATCCTCCCAGCCGTCACCTCTTCATTGGAGGCATTGCGCCGTGCACATCAGAAAAGGATCTGAGAAGAATTTTTGAGCCGTTCGGCTTTGTTATATCGATTGACAGGAAGCCAAATTACGCGTTTGTGAAATTCTTTACAATTGATATGGCTCTTCGTGCTAAAAAGGCATTGCACGGCGAACTGATTGACGGGGCATCTTGCAAGATTGGATTTGGAACTTCGGCTCCAACGCCTTGTCTCTATGTTGGAAGAATTGGTCCGTGGACTAGCGAAAAGGAAATTCTGAGTGAATTTAGTCAATTTGGTAAAGTGGTAAAATTCGAATGGCCACAAGAGAAGAACTATGCATACGTTTTGTTTGATCGCGTGCGAGAGGCAGAGAGTGCCTACGAAAGTCTGCAAGGCCTGCCGCTGGGTCGACAGAATAAACGGATCTTGCTGGACTTTGCTGATGAAGATCAGATTGAGTCTCGATTTAACTATGAAGAGCCTGGCGTGAGTACTGACGATGTGGGCTATAATGATGAAGCCGACTGGAACGAATTTGATGATTACGGCTACCAGGATGATGATGATGATGGTGAGTTCTCACATATTCAAAGCCCGGGCAGACACGATTACGACAGATATGCTTCAGAATCAAGCAGAAGAGAAGATCATTATGAAAGGTCTCCGCCGATAGATGAGCGAGAGTGGCGCGATGACGAAGATGCGAGTTATTCTTCGCGAGGTAGAGGTTGGCATGGTAGGGCTGATGCAAGAGGACGTGGTAGCAACAGACGAGGCGCTTGGAGGGGATATTACAGAAAGGAGAGAGATAGTACAGGTACGAGTCTGAGAGGGCGTAGGCAAAGCAGAGAGAGAGATACAAGAAGATATGACAGAGATTACGAGAGCGATGACAGAGGTTATAGGAGAGACGACCGAAGGGAATACGAAAGAGATGATCGACGAAGTCATGGAAGAGATGATCGACGTAGTCATGAAAGAGATCGACGTAGTCATGAAAGAGATCGACGTAGTCGTGAAAGAGATGATCAACGTAGTCATGATAGAGATCGACGTAGTCATGAAAGAGATCGACGTAGTCGTGAAAGAGATGACCAACGAAGGGACAAGCGAAGAAGTCCTGACCGTGACAGTCTGAGAACTCATGGAAAGAGAGAGCGAAGTGCTGACAGTCGGAGAAGCTTCGAGAGAGACTATCGAGCTCGTAGAAGCCGCAGCGGAAGCTTTGACAGAAGCCATCACAAGAGGTCGCACAGGAGTTCAAACAGAAGCCCAGAAAGAATTATCCAGCACACAGAACACGATAATAGACGAAGTTCTGAAAGGAATTTCACTGTAATGCCAAATCAGTCAATGCCACCAAGTCAGTTGCCACTACTGAATCCTCCTTACCCTCCTCCTACTTTACCCCCAAATGCTGCTATATATCCACAAAACCCTCTGGCTGTATTTCCTCAACCAAGTGTAGTTCCAACTTATCAGCAGACAATGCAAGATCCATACTCATCAGCAGCACCTGTTAATTACTATGCTCCAGTTGCCCAATCGTTGCCAGACTTTTCAGTTCCTCCTCCACCATTAAGAAACTTTCCAGGTGCTGTACAAGAACCTTTGGCAGTTGCACCCAGCAGCATGCATACACAACTGGGAAGCACTTCACACGAGATTGCGTCTCGCTTTCCAGTGGTCTGGAGTGGCGCTCTTGTGCTGAAAAATAGTGCATTTGTGACCAATATGTATCTGTTGTCTGGAAGTGTTTTATTGGTCGATGCCCTGCTTCGAGACCAGTCGGCTGATTGTCCGGTGCTGAAAATCACTCAACGACTTCGACTCGACGAACCCGACAAGGTCAAGGAAGTCGAGCGTCGTGTCAACATGTCGGGCCGTAATGGCTGCAGCGTGCTGCTTGCCGTGCCAGCCACCGCAGAAGTTGGTGATGTTAATAATATAATCCAGCAAAGGCCACTTGCTGCTCTTGGCTCGTATTTGAGGGAAAAGGCGGTGGCTGCTGTTATTTTATTGCCACCTGGATCAAATGCTGGAGCACATACCGGAATATTGCATGCATTTCCACCGTGCGAATTCGCGCGTGATTTCTTGAGGAGAGAAGCTCCGGAACTTATGGAAGATTATCCGAAAGATGACCACTTGTTGGTTATTGTGATGCGTGAGACCGGAGAGTAGACATTATGTTTGAAACGTTCTTTATCATCATAAAGATTTTTACAAAAATTACATTGTTGCAACAACCTTCTTTAAATTCATCGTGTGCTATTTAAAGCATGAGGACTACGTGGACTAGCTCTTGGAAAGACATTAGCAAGAGTATTTAAATTGTGATGGAACTTGTTCACTGAATCCTTCTTTATCAACTGCGGATGATTTATTAGACAGACATGATGAGGGCAAGTATGCACTTTTGAGAATTTGATCAGTTTAACAATTTTTTTTAGAACTTTCTCTTAGTTTTTCTTTGTGTGTTACAACAGAGGAGGGTCAACCTAAACACTAGATTTCAACAAGTTGGACTTATTATTGAATTCTATGTTTTTTTTAATTTCAGAAATATTTTCACACTTGCCACAATTCATATTTAACTTTGATTCGTGCTTTATGCTACATTCACAAGCACTGATTCACACAGCTGTGCCACGAATCTTCTGTCTTGTTACAATGATTACATACATCTTTGGAATGCTACAGCAATATAATTTTAGAGTCTTTGTTTTCAGTTGTGAATACTTGCGACTGACATTATGCCATAAACCTGAGTTTGCATGCATTATGGAAACGCAAGGTCCATGTATTACCTATGTGCAGTATTTTGAAGTTTATGCAGGACAGCATTTTAACTACTGCAAAGAATCGTCATTGATGCTATATGCATCAGTTATAATTGAAGATTTGCTGTTAGCAATATAATTATCTGCTCTCATGGAGCTCCAGTTATGGACCAGTGAAAGAATCTTATGATTATATCAGACAACTGTACCTGGTGACTATCGTGAAGATAGATCTTTGTGCTGTTATTGTGGATTTTTAATCCAACCGTGGGATTCATCAGTGACAACTTTGATGTACTGCCAGATAGATAGCTGGAGTACCCAACTGTGCAAGAATTCTGCTCTGCTGTCAAATGTTAATGTGGCAGTTTTGTTCCAAGTTTACAGTGATGCAAGGAAATCCATACTATCCATAGTAGTTTTCATAAGAAAGAGAGGTTTCAGCAACCATACTTTAACCACTGAATTAAAATGTACCTTTTACAAGATTTGCTGAGTTTTGCCTCTTGCCATTCAATGTTTGGATGCTTGTACAATTGTACATGACAAAATGAAGACACTGAAAGCAAATAGATACTGAGAATGATTGAAGGTGAAGAAATTAGGACATGTCCAGCAACATGTGCATGATATAAAGGCGACAATTGTTTGATCAAATGCAACACATGTATATACATGGTAAAGTTGCTTTTACTTTTAAGCAACTTCTGCTTTGGATTTAAAGATGATGCCATTTCATGAAATATTTACTGAAGTTTAATCGGTGTATTTATTACTAGATTATGCAGTCACCAATGAAATTGGTAATCTACAGCCTTGCTGTGCACCTTTGAGAATGGACATTCCCTTAAAGTTCAAAATCTAATGGGTGTGCTTATAAATGCGTGGAAACGTATTTCTGACTTCCTCTATAACGTTTAACCATATTTTGTGGCACATGAAAGACATCACTGATTAGCTATGCAGTATATGGCTATTGATAGACTTGTTTACAGCTGTAGTAGCGTTTCTGCCTGTGTTGTGCTGCGATGTGGCTTATGTTTTGAAGAAAGAGTTCTTCGCGATTACAGTAGGTTGTTTAACTCTGAATTCAGATTCTTCAATTGTTCCAATACATGTATACACTTGAGTGGATTTGAAATGCTAATAGAGTTCGTGATTGAATGTCACAAATAATAATGCTGATATTTTGCTAAATGTACACGTGGACCAATGTCCCAGCCTGGGTGCCGAGGTACCTAAGGTGCCATGGCAATATGTTCAAAACTACTTATTTTTACTACTGGCAAAGACCTATAGCTTTGTTAACTCTGGAAGTAGTGTAGAAATATTCACAGCACTGCAACTGAGTACAAAAGAACTTACAATGAAGTCATTTGAGTAAATTACTAACAGCTAAGACCAGATGGCTGAATAGCTTAATAATATATTCAGTCTTCAGGCCTTAACTGTTAGTGATTTTACCATATTATGGGCGCCTTGCTCTATAAAAGGTTGGATTCAACCACTCGCGGAGAGGAGACAGTAGTGCCGCAACAATGGTCCTTTATTTTGAAATTGACAACATGGTACTTTACAAAGATTGTACTAATTGAAACGATGATTAATAAACGATCAGTCGCATATAGAAACAATGCTTTCCAAAGATCCTTCAGTGGCTGTCGTTGTCAAACACATTATCAATCAATCAACTGTCAACAAAACTTAATTAATGTTTCTACTTCACTGTAAGTCCCTGTTTTGCGAATAAACAGTGATTTAAAACAATTGCGGAAAGGAAGTCGAGAAAGGCCAAGAAGGTCAAACCGCGGGTTAGGCTACAAGATGACACGACACAGCCATCCGAGCATATTCCCGTCAGACTTTTAGTTTTGTTTTCGTTGATCAAGACTTTTCCAAATTGATATGTATTTCCTTACCTCCATTTTTTGCGTCTCGGTCCGCCAATTTAAATGCAGAAGCAACAGACCTTTTTAGAACGAGCCACGCTTTGGGAACAGTTTAGTCATTTATGGTAAACCTATTCTTATCAAATCGTTAAGCCTTTGACTAATCCGTACACAACACCGACATCTAGGCAACAGTCCATTAAAGACATCCGCAAAATACCCAATGTGTTCCCATTCCTCCTCGAGTGTTCGAATATTTCACCTGATTACAACACTCACTGAAACATAGCATCGAAAATAAGAATTGAGACCTAGTTTACCCTATAAGGCTAACTACTCCGAGCAGACAAGAACAGAGGGGGTAGGTGGACCATCCGTCTGGCACTGGCCTACGATTTTGAGTGGACGTATTCGTATACGGTCCTTGATGAAAGTCATAGAAGAAATAGATGTTATAAATAGCCTAATATCTATGGTCCGTGCAAGGCAGTTTTTACGAGTGATTAATCATCAGGCCTATATATATATATATATATATAAATCATAATTCATTCATTCAAAAATTTATATGCGCTCCCGACTCCAGCCCGGACTTGGGGGCCGGGCAAGTCAACCACAAAAGGCAGCTCTACACGATTTAGGGAGCAAAACACCGCCAGTGTTTGAACTTTGACAGTACCAATCCCAAGCCTGGAGAGAGGAGTAGGACGAGACCAAATCATCTTCGATATTGAACGGTGTCGTTAAAAAATCAACAATACATTTAGGGTACAGGCGTGACTCCAGCGAGTTAGTTAGTGAATTGATGTTTCCGGACCGTGCATCGTAATATCCCGATCTGCCCTTGTCCGCATTTGTGTGATCCTTTCTAACCCCCTTCTGCGGATGTCCTTACAGGACGCTTCCTAGTAGGTCTGAAGCGAGATAAGCGTCAGAAAAGTCCGCAGTCTTTGAGATTATTCTTGATGATGACGTCGGTGACAGCATCGAAGACGAACTGTACGTTGTTGGTGTCCGTGGCACAGGTGAAGTGCGTGTAGATCTCCTTCGTGTCCTTGCGTTTGTTCAGGCTCTCGAACTGCAGCTGAATGTAGGCGGCAGCCTCGTCATAGCTGTTGGCACCTGGCAAGCAACATAATACACGAGATCTTACAAGGAGCCCATATATGAGACCGGTATTCCATTATAGAGCCCACGTGGGTTCCATCTGATGCCAGCGGAAGTGCTGGCATGGCAGGGCAGTTTGTTTGTATGTTACTTTGTTGATTCGTCCGTTTGCTATCTGAAGCCACTGTTAGGCCTACGTCTTTCGCCACGGTTGCACTATGGGGCCATCCATAAATGACGTCACACGCCTAGGGGCAGAGTGTCACTATTAATTAAGTGGAACCTGTTATATTGAGTGAATTTTTAAAAATAAAATCACCCTTCGCATGTTCGATGTGATGATGTGACCTTACATTTCCTAGATCCCTCCCCATCGTCACAAATGGTGTGACCCCTAGGCGTGTGACGTCATTTATTGACGGCCCCTAACTGCCCATAGGATTCTATTTCCTAAGCTCTTTGTGATGAGTGTTTGCTTAATTAAGCGCATTCCACTGTTTCAATACCTGTATATTCCGAGAAACAGATGGTTAGCGGCGACTTCTTGATCTTTTCCTCGAAAAGGTCCTTCTTGTTGAGAAAGAGAATGATCGACGTGTCCGTAAACCATTTGTTGTTGCAGATAGAATCAAATAGCTTCATGCTCTCCATCATTCGATTCTAGACAAGTACAGGATTACGTCATTTTAATGTGACGCTCTAGATAATCATGTCCACGTCAGAAGTACGTCATAATTATCACCACGTGTGGCGATGATGAACCACGTCAGAGTTTCGTTATTAATGTATTGTTCATCAATTGTGTCGATGAAAGCTTCGCATTGAAAGCACATCGCAGCTCATTAAATCTCTTCTAAAGTGGCGCAACTTATGTTAACGAATTCATTAGTTTAGCATCGCCATGTAACAGTGAGTCATCTCCTTCACAGATAGCTATAGAGAGAACAGTGGAAGCACTTTAGTTTGTCGTTGGGAGGCATTGCTGGAGGAGTTCGAGGCGATTGTGACCATTGCGATGGCCAGAAAATGACAATAACAAGAGCAATAGGCTACTAGGACAATGACAACGGTATTGATGACGAGATAACAAAAGTTGGCGATGGTGATGATGATGATGATTGCAGTGAAGCTTGAAGCGCTATGGAGGAGAGTGATATGGACGTTGTCTATGGTACAACGATGGTAACTGTTCGATAACAACGACGATGATGATGATGATGACGATATCGATGATTATGATGAGATGAGCATGGTGTTCTGTTTACCATTTCTTGATCTTCGGCCAGTGTTAAGTCATATTCGCTTAGAGCGACGATGAAGATAATGGCGGTCACTCCTTCGAAACAGTGAATCCATTTCTTTCGCTCCGATCTCTGACCGCCGACGTCAAACATCCTTCGAATTAAAATCAAAGACAGCCTACTTAGTCAAAGTTCTCAGAGAAAATGCTTTGAATCAAAACCAAAGGCATACTTAGTCAAAGTTCTCAGAGAAAATCCTTTGGATTAAACCCAACGACATATTCAGTCATAGCTCTTAGAGAAAATCCTTCGAATTAAAATCAAAGGTATACTCAATAAAAGTACTCAGAGACAATCCTTCGAACTAAAACCAAAGGTATGCTCAGTCAAAGCTCTCAGAGAAAATTCTTCGAGTTAAAACCAAAGACATACTTAGTCAAGATTCTCAGTGAAAGTCCTTCGAAACTGGTCCACATGCATATTGTAATTTAGCACAGGACCTACGAGAGAATCCGTCGAAGCCCAGCAAGACGCTTACTTTCTTAAAGCTGTCAGAGTTATTTTAGGAAGATGCTGCAAGTCGTGAATAATCCTACCATGCTTTATGCACAAATTCATTCGCGCAATTCACATAATTAATTCAAAGAGCCAATTCAAATAGCCAACTAAAAGAGCCAATTCGCAGAGCCAATTCAAAGACCCAATTCAGATAGCCAATGCAAGGACCCAATTCAAAGAACCAATCCAAAGAACCAATTCAAAAATCGCTCGTGAATAAGCTGGTGCCCGGCAATTTGCTTAAAGCATCGACTAATAAGACTAGGGCTACGTAGAATCGTCTCTATTGCATGACTCTGGTCTAGTTTTTTTAAGCTTCGGCTTAAGGCTGTCAACATCGGCGAGTCACTGATAATAATAATAAGGTTCGTGTCAGTCAGCAGACGCGTCTTCCTCCCATCTGTTCAAATGGACAATACACACGCGAATCTTGTAATAATATGCGCTTGCACACGAGATAACCAATGACTCAGGGATATCTAACCATTTAGTATACATGTATATATATGTATGTATGTGCATGTATGTATGAATGCATGGTATGTATGTATGTATGTATGTCTGTATGTAGGAGCCTATGTATGTATGTATGTATGTATATATGTATGTATGTATGTATGTATGTATATATGCGTGTATGTATGTATGTATGATTGTATGTATGTATGTATGTATGTATGTATGTATGCATGCATGTATGTATGTATGTATGTATGGTATATATGTATGTATGTATGTATGGTATATATGTATATATGTATGTATGTATGTATGTATGTATGTATGTATGTATGGTATATATGTATGTATGTATGTATGTATGTATGTATGTATGTATGTATGTATGTATGTATGTATGTATGGTATATATGTATGTATGTATGTATGTATGTATGTATGTATGTATGTATGTATGTATGTATGTATGTATGTATGTATGTATGCATAATGTATGTGTGCGTGCTGATATTTGATTGGCTGTATCGCTTGCCACGCCTGAAGACCAAACCTCATCTATATTATGGAACCGCTGCATGCTGCCGTTGCCATGGCAACCGCTGCATGAGCTGTGATCCCGCGGATGGACGGCTTACTTGAAGTGTAGGTCTTTGAAGGTGAAGTGTGTTTCCACGATGCCCGTCGTCTTCACGCGGGTCCTCAACACGTCCTGTTCCGTCGGAATGTATCCAGGTTGAGATATTCGGTCCAAGGCGTTCAGATAACTACACAGACGGACAGTCATCGTTAAGAACATGGATTCATACGGACACGCAAGGGCAGACAGACGCAACCTAACGGGCAGGCAGACAGAGAGACAGACATATACATTGGTTGAAGACAAAGAATTGATACACAGACACGGCATCATTTATGTATAAATATTGAGATAGATGGATGGACGGACGGACTGCGGATAGACGGACAGACAGACAGATAGTTAGTTAGATAGATTGCTTCCATATCTTCATTTATATCAATATCTGCAACTTCACTACGGTGGTGCAGTTTGAAGGAACACGAGACCAGTTGAGCCAAAAGAGACCAGCGAAAGAATAGGAGGATGAGAGTGATTAATAGCGAGATATTACGGAGTCAGAGAGAGAGACAGACAGACAGACAGACAGAAACAGACAGAAAGACACACAGAGACACACAGAGAGAGACAGAAACATAGAGACAGAGGCCGACAGAAAGAGAGACAGGACGAGAGAGAGAAAGAGAGAGAGAGAGACAGACACAGACAGACAAACATACAAACAGACTGACAGGCAGGCAGGCAGCCAGGCAAACAGACTGGTTGATTATTCCTGATAAGCGTATGATGTGGGAGTGAAACGGTGATTGCGAGATATGGCCCGCGGTCAGCCCTAGCAGCGCCCCTCAGTCGAGGATATATAGACTGGCCACTCACTTCATCCGCTCAATTACATGTACACTGGTGGATTTAGGACGATCGTTCAGTTCGACCGATAGTCGCCAATGGATTAATGCTTATCTGGAGTTTAACGCAAAGGGAGAGAGAGAAGGAGGTGGGAGGAGGAAGAGTGGAAAAGGAAGAGGAGGAGGAATTGGATTATAGGAAGAAGGAAAAGGAAGGGGAGGAGGGAGGTAGGGAGGAGGAGGAGTAAGAGGAGGAATAGGAGAAAGAAGAGGAGGAAAAAGAGAAAGAGAAAGAGGAGGAGGAGAAGGAAGAAGAAGAAAAGAAGGAAGAAGAAAAGGAAGAAGAAGAAGAAGAGGAGGAGTAAGAGAAGGAATCTGAGTGGAAATAAAAGGAGAAAGAGAAGATAAGGGAGAGGAGGAATAGGAAGAGGATGAACAAGAATGGAAATAAGAGGAGAAGGAGCAGGAGGAGGAACAGATCAGGGAGAAGAAGAAAGAAGAGGTGGGGAGAGGAATGAGGAAGAGGGAGGTTTGAAAATGACGGTGTACGTCGATATATATATATATATGCCTGTTGGCAGCAGCAACCGTAATCTCAGAGTCAGCAATAAATCCTACAAGTGTTCGTAGATTAAGAACCATGCAGTCGTCCAAACGCTTCGCCTGTGACAATAATACTGGTCATATGGCCTATATATAATATAATATAATATATGTATGTATATATGTCACAATTTATATCGGCCTTTAGCCTCTATACATGTGTATATACATACAATTTATATATAGATGCTTTTAGATATACAATTAGAGCTGTATTATTGTGTACACGTGTAATTATATCCGTGGGTGTACGCCTACTTACGTAATCGAAGGTATACATGTATACGCCAAACTACTGGATCCGACCTGCTACAGTTGCCA
This sequence comes from Bimastos eiseni, assembly GCA_959347315.1. Taxonomy (NCBI): domain Eukaryota; kingdom Metazoa; phylum Annelida; class Clitellata; order Crassiclitellata; family Lumbricidae; genus Bimastos; species Bimastos eiseni. The sequence continues at coordinate 3,119,959 of OY365811.1, forward strand.
AGGGCCAATATAACTGTAGATTATGCTATGGGACGTTCACATAATACCGGTCTATAGAGCACATTTTTAATACTTATTTAATATATATATACGTTGTGTGTGTGCTGGTGTGTGTGTAGATGTGAGTGTATCTAACGTGTGCTTGTGCACTTGTGTCTGCTTTTCGATACGAAAGCCTGATAAAACAGTTCTTGCTTTCAACCTGAGATTCAATGGGCCTTCAGCAACGCAAGGGAACGAACGCACAGAGCCATAAGTTTTATTTCGATTCTCAAGAGATGCATTTATCTCAGAGACAACAAAACGTCACCAATTCTCTCTATAGCACTTTCAGATCTGGTTCAGCCTTTTAGCCTGATCTAGAGTAGGGCTGCCGCGAGTACCCGAGTACTCGCGAGTACTCGACTCCAAAAGTTACTAAACTAATTTTTTTACTCGAGTACTTTCGGTCGTATAATTGCAATTTCCGGTTCCAGACGGAATTTCTGTATACCTTATAGTTATTTTTGTTGCGAAACAATACGCCCAAGCAATTGACGCATTGTAGGGTGCAAGTTACTTATTGCCGTGTTCAGCTGTAATTTTTCAATTGTAAATAACAGCTAAAAGTATAGTATCACATGGTATAATTAAAGTTATTTCATCCCCAAATTGCGCCGTTTCTAGATTTGCACCGCCCTTGGTACGCTACGGTCAAAGAATGAGTAAAAACTGTGAAAATATAATGTAATCGCTCATTTATATAGCGCCCCTTCAAGTTATCTGCTCAGAGGCGTTCTATACGCTGGCCTAAATAAGGCTACACAAACATGACATAATGATCCAAGAAAATACAACAGTTGGCAAAAACAGTGCACAGTATGCTGAAAGAGTCGCCAGTGGTGGGCCCACGCACATGCGGGGAACCAGCCGACGGATTCCAGTCGATAGCTGACAGATAGCTGGGATGTTCAGAGTTTCTAAACTACTTACATAGGTCTGTAACTATGCTTTTAAACTGAAAGTAGCGCAGTAATAGTTGTAACATGGCTGGTTAATACAAGTAGTTATTGAAACGGAGATTTAACTGGAAGCAAAGATCAGGGTGCGTCTGGGAAGTGGGAATCAACCTTTAAGTCTTGATTTTCCACACCAACAGGGCAGTCAGCATAGGACAGCGTATGCACTCATCCAAACATTAACCGGTCTTTAACAGATGCTGGAAGAGGAAGCGGTGGTGGAGGGCTCCGTTGAGGCTGCTGAACATTCTGGTGCAGTTTTTACAGTCTATCTATCATTAAGTCATATCCACAAAACCAGAGCCTCGTTAATACGCTCAGACGCGGTAATAAATGTCGTACATATCATTAGGTATAATTTTATACGTCTATCTGCGTAGATGCATGCATGTATGTATGTGTGTATGTAGGAATGTATGTGGGTATTTATGCGTGTGTACAAATATGTGGCATTTAGGTATGTATTTCCGCATATATATATATATGCATTTTATTCTATGTATAATGCACACGTGCGCAATTCATGTGTGTACATGTGTATATATCTATCTATGCATAATATTGCATTTTGTGCATAATTATACTAATATATATATATAATAATCACTTATATATATGCTGTGTATATCTATGACCGTCTATGAGTATTTACAGCAGAGTTTAAGAAAGAATTAACTCTGGCCAGCTCCAATTCTTAACTCCGGCTTGCCATTGACCTATTCAACGAGGTCATCATGAGGTCATCTCATCAGTGCTTTTCCAAGAGATGTTCTTATATGCATGATCAGTCTTTTAGTCTATATGCTCGACCTAAAGCCATACATGTATATAGGCCTTGGATCCCTCTCTCTGTATCTGTCTCATCCACTCATTGTCACTCTCCCTGTATCTGTCCGTTCTGCAAAATCCCTCTATCTGTACCTGTCTGTTCTGCTTGGTATCTCTATAATGATTATTAAATGGACAATTTATAGAGCGCCGTAACGCAGGCCATGCCTCTACAATGACGCCGCTATCCCTGTCTATACGTGCCTCATCCACTCAATGTCTCTTTCCCTGTATCTTTCCGTTCTGCTCAATCTCTCACCTTGTATCTGTCTCCCCACTTAATGTATCTTTCAATGTATCTGCGTTGTGCATTATACAAGGGCGCCATAGATGTTATTACAATTACACTTGCAATTTCCATAGCGCTATATATTCGCTATTGTATTACAAAAACTATCAACTGAGATGAGGTCCCTTACTATTCAGCCGAGTCGTTCAGCTGGTATTCTCTGGCTCGGTTGAAGCACTCCTGAACTCCCGAATCCTTCCAAAGGCGCTTCATAATCGCAGCCAACTCCGGAGTCATATCCGTCTCATCCGCCGTTCCACCCAACGCGAACAACTGCCTCGCATCCTCCTGCATAATGTTAACACATTCAACCATATGCTGTATACATTCACACATGCATACATAAATACGTGCATACATATACATACACAAATATATACCTAACCAGGGCCGTACCGAGGGGTCAGCGGGGCCGTGGCCCACGGCGAAAATGTGGAAAGGGCGCAAATTTCAAGATGGAATAACTTATTATTCCATAAAATGCACTATTTTCAAAATGTGGAGGCGCCAAATTGATGCTAGGCACAGGGCGCAATTATAGCTCGGTATGGCCCTGTACCTAACTCAGAGGCGGATTTAACAATTTTCCGCCTCTATGCCAAGATTTCTGTGCCACCTCCGATTTGAAATTACATATTAAAACCCATAGATTTTAGCAGATGTTAAAAAACCAGCACTATACCTGTCTGTTTCTATTAAAATTAAAATAAATAACACAGTGATTAAACATTTCTTCCTTAGTCCACTGGTTTGCTATCATTTACCTTCTACATGTGAAAAAAATTGAGAAGTATCAAACTTTCGCCTCCCCTTGAATATAGGCCGGAGCCATATTGACCTATTATTGGCCCAGTGGTAAATAGGCCTACCACGCTGACCTACCTAAGTGCGGATACATACGTAAATAAATACATACACACGTAATAATAATAATAATAATAATAATAATAATAATAATAATAACGATAATAATAATAACAATAACAATAATAATAATAACGATATTAATAACAATAATAACAATAGCAATAATAATAGCGACAATTTATGTGGCGCCGTAACAAACAATGGTGCGATTACTGCGATAATAATACATCGTCATCTAATGCAAAGTAATACGGTACAATGCAACTTATGTATAACAGTCTGACAAAATAATTCAGCGCAATATGCTGCGACGTGGACAATTATATAGCGCATGTGTATGCACACATACCGATCGATCTGGATGACTAAGGTCAATCTTTAGCTGACCCATGGCTCGGACAATGGCCATCATGCTCTGGATGACATTGCTGTAGACGACTGGACGATAGGTCATGCATTCCTCTTGCGAATAACCCTTCTCGTGAATAATCCTATGTACAACAACATCACCAGCTATTCAACTTCCACGCAATAATATTGAGTTATTGATAAATACACAAGCCTAGACTTCTAAAATGAACATTAATACTTTTACAATGATGTGGTGAATCTGAGGATGAATACAATGTTTTTTTAATGACGTTATGACTGTCAAAATGAACGTCATGACTTCAGGTGAATGGTATAGGACGTCGGCGATGAATGTTGTAACTGTAAGTACGGCTATAACATTTATACATCTTACAAGTCATTACATTTGTCTTAAAACTCAAAACATCGCTGCAAAAGTAATTATGCTCATCTTAAAGGTCACAACATTTTGTCCTTGCAGATATAATATTCCTCTCAATGATTAAATTTCCCCTCTTAGAGTCGTGCCCTCAATTGAGAATGTACAACAGCATGACCGCAACTTATTCTCCCAACTATCTACGCACCGTAAAACAAACATGCCAGTCAGTTAGGGATGTTTGGTGAATCCCTGCACACATCCGCATAAATTAGGAACAAGCCGAGCGGTAGAAATCAATGGATTTGGTGAGTTTCAGAATCAACAACTGCGTTAGGTGATACTTTCCAGATCTCTCAGAGCGCTTTAAAAGCTGCACGATTTAAAGCGCTATAAAAAAAACTCGCTACACATACTTGCATCTATAGAGAAACTCCTCAGCAGCGTCTTGGCAACATTATTATATAATATAATCTAACTTCTACTGACTATTATGGCGGCATCATCGTAATGTTCAGGACATCAGTAGATGTTTGTTTCAAGTAGAAAATCGCAATAAAAAGTGTCTTTACCCAAATAGGGAAGACAGGTTAAAATTCCATCATCATCGAAACAAACACGTTACGTGTGGTGAATAAAAGCAGATCAAATGTGTTGTGATAACATAATTGTTACTGACACACACTAGAAGCATCGTACTACAAACAATGTTTGCAAATGTTTACAAGTGTGTAAACTGTTCGCAATAATAATGATGACACAAAAATGGCAATAAAAAAATGACTCACGCCTTAATAATTTCATCTCTACAATTATTAAGCTCGTTGAGCAATTGACAACTCTCTCTCTCTCTTGTCAACTTGTCAACAGTTCAATGTTTACGCAAAAACTTCAAGACTCGTCTCAAAATGACAGGTAATATGACCGGGCTTATTTGTTTTGATTTTGCTATATGTTGCTTACTTGCCGAGAATGTGTGATCAAGTGGGCGGTGTACCGTGATATCTATCCGTCCTAAAATCCACTCCCGGATGTAGTATAACCTATAACGGTATAGAGTATCCGGGATATAAACCATTTCTAACTACATGCCATCGTGCAAAATCATTTTCTGGGGTAAAACATCACGAATATGACTTTTCATGTACCACTGAAAAATGCGTATTTGATAAATGTAGGCCTATCCAGTAATCAAAATTGTGAACAAGAAATAGGTAAAGCTGAAACCGTTGTTGAACGTTTCAATCGGGTATTCCCTGTTTTCCAGTCGGATGTACATATGGTTGAAGATTCTCTCCTCCTCCGCTTTGCTCAGGATATGTTTCATCTCCTATTTTTAAAGTGGGTAATTTTTTAAGGGATATTCTAATTTATTGGGATATTCAATTCCTTGTCATTGGCGGCTTGCGGATATTCGAAAGTCGTTTTTCTATAGATGCACTTCTGTTCTTTGGTGCTTAGTTCAGGTTTATATTTACATTTCAAGGAAGGTTTATTGAAGTTTAATGTTCTGGTAATTGAAAACAACAATACCAGCACATCTATAAACTTTTAAGAAAGTATTTTTTGTCAACTTATACCGAAATGATTTGTTAGACCACAATGTCTTGGACAGACAGCATCATATCTTTGTTATGCAGTAGCACGCACGTCGCTCAAAATGCATGGTTCATCCACTCAGTTCTCTGTTCATAATTCCGCCACTGTTCGCACTCTGCCAGTGCCAGTCCCAAGCCTGGATGAAAAAGGAGGGTAACGCTAACGATCTGTGTTAGGACACGATATCGTTAAACTACAACTACTACCACTGCTTCTCTACTCAACGTTATACAGGCATGATGATGAGGATGAGTTCTCTGCCGAGGAATGAGATGAGTGAGGTGGTTTCCCGTTGCCTTCCTCACAGACATTTACAGGTTAGTAACTTGTCCAGGGTCGCTTCGCAGTGACTTGAGGTGAGTTCGAACCTGCGACCATTCAGTTGCAAGGCACAGAACGTAGACCGCTACACCACCGCGTCCCACAGCATACATGCATACTGCGGTCATATACTTCTAATTTGTATGCAATTAGCAAATGACCAATGAATCTAAATGCACAATAGAAGTTAATATCTTGGAGTCGTCCCTGAAAGCCATGATAAAGAAGGACAATTGTGCACTGGCAACTTTCTCTTGTTGGGAAGGTGATCCATTGCCTGGAAAGAGATGCAAGACAAACGAACGTGACAAACGACGTTGACAAACGATCGAGGAGAGAAGAAGAACGTTTAATGAACAAGCTATCCATTATTATCAGGTGCGCGTCCTCACACACCTGTATCTCTCAGAATGTCTCACTTTCTAATATATCTATATCCAGGCAGACATTAAGGTCGATGAATATTTTATATATTTATTCACACGCACGCACACAAATACATACATATATATATATAATGTTTCATGCATATATATATATGAATATATACATGCATATATATATGCATGTAAACATGCAATTGTGTACTGAACAGTAATGATAGTCACATATTTACTATGGCCACAATACGGACACTAAGCACATACTTTTAGGTGAACCAACATGTTCCTGCCTGGATGTGTGTGTATGTGTGTGTGTGTATGTGTATGCGTGTCTATGACTCTATGTGTAACTTTATATATTAGGGCTGTACCGAAAAGGTGATTTTCACTATTCGGCCAAATACGAATAGCGTAAAAAAATAGGTCTACCGACAACATCCGCTCATCCATCACTGAGCTAACTAACTATGACTTGAATATTTTGTAATATTAACTAATGAATTTAACCAACAATGCAATTGGCATGTTTAAGCCTCACATGCTGAACATTAACGTTCAGTCACTGTACACAAAAAATGAGACCACCGCCACTCTGCGATACGGCGGTCCAGGCAGTAGGCAACATGATTGCTATTCTCATTCGGTCCTACCGTTATAATTCGGCTGAATACTGAATAACTATTTGGCCCACTAATAGGCGAATGTTCGGTACAAGTCTAACCTATATATGTATGTTTGCCTATGTGTGCATATGTGTGCATGTGTGTGTGTGTGTGTGTGTGTGTGTGTGTGTGTGTGTGTGTGTGTGTGTGTGTGTGTGTGTGTGTGTGTGTGTGTGTGTGTGGGTTCTCTTGCATGTGTCTTTCGTCCAATCGATACCACTCCCTCTATCTCTGTCTCTCTCACTGGACGGCGACACCCTCCTAACAAGGCATCGAAGACCCTGATTGTCTTGGACACGGCACCGTTCGCCCGCAAACACATCGCTCCACTGGTGTGCGTCGCGTGTCTCGCGGGCGCCACTGTATACGCACGCACACACAGCATTTAGTCCTGCGTCCGTCCGTCCGTCCATTTGTCCGGTGTCGTCCGTTAGTCGTCCGTTAGTCAACCGATCGATAGAGTCGTGTGTCGGGGCTTTGGCGCATTGGCAAAAGGGAGATTTATTCATAAAATAAAAGAGGCCCTGATGAGAAGATTGATCAAAGATATAAAAATCTGTATACATTTATATATATATATATGTATTTATATGTACACATATATATGCTTTTATCTATATATATATACTGTAATCCATGTATATATATATCTATATATATATATATTATATATTTACTATCATCCAGAGATACATATATATATATATATTATCATCCACACATATATATATATACACTTTCATTACACGCCAGTGGATAAAAGTCTTCTTATCCTAACTCTACAAAAATATATCTTTATAATATTATATACATAATATTAAAAATAAATAAATATATTTATGTAAATAGCTGCACAAACAATGAGAGATATTTATAATGAGAAGAGATAGACTCATATATTTTGGCATATATAACTGTATATTTAATTCTGTATATATATACTACTGCATATATATACACACATAGGTGTGTGTGTTTGTGTGTGTCTGTGTGTGTGTGTGTGCGCGTTGATATACATGTGCGTGTAGAGTGCGTGCGTAGTTCTGTATAGTATAAACAGAAGACTAACTGAAAACACACCCAAAATCTATATTTGGCATTATTGGCCCAGAGCGTCAATGCATGCACGCGTGCAAACTAACGCTTCGCAACCATATTCCATCTATGTTGTGTATACAATGTTCATGTTAGTACTATGCGATGATGATGATGATCATGATGACGACAACGACGAAGACGACGACGATGACGATGACGATGACGATAACGATGATGGTGATGATGATCATGATGATGACGATGATGACGATGACAACGACGACGACTATGACGATGATGAATGAATGAATGAATGATGATGATGATGATGATGACGACGACGACTATGACGATGACAATACCGATGATGGTGATGATGATGATGATGATGATAACGACGACGACGAAGACGACGACGACGATGATGATGATGATAACGATGATGATGATGATAACGATGATGATGATGATGATGATGATGATAACGATGATGGTGATGATGATGATGACGACGACGATAATGATGACGATAACGATGACGACGACGACGATGATGATGATGATGATGATGATGATGATGATGATGATGATGAAGACGATGACACGATGAAAAGGGCTTAAGTGATTCACTTACTTCATTTGTTTGACGATGGTACTTTTGCCACACTCACCACCGCCTGAAAACATTCCAGACAAACGTATCGGGTACACTATTCGACATCGATCCAAGTATCAGCCCTCCTCTTTGCGTCATCCCCCCTCCTCTGCTCTGCTCTCCTCCTCTCATCTCCTCTCATCTCCTCTCGTCTCCTCTCGTCTCCTCTTGTCTCCTCTCACCTTCTCTCTCTGCTCTACTCTCCTCTGCTCTGATATTCTCTCGTCTCCTCTCGTCTCCTCCATCTCCCATTTCCATCGTCTCCCATTCCTCTCTTCTGAACTGACTTTTATAGTTTATAACACAAATGAAGCAAGATGCGTGATCTCACTGAAGCTCAGAATAGCACATCGTCTCTTTATGTCATCTATATATATATATATATATAACATTATTATACATCTTATATATATTTATTTGTTATGTAATATTTAAATATATCATATTATATTATATAAATGTTACTATCTATATTTTATATAATATATATGTATGCAATTGGGATTCAATGGAAACGTAGGGAATTTCCGTTTAGGCTACCGAACCTATCATGGAAACCTATCATGAGCCGAATAATAGGTGGATTGGAATGTGGAGGTGAGGAGAGGGAATGGGAGGGAGGGGACATGTGCAAGAGGGAAACGGAGGAGGAGTGGAAGAGGGAGGGAGGGAGGGAGTGGCAGAGGCAGATGGAATATACGCTATGAAGGTCATTACAACCAAACGTCTACTACATGAAATGTGTGGAAAGTGGAAACGCACTCCGCTCAATTCGCCCCAAAAGTTGTCCGCAGCATTCCTGCTCTTGCTCTTCTCTCTATCGCCTGATGATGCATAGATCATCATTGGATGAAGTTTCTGGCTCCCAGCGCCCCCTCTCCCCATCACTGCACTCAACCGGAAGCGCCTCTAAATAGTTATCTTCAGGAGGCCCCATACAAATATCAATAGATGGATGGATCAAAAAATAGATAGATAGATAGACAGACAGACAGATAGATAGATAGATGGATGGATGGATGGATGGATGGATGGATGGATGGATTGATAGATAGACAGACACACAGACACACACGCAGACATATGGAAAGATAAATAGAAAGAGAGATAGAGAGATAGACGGACGGACGGACGGATCGACTGATGGGCAGAATTGCAGATAAATGAATGACTGAATGTATGCATGAATGAACGGATGAATGAATGTTCGAACGAACAGATACATGCCTTTATGAATAGACATAGATGCAGATAATTAGCAGCAGACAGGGTGCTTTGATCGCATAAGTAGTAGGAGGCACACAGACACTAAGAGATACACAGAGAGCGACCGGTGATAAACGATAGACTCTTGAGCATGCAACGATTGATGAGACAGATTGTCTGACCTAGGAGCAGCAGCTTCACTTCTCTCGACGCTTTCTCTCCATCCGCTCTCAGCTGCTTCTCGATTTGCTTCGATCTGTCAGTCGCAGACTTATCATCGTTGCTCGAAGCGCATCCCATCTTTTCTCTCTCCAATGAAGATAGATGATTATCTCCGTTTAGAATGTTTCCCTTCTTTGTTTCCGTTTCTTTTCTATACTTCTGAGTTTTTACTCGATTCCTTCTTTTCCCTTTTTTTTGTAATTGATTTACTTTTTTTATTCGCTGTCTTCTTCTCTCCTCCGCTCTGTTAGTGTTGTCTTTGTCTCTGTATTTGTCTTTGTCGATGCCTGTGTCTATGTCTGTCTCTGCCTATGTCTCTGTCACTCTCTCTTTGTCTGTCTGTTTGTCTGTCTCACTCTCTGCCTCCGTACACGTCTGTTTCTGTATGTACAGATCGGTCGTACACCCTTTTAGAGACAGATAATTTTTCAATCCTTTACCGCACAATATTAAGACGTTTCTTGAACAAAGGCCGCTTCCTCTGTCACGTTTTATCCTCCCTTTATCCGTAATTTTCTGTCAATCTCTTCCAAAACTCCTTTCAGTCACGCAATGAGACAAACTCGACAAAGAAAACGCGACATAAAAGTCAATCCGGTGGCACAATCTCCAACCTGGCGACAATCCGTGAACTCCAAACAGCCTGCAGACCATAAACGAACTCAAACGAGAGAGACAATAGCCCCAAACAGGTGGCTAATTAAGGGAGAGTTCCGGCTGTGCTAATTGTCTCCCAGAAACATCCAGAACTGCCGATCGCTCTGACGAGTCTGTTTCTACGACGTCACCATCATCATCGCCGACTGCGATATAAGCATCGGACACAGCGGCTGCAGCAACTGTGAATCGGGCACCATGGCAACGTCCAGTTGTTGCGTTTGCAGCCGTAATAATATATGTGTGCCCGGGCTACATACAGCAGCGGTCATCAGCCCAGTGCTGATGCAAGCAGTGATAAACTATACTTGGTGTAGTAAGAAGCGAACATTACGGCCACTCTTCAAGGGGTATGGTAAAGACAAACATGATATATATGAAGTAATAATACAGTCCTACTTACACTTCGACGTGATGAGGGGTGAGAACGGGGGTATATGCTGAGGCTTTGCCGTCAGTGGTGAGGGTTTTGGCCGAAGTACCAGATATATAGTTTTTATAAGGAGTTAAGTTAGGTGGAAAGGCTCGGCATAAACCCTTTAAAAGGCTGGCTAACGTGGGAGGAAACGCGCCTCGGAAACTGGACGATATCAGAGCCAGTCCCAAGCCTGGAGCTCCCCCATGGGAGAAGTGCAAAGTTCGAACGGATGGGTGCAGATACTCCGTTTTTTTTAAAGAACTAGACGACAGAAATTCAAATCAAGACTGAAGAACGCAAGAAGAAGAAGAAGAAGAAAAAGAAGAAAAAGAAGAAGAAGCCGGAAGCTGCAGCGGAAGACAGAAAACTCTGGAAACGGGGATCAAAGTTGCAGTGGACACCATCGGGTCTTTGACCCATTGACCAGATGATTTGTGGTAACAGAGGCGTGAAGATAGATCGAAGCAGATCGATAGATCGATGTAGAGTAGAAAATTGAGCAGTATTTAATTGCCTTCCTCTCCAAAATGGATTCAAACCAATTATAACGGAATTGTCAACCTAGATTTCTAATCACTAAACTATAGGCCTAGTCACTGACTGTCAAGGGGACATATTTTTCGTTTGACACAGTTTAACACCTTAGCGACAATTGTTACAAAACCTACGCATACACTTCTGTTTGAAGACAATCGTTACCATGTCAACGTATACTCTTCTGTTTGAAGATAATCATTAGGCCCTATAGCTCTACCATGTCAACGTATACTATTCTATTTGAAGACAATCGCTACCATGTCTACGTATACTCTTCTGTCTTAAGACAATCGTTACCATGTCAACGCATACTCTTCTATTTGAAGATAATCGTTGCTAAGTGATTATCAATTGTCTTCAAAGAGATGAGAATATCTCTTCTGTTTGAAGACAATTGTTACCATATCTAAGTATATTCTTCTTTTTGAAGACAATCGCTGCCATACATATATACATAAAGTATTATATATATATATATCTCAACGTATACTCTAATCTTATCGAGGCGTATAATAGGATTATCACCTAAAATTAGCACCTCATGGACAAAGGTTCTTTGAAATGCCTCGAAACAAAGAGACTCGGATCCAGAGATATCTACGATCTCAGAATACAAAAGGAACATTATAATAGGGCCGAAATCTGTCAGTGTGGGAGTTGACTCGTGACACGGTTTCGATTCAAGTACCATCTCAGTGGACACTCCAAACCTCACTGGATTAGGTGCGATGGGTCATGCCGAATGCGGAGGCGCCCCTTACTATATAATACACGGTGGATGGGAAAAAACGAACCTCTAGAGATACCTTAATAATTTGAACAATGAAATAATTTGTACATTTTAATCAAAATATAGAAACACTTCAGTTTAATGATTATGAATCGCATAGTTTTCATTCATAATATGTGCTTAAGATTTCCTTTTTTGGCCTGTAATTCTGATTTTGGTGTAAATATTGTATTAATATTCTGTCCTCCTCGCTGAACGCTATATGCTTGCGCACTTGCATACGTGTTAATAAATGAAATGAGGTCACTGTGACGTCACTTTTAAACTGGTTCAGCGCAGAATCATAATTTCTACTATTATAGCTGGGTGTAAAATACTTTTAGTCTCAATAAAATTAGTAATACTTTGTATTTATTTTGTATTGCCATTATCAGTGCTTTTTATAGAAAAAATGTGCCGGAACGCATCTGTATTGTCAAAGAAAATTATGCAAAAAATGGTTATCAAATAAAGTATAGGCTATTCTATAGGACACAATGAACACAATCTATACACTTACTCATAAATTCTATAATGTATAAAATTGAAATTGTAACGCTTTATATCCAATTTGCAGAGTTTATGTAGCAATACTATTTCTTCTTTAATGGAAAAAAGTGCCGGAACGGCGATCCGGCGCACTACGCCAGAAAAAAACACGGGTCATTGTAGAGGTTCATGTTTTTTTCCGTTCGCAGTGTATATATAGATGGCGTTTCGTCGGTCGAAGGCAATCAGCCTCCCTTCGTTGTGACTGCGTCGGATGTCGGAAAGGCATGCCGACGGGTTACCATGGCGACAGGGCGCCAGACAGGTGATGCTCATAGACGGGGCCTGGTGGTCGTCGAGCGCTTAAGCGCTGTATCGGGACACAAGGCAAACGATCAAGAACGTCGCTCTCTCGCTCGCTCTCTTCAGGGCAAAACGCAATTAGACGACAAAAAGCGTTGATTGAAGAAGAAGAGCAAAGTGATAGAGAAGGCAGGAAAGAAGAAGAGGAAGAAGAAGAAGTTGAAAGATGGTGGAGAGATTGAGTGCATGAGCAAAGGAAATGGAGGAGGTGTCAAGGGGCAATACTAAGGGAGATATGCCTTCGCACGTGTATACTATTCATATGTGTCTCTATATTATTGTATTATTGTATGTATGTGTGCATGTGTGTGTGTGTGTGTGTGTGTATTTGTGCGCATGTGTGTGTGTGTGTGTGTGTGTAGGTGTGTGTGTGTGTGTGTGTGTGTAGGTGTGTGTGTGTGTGTGTGTGTGTGTGTGTGTGAGTGTGCGCGCTTGTACGGAATAACCGCCACAGCGATCAACACGACCTTTATACCGGTGGCGCTGTGTGATTGTCGACTCTTAATGTTGCATCCACGCACCTGCCATGGTGCCCATGTAGTATTTACATTTGACTAACAGGTGGGTCAATAACTGTATAATAGTGGACGATGAAATCGAATCTCGGCTAAGCTAATTATATAAATATATATATTATAAATATATATATAAATATACATATATATTTATACTTCATCATTATAATGTAATGATGAATATATATATATATATATTATGATATATTCAAGGCATACATAAATACGCCAATATATATATATAGTTCTATATTTTATTCGCATGTATATATATATGCCTTGAATAAGATTCTAAGGTAATCGAAACATGCAGTCATTGACGCAGCCATTGGACAATAGGACAATTATTTACAACAGCATCATGTATAGATAATATTACCAGGTGATATAGGGATGTCTTAAATGAACTCTATAATGTCCTATCAGATGGGGGTAGGCCTCCCTCATATGGGACAATTAGCATAACACGTATGTATGCATGTATATGCATGTATGTGTGCATGTATGTGTGCATGTATGTGTGCATGTATGTGTGCATGTATGTGTGCATGTATGTGTGTATATATGTGCGCATGTATGTGCAATTGTATCTAGACACTTACTATAGCACCTATTGCAACTCATAGAGCGCTGCCTGTTCTAATAAAGTACAACGCTCACGATATCGATGTCGGTATTGGCGAAGATGACGAGGACAATGATTCTGGCAGCTGGTGCTGATGCTGCTGGTGATGTTGTGGTGCACAATTATGATGACATGCAGGTGGAAGAGACGGAAGGAATGAAGGGAAATGCGTGGAAAAAACCAGGATGAATTCGCTACAAGCATTGCTAGATGAAATCCGATAAGTCCAGTTTCTTTCGTTTACGTTCATCTCGCCAGGGCTTCCTTATTCTAGTCCGTACCGTATGTGCTCATTCCTCTGGCGAATGGTTTGTTAGTTGACATAGCAATGAGTCGTCATCGAAATAGAGAAGAAACAAACGAATAAGAACGTTGACACTAAGAAGGATAAAGAGAAGGAGAAATAAAACTGTTAGGCTGTTTAATCATTAAGCTGTTAGCGCCTAAATTTTCTCAGACTCGGAATATCATGTGGAGTAACAATTCCTCTCCCTCGCCGTCTGATGGTTGAGTTCTTTGTAAGATGCAAATGTAATGCAATGTTTTTAAAAACTGATATAGCGCCACTCGTCATAAGAGCAGAATTAAATCCCAGTCTCTCGGTAGATTGTCGATCGGTCAAACCACTCGACTATTACGCTAAAAATGGACAATTAATCGGTAATAGAAAGGTGATTGTTTCGTACACAAATAGATCACTGAAACCATTAATATACGTAAGTGATCGGCGTTTTCTACAATCTTAATCATTATCCATATGCTTCTAAAGCGCCACCCGACGGCCAAGCACATGGCACCATTTTACAGCGGCCATAACCACAACCCTGTTCAGCTTTCAACGTCAGTGGGATCGGGTGAAATCCTTAACCACAGCTCGCTGTTTTAATGGACGCCACGCCATTTAGATCCCTCGTGCAAGGACCGAACTATAAAAAAAATCAAACTCCTCTACTGTTTGCAGTCCAGCAGTCCCAGTTCCAAGCCTCGCAGAGGCGCATGAGACGTGGTCTATGCTGCTACCAAAGCAACCAACCATAGGCCTATAATGACCATAAACCTATAACGACCATAGGCCTATAATGACCACAGGCCTATAATGACCATAGGTCAATAATGATCGCAGGCCTATAATGACCATAGGCCTATAACGACCATAGGCATATGATGACCACAGGCCTATAATGACCATAGGCCTATAATGACCATAGGCCTATAATGACCATAGGCCTATAATGACCATAGGCATATGATTACCACAGGCCTATAATGACCACAGGCCTATAATGACCACAGGCATATAATGACCATAGGCATATGATGACCACAGGCCTATAATGACCACAGGCCTATAATGACCATAGGCCTATAATGACCATTGGCCTATGCAGGTCTCGTTAAATCTTTTATTTATTCCCTTACTTAGCTTTGGATGCCTTTGCAATGAATGTAGATTGCCTGCGGTTGGCGAACATCCGGGAGAGGGATTTCACGTCCATGTTCGCTTCTTCGCCATTAATTCTTGGGTTTAGAGGATTTAAACAATGAGTATACATTGTACGTCTATAATAAAGGTGGAAGAATTACGCGCAGAACATGCTCTGTGTGATCAGGACGTTATTCTCTTTCGGCGCAGTACAAGCCTCTACCTGTTTCCCTATCAAAGGGAATTATAAAATAAAGCTATTCCGCCAACGGGTCAGAAGGTCACATAAACCGTGCAAGCATACATAAACCCATATATATATATATATATATATATATATATATATATATATATATATATATATATATATATACATTAGCCAAGAACCACACAAAACGAAAGCGAGTAAAAGCGATGACTACTTGTCATGTTCAACATGCTACCGAAAATCATAATGCATTGCAGAACCCTGTTAGTAGATTCTGGCACTTCTGCCGAAATATTGAACGTCAAGAGAATCGGAGTCGGATAAAAACCTTTGCATGATTCTGTCCAATGCGTTAGGTACACATGTGGATGATGTAATATGCATAATGCACCACGCCAGAGTTATGTAGGCCTATGCTAGTTAGCCACAACAAACAATATTCATGATGTTGAGGAAGAAGCAGCTTAACCACCGAAGTCACATACACAGACACACACAGACACACACAGACACACACACATGTAGACACTCACACAAACATTCATCTATTTATTATATAAGCAGCCTCCACTTCTAATTTGCCATGGAGTGTTTGCGTGGGAGGTGACTAATATGAACAGTCTTGTAGTCTGATATATATATATTGTTACAGGTTGCCTAAATAGCTCCTGTAACTTATCTTCCTATCGTTCTGTCACCGTAGGGGTTCCTCTCTTTGTACCCTTCTCTCTGGGTCTCGTGTCTACAGAGAAAGGTGTGCCGGCATCTCGTGGTCTATAAAAGAGATGAGGCCCAAAGGTGTGTAGAGTTTCTGGCTATTTTCTGCTTGAGTCAGCCTGTTGCTGTTTATCGCGAAGCCACTCTCAGTTTCTACTTTTGTTCACGACCTCGGTGTTCCGTGACGCCTCAGTCCAACCCTGGTGGTCGTTGAACGTTTTCTACAGGTCGGTAGCGGTCCGCTCCACCAAGAAGTCGCGCTGGACTGGTTCCACGTCTTCGTTTCATGTTTGTATGGTTTCTTGTCTTTATTGTGTTTAAATAAATATTGTTCATACCTAAAACGACGCTTTTCTGTTCACAATAGGCAGGAACCCATAACAATATATATAGACTGTCATATATATATATATATATATATATATATATTATATATATTATATATATATGACTTTTCTCAGCTATAAGGCTTCTAAAATGTGAAGAGAAAAGTATGTAGAAGCCTATGTTTGCCACTGTATTCAGTGTGGAAAAAAATCTATAACAATTTACGTTGATGTGCTGTGGAAACAATCCAGACATAATTATGTCTATTAGGAAACACAGTGTTAACAACCTACAACAAAGAATACTGACATTGTAGTTAATATATGTATTTGTATAAATGCCTGTCTTTTGAATAAACTCATTAAGTAACATCAGCAATAAATAATATATATAATTGTATGATGTCATTCCAACCTCAAACTACAATGTTGAACCATAGTCGGGCTTGGTATACGCCTTCGCGGCGTTTGCACTGCCTCTGATGTAGAGAAGGCAACTTCATTTGTTGCCTCCCTTTTGTGTATGTAAAAATGTGCTTGTGTTGGCCTATGCACGTATTTAGAAATGTAAACTGTATCGTATGAGTCTGCTAGAAGTACCATTAACTCCTTCGCTGCCTAGAATGCCAGTCCCAAAACTGGACAGAGAAGGAGGGCGATGGTAATCGTCGTTGCCATAACACAGGGTTGTTACACTGAAACTAAATCGAGGCAGTCGTACGTTTTTACCACCTATATATTCGCCTTCGTTGTTCGTTTCCGGATGTAGTACTAAACCCAAAGCATTGTCACGTGGGTCTATACTTTCATCATAAGGTCATCTCTGTACGCACGTGTGAGGGAATGGGGATTTCCCAATGACACGTGAATTCCCCAATTAAAAGCAATAAGCGCAGCAGAGCATCATCAATATTCATGACTTTGGGAAAAGCCTCTTTTCCCCTTTGGCATTCTCGCTAACGACAAAAAAGGCAAAAATCCAGTTACTATAACCCGAGATCAGCAAAGGGATATGAAGCCTAAGAAAACTAGGTCATTGACCTAGATTCTGTTTGTGTCTACATCCGGGACCCTTGCACGATAAATCGGCAATTACGCTTGTTTCTTTAACGGTAAAAAATTTTATTAGTAGAACTTGCAATATAATAAACCGTATTCAGAGAAAGATATTTATGACTCGAGTAGCATATATATTTAGATGAACTTTTCGGTGATTATACGTTCAAAGTTATCCTGATGAATACACACGTACACACACAATATATATGCATATGTATATATATATATACATAAATTATATATATATAAATTTGTATATAAAGCCTTTGAAGCTTATAAAATTATACGAAACACGGAACAATTACACGATATACTCGCAATTGCCAGTTATTCACTTAATCCCAATTAACGCAGGGGTATTTCTACTAAGAAAACTGCAGGGATAGGCAATAGTTGTATACTTTCGTACAAGTGTAATCGTAATCGCAAAAAAACCAATTCAACACATTCCGGAAAAGCTAACTAGTACGAACCTTCGTTCAGGTGCAAACGGGATTTCTAATATTAATTGTGCGCTATGTAGTTTAATGCTAATTTTTACGTTTTTATAACGTTGCATCGTATCGGTGCTCGGTGATATCAGCTTTTATAAGTGACGGTGACAGTTTCAGTGAGGCTACATTATGCCAAAATTAACCTATGACGTCAGTGGTCGTTGTTGTTGCAAGAAGTCGTTAAAATTTGGATCTATCAGTCCATCACCGCCATCTTTTTGAATCAGTTTAAATATAATCGAACCAAGTGTTTTATAGCAACCGATGTTGGTTAGGCCTAATCTCCATCGGCGTTCGTAAATAAGCTAGTAGTGTAGTACCCCACGTTTGGATTTCGAGCGGCGCTTCCGATATTCGGAGCTTACGATTGGCTCCATATGAACGTGCGTTACCTTTAACTAACCTGGCGACTGATAATTAACTTATGCTTGAACTCAATTTATAAAACTCAATATTTACCCTTGATAACGTTTAGCGTACTCTCTATGTTTGAGCTCTTGTCGTTTCAAGCATATGCTAAGTAATATATATTGTCAACCTCGAGATGGCAAAATGTCTTCAGGCGTGTCGGTTAATTCTTTTGAATGATGGGAACGGCGCCAGAGGATTGAGAGAGATAGCGCGCCGAGGGAACGAACGTCGAAGGTGGAGTAATCGGTTGCCTTCGATATCATATTGAGTCCCTGTTACAACTATGTCATAGCTTGCACCCATACAAAATTCCTCTTGAGGGTAACCAGAACCAACCCCGATTTGGGACAAAGCCCTTCTTCCTACCAGCCCTTCCCAGAGAACCGTGGGTTGGTCTGGCTTCAGAGGGGCTAATATGACTTGGTGGTGAGTGCAGATGATACTCCTGGATCACAATTATCTCAAAATAAGCACGAAGACTTAACATTTTTACATGTTGCAAATATCACAAATCATCGTCCAGCAAAATCTTAATTAATATGAACAGATGTTCGTAGCGCTCTTGAGTGGCCAATACAATGCGTTCATAACGGTTCAGATATAGCATACACACATGCGCACATGCGCACATACATGCGCACATACATGCGCACATACATGCGCACATACATGCGCACATACATGCGCACATACATGCGCACATACATGCGCACGCGCGCACATACATGCGCACGCGCGCACATACATGCGCACGCGCACATACATGCGCACGCGCACATACATGCGCACGCGCACATACATGCGCACGCGCACATACATGCGCACGCGCACATACATGCGCACGCGCACATACATGCGCACGCGCACATACATGCGCACGCGCACATACATGCGCACGCGCACGCGCACGCGCACGCGCACGCGCACGCGCACGCGCACGCGCACGCACGCACGCACACGCACGTACACGCACACGCACGCACACGCACGTACACGCACACGCACGCACACGCACGTACACGCACACGCACGCACACGCACGTACACGCACACGCACGTACACGCACGTGCACGCACGTACACGCACACGCACGTACACGCACGTGCACGCACGTACACGCACACGCACGTACACGCACGTGCACGCACGTACACGCACACGCACGTACACGCACGTGCACGCACGTACACGCACGTGCACGTACACGCACGTGCACGCACGTACACGCACGTGCACGCACGTGCACGCACGTACACGCACACGCACGTACACGCACGTACACGCACACGCACGTGCACGTACGTACACGCACGTACACGTACGTACACGTACGTACACGTACACGTACGTACGTACGTATATACGTACGTACACGTATACGTACGTATATACGTACACACGTACGTATATACGTACACACGTACGTATACACGTATACACGTATACGCGATGATCTGTAACTCCTTTCAAATAACGACGTGAAAGCCTTTGGTAAGTAATATATAATTATGTTTATATAATATTTATTTCGTATCCAGTGGTAGAGAGGCCGTGAAGCCATTATCAACGACTTATGGTTGTGATTTGCACGGACCCTGAGTTAGTTCTACTTCAGATAGTCCTTTGTATAAATATACCTACATATATATATATATATATAATATACTCATTATCTACAGAAAAATTGCGCACATGAATAAGAACAGGCATATATCGTGTGTGTGTGGTCTCATGTATACATACTATATTTATATTTATATAGGAATATATTGCGTTGAAATGAACTGAAGCGCTGAAATGAGTGAGTTAGGGCATGAGTGTTGTTTAACTTAATATTGCAACGAACTGAACGAAGGTGACTGCAGCGGTTCGTGAAATTTCTAGGTTGCCAGCGCTTACATACAGATCTCAAAACCTTGTCACTCTCTATATGTCCCTGCATGTCTGTTTATCTCTATCTCTGTCTCTGTTTGTCTGTCTGTTTGTCCTGCTATTACTCCACTCATCCTACTTTGTCTGTACACTTGTCCACTCGTACGTCCGTCCGCTGTCTTGTCTCTCTTTCCGTTGCCGTTTGCAAACGAGCACACATTACTTATATTGATGTTTTCCCAAAGCCAAAATCAATAAAACATTTGAATTAATTCAGAAAAACTGTGTTTAATTCTAGCAAAAAACAAAACCTGGTTCCAGACCATCTGTATATGTGCAATAAAATGTTTTAAAATCCTTTGGATAAACATTAAACACGATTCTACCTTTCAACATCAAGGTATAAGAAGTGCTTATTCAGTGTCGATGAGGTCCTCATCACGGCTTCAAAACGGTTCAACGCAAAACATGAATTATACACTTTATGACGCACTAAACGCCATCATGAATATTCATGGCCAGATCATAAAACGAAGACACTTGAAAGTTTTTCTCTACAAGGTTTCAATCTGCTTGCTCAGCTATAAGGCTTCTAAAATGTGAAGAGAAAAGTATGTAGAAGCCTATGTTTGCCACTGTATTCAGTGTGGAAAAAAATCTAACAATTTACGTTGATGTGCTGTGGAAACAATCCAGACATAATTATGTCTATTAGGAAACACAGTGTTGACAACCTACAACAAAGAATACTGACATTGTAGTTAATATACGTATTTGTATAAATGCCTGTCTTTTGAATAAACTCATTAAGTAACATCAGCAATAAATCGTTATCCCATTTCAACAGCAGTTCAATCACAATGTGTGATTGTACAAATTATACACCAACCAATGGTCGAGAACAAATTAAATAAAAATTGTAAAACGCATGTAATGCATTGATATCTATGTCACACGCGTCAAATTGGTTATTACATAAGGTTTGTATAAATGTTTGGTAACATATCTCCAGATCAACTGCATGTCTTAAATTATTTCTAAAATGTTAATATTTAAGTGACAGAATTCAGTCTGCCTTTCAAGCATACATTCAGACATATAATGTCATATACATAAACACATAATAATATGCATGCATGCATACATACATACATACATACATACATACATACAAATACATATATACATACATACAAATACATATATACATACATACATGCATACATACATACAAATACATATATATTGCCTACATCTACACACAGATGCATGCATATATTATATATATGTACACATATACAAAAACATGTATGCAAACAATTAAGCATACATAATGCATACACACATACATAGTATCCTAGATACCCTTCTGAAGCCAGTATGATATAATCTCTGCATGCATACATGCATGCATACATGCATGCATACATGCATGCATACATACATACATACAAATACATATATACATACATACAAATACATATATACATACATACAAATACATACATACATACAAATACATATATACATACATACAAATACATATATACATACATACATGCATACATACATACAAATACATATATATGGCCTACATCTACACACAGATGCATGCATATATTATATATACGTACACATATACAAAAACATGTATGCAAACAATTAAGCATACATAATGTATACACACATACATAGTATCCTAGATACCCTTCTGAAGCCAGTATGATATAATCTCTGCAATGCAAGTCTGAACTGATCAGAAGTCTTTCAGACCAGATATAGTCATCATTAGAAAATTCAATTTAAAAATCTTCTTGTTAAATTTGCCCAATTTGAACAATTATTTTTTAAGTGACGCCTCGGAGGCCTCGCACTCGGCGCACACTAAGCGTTACGGGTCGACCGCTCTAACCAGTTGGCCACCGTGCTACACACTTCGAGGTCTAATCCTTCAGAGGTAAATAAATTATGATAGAAGCTATCTCTGGTAGGCACAACATCGGTGAATGTGCTTTATTAGTTTTTGTTTAAGTATTATTATTATTATTATTATTTCTATTATTATTATTATTACGCAGAGCAGCAAATCAACCAAGAACCCCTAAGCATGTCCATGCATGCACACTAATGCATCTATTATGTACTGAACGAAGTGCACGGTTAAGTGTACATGTGGGGCGTGTGAGTGCGCTAATATACACACTCGTACAAACAGATGACACGTCATTTCTGTACACACGAAAAAAATGCAGAACTGATGTATGAAAAGAAATAGAGTACGGGTATTGAAGTTGGTAACACGAGTAAACCCAAATATAAAAACAAATGAGGAAATTAGGAAAGCAATTATCACAGCCCAATGAGTCATAGAAAAGGCGTAGTTTGCATTTGCAATAATAATAATAATAATAACTGTAACAAGGGTAATTTATGTAGCATTGTAATTAGTTATTTACTTATAGGTTTCTACACAGTTGCTCAGTGTTGCCAAACGTGGAACTGCCTTCATATAATTTATCACAGGAAGTATAATATCAGAGCAATAAATTCACAAAAAAACATAGCAATGCCTGCACTTTAACAGCGCCTGCCCAAAACATGGACAAAGGAGTAGGACTACTCTAATGACTATGTCACAGTGTCGTTTAAAGAACAAATAACCCAGCCAAAAATACAACGATTATGATATGTTCTTCAGTTCAGAATTCTTCTTCTTGCTGCAAGCCCATCAAGTATTTTGCCACTCGTAGCTCTACATAAAACAGATCTACCATTAAAAGATACGTTCACTAGACACTTCAATGGAAATGATCAACGAACATAATGAGGTTGCAATTCTTCAGTTCAGCACTTTACTGATAACGTACCAAGAAATGCGCTATATCAATTGTACTGATGCCTAATGAGGTTCTAATACACATAGTTACAGTCCTCATACATATTACGTGTTCCCTACATACATGCATGTATGCCAATTGTCCTGCTTTATGCATACAAACACAAATGCAATGCAGAGATTAATTGCTGACAAATGTTGGCAAATGATAACGAATCCGGATATCGTTTCTATGGCCGTAAAAGCAACCTCTGCTACCGGGATCGCGCAGAGTACGCACACATACCCGATCGGATCAGTGCCAGCATTGGTTTCAGTCACGACTTGTCACTATACCCCCTCCCACTCCACCCCAAGCAAAAGCCCTTGCCCATCAGGCTGCGGTATATAATGGATTCGAGTAGAGACTTGGGGTCGATCCACTATTGTCGCTGACAATAATAATATTATACAATATAATTTACCTAAAAAGGTGACTACGTTTAATGTCACAATTTTTACAGATATCAATAAATATTATATACACGACGCTCAGTGAAGTATGACGAGGCATTCAAAAGGAGTCTTGATGAAATTGTAAAAGCATAGAAGGACAATGATATTGATTATTAATCAGGAGAGGTTTCTGTTCTCTATAAGACAAGACAAGGTTATAAACATGCGTGCTTACAAATATCTACATAATGTGACATTGTAATCGAATATTTATATAGCAAGAAATCTGTTCAGAGGCGCTCTCTGCACTAGCCTATATACGATGTTACCAAAGTTAGCAAAACGGTGCACAGTAAACTGAAAGAGTCACCAATGGTGGGCCCACGCACTAGTGCGGAACCAACTAACGGATTCCCGTCGCTAGCTGACATATGGCATGTATGTTCAGAGTCTTTGTATATATATTGTATATTTATGTGTATATATATATGTATATATATGTACATATATATAACGTGCATATGCTAAACACGTACATGTATTTCAAACTGGAATACTATAGAGTCGCTCAGAGGGACGTCACTTCCGCCCAAAGGTCGTCTAATTACAACCAGTCAACATCACAGAGAATGAGATCTTCTTCGTCATGGTTCATCGGTCATCCATCGTTCCACTCATCGGCCGCCACCTACCGAGGCCTCCTCTGGTGGTGGTCAGTCGACCGTAGTTGCGTTCGCAAGTCCTCACCTTCTCGACGAAGTACTCGACGTTGTCAATGCTCTCTAGGAGGTCCGCCTGGACGAGACAGGCGTTCTCGAACTCCAACATCCGGTCGAGGTCGATACTCTCGAAGCCGACGCTACCTCTGTCGTCGGGTCTCGCCCTCAGACGAACGTCGACGATGCTGTCGTCGGCCGTTACGCGGATATTGTCGTCGAAGAAGATATGCTGGACCGCATCATCCTCCAGGTCGATCCAGAAGGGCTTTCCAGCGCGGTGGCCGTACCCGTTCCTTTGCCAGTGGACGAAGTTGTCCACGAATCCGGTGATCCCGCGACTTCCGCTCAGCATGTCGTAGATCTGAAGCTCGTCGACGTAGACTTCATCCAATTCCGGTTCCGCCGTGCCACTCCCTTCCTTGACGATTCCGAACTCCACACGTCCATCCTCGTGGCGTTGCACCCGGCCTGGATTCGTCCGGACGTCGATTGGGAGAGTGATTCCATGAAAGTCCGGATGGTGTCCGTTAACGATATATTGGAGACAGGACAGGACGTTGCGGGCGTCCATTCCGTACGTCCTCAGGACAATGGCAAAGTCCCTTCCATCCGCCTGGAGTTGGTAGAGTAGACGGACAAAGGATGGTAGAAGGTAGTGGTAGTGGCAGCCGTCCGTTCCCACCATCGTTAGCTTTCCATCGGGGACGTCGTGGTTCCATCGGAGCAGTCGTAGATGCTTCTCGAAGTAGGGGCGGAACTCCTGGCCGAGGGGGACCTGCGTGAAGTCCCCGGTGGCCTGCCGCAGAAGGGCCCGGTCGTCCGGTGCCCGGGCCAGTTGGCGCTCCAGATGCTTGTAGTAGGTGATGGCGCCGTCGCAGGGTGGTCCGAGGGAGGGCGTCTTGCTCAGCCACTCCCAACTGCAGCTGGCACCTTCTCTGCCCCAGGTGACGCCCGTCAGGAACGTATTTAGCGCCTGCTCCACCTTCACCTGCGTCACGGAATCTGCGACGAGGATAGTGTTTCGAATGTCGAAATGTAAGATGAGTTTTCGCTGCCCTCTCCCTTCTCCCCGATGTCCAGTACTACCCCTTCCCATGCTTTGTCCCTCTATCCTTTCCCCTTCCTGCCAGTCCGCTTTATCTTCTCCTCCCCTTCCGCAATTCTCTCTTCCCATTTCTCCTCCTCTTATTCCTGTTTCAATTCCTCCTTTTCCAATTTCTCCTCCAGAACTCGTACCAACCGATGCCTTCCTTCCTCGATCCTCGTGCCTCTGATAAAGCCTTTCTTCTTCCTGAGCCTCTGATGATACGATATGACGAAATCCATCCGTCTTCACCTCTTTATATCGCTGCTCCTTGCTCCTCTCCTCCTCAAAACATCCGGTCCCTGAGTCATCTTCGTCAACGGCCATCGTGGCCGATCCCCGCTTCCTATGTCCGTTGGCGACGTTATTTCGAAAGGTCGCGTTGTAGGTCATCCTACCCACACCCTACGCGTCGTTATTTCAAGACTGGATCGGCTTCTCGCCCGTCGTCGCCGTCGTTTGGTCTTTACGACCGATTTCGAAAGCGAAAATGCCTCATCCCAATCTTAAGCGGAGCCGAAGCTGTTACCACTGCCGGCACCTAGCGACTGCCGTACAAACCCCCATCAATCGACTCTGCCTGATTTTTTTTCTAAAAAAAGAGTCGTGCTTAGCCTTATTTCGCCTGTGACTACGTAATTCTTGTCAATCGTTTGCAGATTACCGAGCCGCTAATCTCCGAGAAGACTAAGTGTTCAAATCGGCTAGGTCATGGTGATATGCCAATATGGCGCAGGCGAGCGAGGAAGACGATCAATTAAGGCTCATGGTGTTCGGCCTAGGCGACCGCTGCCTGGGCTACAGCTGGCCGATCGACTGAACGAGATTTCGATCAGGGCCTGTTGTCATGGGCGCGGTGGCGTTGGTCTCTCTAGAATGAATGAGCACGTTTAAAAGACTTGTTCAGTGTAATTCAAAAAGATCCATATATCACAATATCATATATAATGTCCCTACCATATGTAAGTATATATAGGCCTATGTATATGTAAGTATATATATAGGCCTATGTATATGTAAGTATATATATAGGCCTATGTATATGTAAGTATATATAGGCCTATGTATATGTAAGTATATATATGTATGCATGAGTGCGTGGGTGTGTATGCATAAAAATTAGTATCTTATAAATACGCCTCGATATAATATTATGAAGGGAAGCGAGATTAAGACCGACCAAGACAGCGTTGAAGCGACGATGTAAATGAAGACTTAACATGACTAGGAATAACACTGAGACGAAAGCACTGGACATGAAAAATGGCCGAGATCATTTATTCGTACCCATCGCCGTCAAATGGCGCTTCGTCAGGAACTAATGCTGCCGATGATGATACGATATAGGGCCTACTGCGAATATATACACATAGGCCTATGCCCTCAACGCTGATATTATAGTATATAATCACACACACACACACATATATATATATATAATTATATATATATACACACGGAAATGGTCGCTTTTATAGACTATGAAATTATAATTATATGCATTTAAAGATGATAACAAATTGCATTACAATAATTACGGAATTATAGGCATGTGTATTTAGTGCATGTAAATAGTTGTTGCTGACAACATTTTTCAAACAGACACAGTTTAAATCATCTTCACGCGTTTCATGTGGGATTTTTCCTAGGCCTCCTCTGTAGGCCACATGCATACCAAATCATAGAAATTGTGTAGTAACGCGTGTCGGTAAAATGAGTTCTTGAGTCATAAAGGCCGTGGTTGACGCGTAGTAAAACAACCTGCTATATTACAAGCAACAGTTCGACCTCATTAGGAGGTAGGCCTACCTCGGCGGCAGTTCATCCACTGTTACCCGGGCTATATCCGGTGGACGAAGTGAGAACGATTGGGACGTTGGGTGGGTGAACTGTTGGGTGCATAGGCATGGGTTGAACTTGGTGCATAGGTGGGTAGAAACTCCGGTGAGACTTTATGCATGGCGTGAGTACGAATATCATTCATCAGTTCGCATAATACATCATGTTGAACTTATTGCGTGGAAAGTCATTAGAAAGTACTAGGCTCGTACTCAGTGGCGTCGTCAGAGCTTTGAGGTTGGGCGGGGGAGGCAAAAAGTCCCTAACGACAACCTCCACCAGCGATATTATGACTCAGCATTTCACACCCTAGAGGCGATATTATAAAAACTCAGCCTTTCACTCGCTAGAGGCGATATTATGACTCAGCCTTTCACTCCATATAGAGGTGACATTAAATGTGTCATTGAACAGATGAGCACACTGCAGTCTGTAAAATCCTGTATACAATTAAATTCGACTCCTGTCAAAGTTTTTATCATGTTTTTACTATTTATCGTGCAATCTTATTGCGAACTTCTTGATTTAAAAACCGTATTGATTTGAACAATCTGACTGTTCCATAGGCGTTTTCACGAGACGTATGCAATTATGCATGTTGATTGTCGAGGGTTTCCGTTTGATCTCTGTGTTTGCTAGTAAGAAATGCTGCAGAGACTGCAATGTTCATTCGTTCATTGGGAAAATTCATATAGCTGCCTCCTAGGTTTCTACTCAGACCCAACCCCGGATGAAGGGAACCTCTTTTCTTATGGCCTTGACTTCCTTTAAGTATATAATTTATATAAATGATTATTTTGTGAGTGTACATTATTTTTACTCTAACTAAACTCTAACTATACTCTAACTATACTCTAACTATACTCTAACTATACTCTAACTATACTCTAACTATACTCTGCGGATGTCTGTTGTCACAGTGTTGTATAATTGGTCGTTATGCTTATTTTGTGAGTGAACGTCTTTCATTCATTGATTGTTCATATGTGATGCGTTCTGAGATAAGGGCCCATAACTCTCTCCACATTTACGGAGAAAACTGGCTCTAAAGCAAGCGCAGGTCTATTTTGGTCAAAATGAGTTCTCAGCGGTTTCGAATACATTGATTTGTCTGCTAAATATTCATGAAATTATTTTTAAAGAAATATCAAGTTTTATTCTTCAAATGTCGACTTTGGTGTAAGGCCTAAAAGGGACCATAAGTCTCGTGTCATTGTTTCTGATTTTTATAGTAGTTTTAAGTAGATATTTTTTAAATGTGGAACTATTTCTATACAAGAAGAATGCGCATGTATATCACATCATAATAGCGTGGTTAAATGGCATCATGAGCTCTGTGAACTTCCTTCTCGCAACGTTTTATGGATAAATGTTTGTCGTAGAACATTTCTGTTTGCTCATGCAATTGGAGAGAAGGTTTTTAAGAATATGAAAAGCATTTCTCGAAATATGGCCTAGAACGAAGAATTCATGGTAATGTTCACGGAAAAATTGTGCAGCGTGCTTCACTTGAGTCTGTTTGTAGAGTTAAATTATATATTCAAAATTACTGTGAAGAGGTCGCCTTGGTACTTCCTGGACGAGTCAGTACATTTTCCAACCCGGATTTGTTGTTGCTGCCTAGTGGAGAAAGCAAACAAGGAATTTACAGAAAGTATTGCAAGTCTTGCATGACAGATAAAGTGAGACCTGATTTCTAAGAAATCAGCATTACTGGAGTCCTCGTCAAAACATTTGTCTGAGGTCAATAACGAACGAGAAGCTTATAAAAACACTGTTCAGTTATGCAAAGAATCGTTAAGTTTACATGCAGAACTGATTGGACTTGGATCCCGACAACCAATGAGCTTCAATGGAGTTATGAACTACAGCTTTGATTATGCTCAACAAGTTCACATACCTTACTCATCACAACAAGTTGGACCAATTTATTTCCAAACGCCATATAAGGTGGCTCTTTTGGTGTGGCATGTGAACCAGCTACAAAAATGGTCATTTACATTGTTCCAGAATCAGTAACTTCTGGTAAAGGGGCTAACAGTGTCATAAGTTTTCTTCACCATTTCCTTGAAACGTATGGTTTTGGTGAAACAGAGGTTTTCTTAAGAGCTGATAATTGCACTAGGCAAAACAAAAACAGATTCATGATGAGCTACTTGTGCTATAGAGTCTTTGCAGGATTACATAGGAAGATCATTATTGCTTTCTTACCGGTCGGTCACACCAAATTTTTTCCGGACATGGGATTTGGACTATTTAAGCGTCGCTTTCGAGTTTCAAATGACATCTCAACACTGGAAGATGTTGTTAAATGTGTTGAAGAAAGTTCACCATCAAAAATGTTAATACCACAGCTAGTTGGAAATGAAGTTGGAGAAGTCTTTGTTGAAGTTTATAACTGGCAAGATAAGTTTTCCAACTGCAAGCCAATTCCAGACATTAAAAAATATCATTGCTTAACTTTTTCTGCAGATTCTCCAGGCTGTGTCAGCTGCAAAGTTTGGTCAAATGACGCCTCATCCACTGACCACAGAATTTTTGAGGAATCAGATATGACTGTTGGTCTACCAGCCCTCTCACACCCAGTTGGTTTGTCTACTGAGAGAAAAAAATACTTATTTGAAAAAATAAGAGAATATTGCAGAGATGATGCAAAAGATATTCTCTGTCCAAAGCCAGTCGTCCAATCGACCTCAAAGGAATTAATTAATTCAGATGCAGAAACTACAAGAGAAGCTGTTGTAGGCCCACTCTTAGAACGAGAACCTGAGCCTGAGCTTCCTGTAACATTGCCCAAGACAAAAAGAAAAGCTCCGGTTTGCTCGTACTGCCAAGAGACTGGTCACAGAAACCAAATACGACGAGGAAAAGTATTATGTCCTCGTCAGCGGCTAGAAACACAGAAATGAATGATTCCATGAATGGAAATGACATTTTTTTTCTGCTTTGATTCTAACAGTGGGAACATACATTTCATCTATATCCATAAAACAACAGGATTAAATTGTCTTATTGGTAGCTTATTAACAAAATTTAAAAAAAATCCAATTCACGATAATATTTTTTATTATTTCTTAACAATATTTCAAGTGTAATAATTAAAGTTTAATACTGCTTCCAACAATGTTTAATGACATTAAAACTTGTGCAATTTATTTGGTTTACTAATGATGATCATTATTAAATATGTCTGAGTGAAGTGCTGAATTTATGACTAAAATTATTTTCGTTAGCCTATAGTATGAAAAAACTAATTAGCATCCCTCTTTGTCATCGATAATTTTTCAAAAAATAATTATTTCTTATCTATAAGATTTTCAGGATTTTATCTTCTATACTTGCAGAACACAATAAAAGTATCAACTCCATAACTTATAACTAATATAGATATAGCATGCTTTCAAAGATTGCTGAAAGTTTAAATTGAAATATCTCGAAATTGTCATTTTCGCATGTTCTGTACTCGAAAAATTAAAAAATATACTTTGGATGGAGATATCAACTTCATTTTTTCTGTATTTTAATGAGATATTACTCAAGCATATGAACCAACACTTAACTCCATTTGAGACTTATGGGCCCTTATCTCAGAACGCATCACATATTATGATGTGTCCGCAGTGCGTTTGAAAACGGTTCAATAAAGTGCATACCTACTTACTTACTTATAATATACAGATCTATGGCAATATATCGAACAGATGTCGATACGTAATAATCGATTTGAACAATTTCATGCGTGTGTATATAATTTTATGATAACCAATAGGCAAAATGTTGTCATGCCATTCTCTGCGATTCTTCGTTACCATGGTAATAATTAAAACCGCTTAACACTGAATTCAACGCTATGACGTAGCCTATACATTGTTTCTGGTTACTAAACACAGTTATGACGTCGTAAACGGTGATTCGAGCGATTATGACGTCAACGATGACAGTCATGTTGTTAATAGCATAAATATTGTGATCAGTGTCATAAATATAAGAATGTATATAGCCTAGTTGGTATTTTAGGTGGACGAATTCGTGCAAGTAGGCCTTATAAGGTTTGACAAGGGTTCAATGAATATCTGTGTCGTGACCCATCTATACCAGGCTACTTATAAATATAATTGCTGTCTAAGAGAGATATATATATATACATTATAATATATATGTAACATATGTGATACATATGTAACACATGATTATGTGTAGGCCTTTATCATAGACCTGTTATGTATACTGCATAAGCAGTTTGTGCCTATTAATCGGAGTGTATTGTGCAGGTCTGTATAAATATATATCGCATCTCTTCTCTAATTGATGGTGAATCCATTGCTAAAGATTAAAATCTCGGCGAGGCTTTGAACTCATCGTAATTAGACAGAGCCGCAAAAAGCGGTCGACTGGTTATATGTACTTTAGAGTCAATTGCCCGGAACTCATCAAGAAAATGCAGACCCTGTTATAACGGCCATCTGCAAGACCACGCTCCCACAGCGCGCGCGCACACACACACACACACACACACACACTCAGAGACACAAACACAAAGAAACACACACATCCAGACACGCACATACATACTTGGATCTTACAGGTAAACATACAAGGCTTACTGAATATCCATCGTTTAAATGAGTTTTGTACCCGTTATCCAATTACGTCTGCTATCTTGTCGTATTCTTGCAACATCGAAGCCAGAGGTCGACCTGTCCCGCAGCGTCTTTTCTTTATGATTTCCTCTCTGTGGTCTGCCTGTCTACCTCTCTTTTCGGTTGTCCGTCTGCCCACGTACCTTCGTTCGTGCGCTTCGATAAAATTCGCACTGAAACAAACGGTTCTTTAATCAGCCAGGTATGAGTATATATTCCGCACCGGACATACGGGTTACTAATATCTGAGTTCTCGTCGTTCCTAACCGACAACACTGTTGCGGGCAACTCGCTTCCATGGGTGGGCAGAGGGCGGTAAAACCGCAGACGCCTCACTGTTGCCTATATTAGGGGTCGATGTTGACAGCACCCAGTTGCCTTCGAGGAGTTTTATCAGGACTTGAGGCTGATGCAGTTAAGGCAACTTTGGAGTTACGAACTAGTATCAGAGAAAGCGTTGGAATGTTTAACTTTGGAGCAATACTGTATCTGTCTTTCTGGATGTAAGTTTACTTATGCTTCCTGGTAAATATCGCCAATGCGGATATAATAATTCGTCGATAAACGGGGGTTTTTGCACCCGTACTAAATTTAATGACAATACGGTACGAAGTGATTGAATTATTTGGACAGGTCAGTAATAATCTGGTCCAAGGCGGATTTTTATGTTCGGCTGTTCTTTTCTTGGACTGAAACAGTAATATTATAATTATTCGCCCAAAATACCGAGTAGCATATATAATTAGGCCTATATCATCATCATCGTCGTCGTTATCATCATTCTCTATCACCTCCACAGTCCTTGATCTTAGAATTTTCCTTGCTCGGATCTCTCCTTATCTATCCAAAACAGCAGCTCATGCTTTTACAGTTTTACCACCTCCGCCAGCTCCTTGATATTCACCATTGCCTCATCTTACGTGCTGCCGCTTCTTTGATTCACGCACTTATCTTAACCATCTTTGAATAACATTCCTTAAAAATGATGATTCGAAGCTCTTTGCCGTTGCGGGTCTTGTTGCAAGGATCACCAGTTTTGGCAGAATTGCAACTTTTATGTGGAATACTTTAACACTTGAATTCGCATTCGGTTTAAGATCCTGACTCTTATATGCGCAATTGTGTTATTGAATGTGTTCCATGCACCAAACCTTATGAGGACGTCTGCATTTTCAATCTTCTTATTCCCGAATCTTGATCATAATCTCCAGACCTCTAAAGTGCCACTCGAAAGCCAAACGCATGACACCAGTGTCTTCAGGAGCCCTGTCGTGACACCATTCGGTCTCCCGTCATGTACTCTTGGCTGTCATACATACATACACACATAGATACATACATAGACACATACATAGACACATGCGCAGATACATACCTATATATAGTTCAAGTAACTGATATTATTCATCCATTCATTCATTCATTCAAACATGATGTGAATGGGATGCATGATTGTCTCTGATCTGTAATCCATAGGCAGTTGCTGGTTGAGGCGAACATCCTCTGCAACCGTATTCCTGGATTATCACCGCGCCAGAGGACGATCTGCTACAACCGCCCGGATGCTCTGGCTGCCGTGGGAGACGGAGATCTACTGGCGCTAAAGGAATGTCGATTCCAGTTCAGGTATCACCGTTGGAACTGCACGAACATTGGAGGAACGGAAACAAGCCTCGGACTTCCACACGTCGTCAGTATGTGAATGAGTGAACGAATGAATGAATGGGTGAACAAATGATTGAATAAACGAAGGAATAAAGAATGAATGAATGAATGAATGAATAAATGAATGAATGAATGAATGAACGAGAGAATAAATAAATGAATGAACAATTGAATTAATTAATTAATTAATTAACAAACAAATGAAAGAACGACTGAAGGAATTAACAAATGAATGAACGAACGAATTAAACGAATTACTGACATAATAATTAAACTACTCAGCTAACTAACAAATCAGATTGCTGAATTAAAGGGCTGCGTAGTCAACAATTCATCGATTTGACGATTTAGGTTCATATAATATAGCGAAAAGATTTTCTTTTACCTTCTTAGAGACAAATATCTAAGCTGCAAAACGAAATTGGCTCTCCTAATTACTTTCTTTTCCCCTAATTTATCTCTTCTCTCCTAATTGAACTCTTGTTCTCCTTATCAGTCTCTTTCCTCCTAATTTATCTCTTTTCTCCTAATTAATCTCTTCTATGCTAATTAATCTCTTCTATGCTAATTAATCTCTTTTTCTGATAATCAATCTTTTCTCTTCTAAATAATCTCTATTTCTCCTTACCAATCTCTTTCCTCCTAATTAACTCCTTTCTTTCTTTGTCGTGTGTTCATTCAGAGAGCAGAGAAATGGCCGTCTTCTTTGCCATCCGTTCTGCCGCCATCACCTTCACGGTGACGCAGTCCTGTAGCCATGGCAACCTTTCGGGGTGCAGCTGTGACAAGACGAAACCTGAGGGGTCGTTGACGACCGAGGGGTGGCGATGGGGTGGCTGCAGCGCAGACATCGAGCATGGCCTACGCTTCAGCCGACAGTTCGTCGATGCCCGTGAGACGGACCAAGACGCTAGGTCTCTAATGAACCTACATAACAACAGAGCAGGCAGGAAGGTAGGCCTACGACGTTTGGAAAGTGTGCAATTCGAAATTAAAATGTTCGGAGATTGGAAAATAAAGTATATTGCATGCTGAAAATAGTCAAATAGTCACGGTATGACCTGGAAATTCGCTTAAGAATTAACACTTTGTGAGAAATTTCATATCGCCAGAGTGACCGACATGAACGAACAAACGATTGGTAATCGCCAAACAGACACATATAATAATTATGAGAGATAAATCATGGGCAGATAATGTCAGTGTCCGATTCTCCTGGGCCGGGGGGGTGGTGGTTTTTGAGGGGTTGGACCTCCAGCTCCTGCAGCTACCAGGGCGTTGATGGAAACCGGAATTTTTCCGATTTCCGGAAATTCCTATTAGCCAATAGCACATTGGCAGCTTCTTTTTTGACAAATCAGATCATTTACTATGTATATGAGACCCTGCATATATATATATATATATATATATATATATATATTAATTCTTAAGCGAGATGAGATCGGGCTAATTCCTGCGTACGACTGATTTCAGGCAATCGCCGATCTTACCGGTAGAGCGTGTCGCTGCAGCGGCGTTTCCGGTTCCTGTACGATGAAGATCTGCTGGACGACGCTGCCCAACTTCCGCTCGGTGGGCGAGCGCCTCCTGGACAAGTACGAGCACCGAACGAAGCAGGTCCAGCCCATCCGCGGCCACAGGGACCTCCGTCCGCTCTTCCTCACGCTCAAACGATCCAAGAAACTAAATCGGAAACCGCGGACCACCGACCTAGTCTTTCTCGATAAGTCCCCCAATTACTGCGAGTTCGACGCATCTACTGGTTCCCTTGGGACCTTCGAACGGCAGTGTAACCGGACGAGTAAGGGTAGAGACGGGTGTGACTACATGTGCTGTGGTCGTGGGTACACGACGCGGCAGTTTAACCGCGTCTGGCAGTGCAATTGCAAGTTCCAGTGGTGTTGTCGCGTTGTGTGTAGTCAGTGTAGCGAGAAGACGGTAGTGCTTGCATGTAGATGATGGGTGGTTGGAGCAGTTGCGAGTGTGTAGTGTTCGGGTCCTGGTTGGTGTAGTTGGGAAGTGGACGGGGCAGAGCAGCGGGTGGTTGAATAGGGCTGTCGTCCCCGCAACGGGGGCTAATTACCTCAAAGGATCACCCGAATATAGATCTCTAGACCAATCTAGATACTGGCCGTGGTTATCATCATTCGTCATCATCATCGTCATTACTATTTCCATCATTTTGAGGAGTTGCAATCTCTTAAAATCAAACGTCCATAGGCGTACATGTACATCCATGCATACATATATCACACTACGTGTGCAAACTGAAGCCGTACATTGCACACATAAAAGACACACAGACACGCATACAAGCACAAAAACACACAGACATACACAGACATACACAGACATACACAGACATACACAGACATACACAGTCATTGTGCAGACTTTTTACATTTACTTTAGTTTTTGAATCTTTTGTGCAAATTTTGCTGCATGAACTGTTTTGTCTGGCTCAACTGAACGGTCTTTCGCTTAAACCTCGCTACTTAGCCATGTGACCTACCTTTCTTATAAGCGAAATTTTCAAAATGTTTCATTTCACGGAAATGTATCCGGACACATTAGGAATTCGTAAGTTGTATTTTGCCATCAGACAAAATGCATGTACATCTGAACACAGTTGCCATTGTTACTCCCGTTGCCATGACAACAACACTTCATAAGCCCCCCTCCTTCATTGATATAATAACGAGACAATATTAGGTTAATCTATTTCGAACCGCTCAATAGTATTACATAAGAAACCGTTACAACGCACAGTGTCTGCCCATTCAATCTTTATTAGTTTTGAAGTCTATTATTAAGCATGGTTTTAAAATCAACGTGTTAGTTTAGCTATTACTAAATTAAGCGCAAGTAGGCCTTAGGCCGAATCCCAATATCTTGAATGGGTCGGTTACTTCTATCCAGGTTGTATTCAATCATTCGTACATTCATTCAATTCAGTGAGTCACTGCATGAGTTTCAAGCATTCGCACTACTTAGGCCTAGACTATGAGTCACATATCAATTCAATTCTTATGAAAACTGACATTTTAAAACCTTAGCAAATCTTACTCGCACGTATTCGTGTGCTTAAATGCCAATCGTACTACATTAAAAGATTGATAAAACTGTGAGCACGATATATATTTTAACAATAGGCCTATTAGCCTACAGTCATAGCTACCATAATCGTTGTCGTCGTCATGATCATTCTAATCCTTGTCGGCGACGATATTAATGAGTTTAGTATCTATAGATGACGCATAGGCTATGCCAAGTGCTATCTGGTCGAGCTCAGTGCTTATAAAAATATTTATTGTTCTATATGCAGATTGTTTCAATCTGTCAGGCACGTTGATTACAAGTCATAGTAGAGCATATAAGCAGATGAATTCAAGTTGGTACAGAAGTCAAATTAAACAGTATGGCAGCCGTGCAAGGCCCTATCCCGTCCTGCTGCCTATTTTAGTATCGCCAATAATATATTATTGGCGATGGAAAGGCCGAGTCGACCATTTGGGGGAGTAGCGGGGGTATTGGGAAAGATGGGCCGACAGGGTTCGTGCTGGTACTGCTCCTCGCGCTCGAGTGCCACCATTACTCTATTATTCTGTCTTTCGCACAAATTGAGAAGTTGCCCTGACTCAATCCCAGATTAATTCAAAATCAGGACATATATCTTGAAAACAGCTGAAAAAGATTATCGTCATCTTTAGATAAACACAATATCTTGGTCACTATCTTACTTGCTGTTCGACGTACGGACTCGCGTGACGTCAGTGGTTTACGTTGAGTCCATGGTTACGGCGAGGATTTTACGAAGCGGTTATTTTGCTATAAACTTCAAACTGTTCGTCTTCCATTTCGGTAGCGATTTTTCACAAAACTCAGCATCGAGGTGCCATTTCTGTAGTGTACATTAATCCTGGATGATTATATTAATTTTCATGGCCGTTGATTGCACAAAATCATGCTTACGGTGCTCGGTTCAAAGTGATTGATGAAAGAAAATGGCGGAACTTGAGAGTAGTCTGACAGACATAGGGTGGCTGCATCAGCGACTTCCGAACCACGCGTCGAACTGCTCTGAAAATACAAGAAACTGGGATAAAATTGGCGCAGTAAAGACTGAAGCCGACATAGCAGTGGCGAATCTGAAAGCGAGCGAAGATGGGTCGGAGCTGGGCGTTCAAACGCCATTTGCAAAAGACGGGAAGCCAGCGTATAGCTACGCAAACCTAATTACATTTGCTATAAACAGCTCGCCGCAGAAAAAGATGACGCTGAGCGAGATCTACCAGTGGATATGCGACACTTTCCCCTACTACCGAGAGATCGGAAATGGATGGAAGGTCTGGCTTGTGGACTATTATGCAAAGATTTTCTATGAACCCAATGAATGTCTCCTGACAGCAGAATTACTATCCGCTGCAAACAGTTTTGTTACAATAGATATTGTTTTTCATTATTAGAACCAGTAGTGTGTAGCCATAGATGTATGTTTCAGATATATTCATGTGGCCCAGTCGAAGAGCTGTGCCTATGTGCCTTTCAGCTCAGAACTGTCTTCTGCAGTCCCTGCGCGTGGAATTAATGACACTCTCACCTCGCCTGTTTCGGAGATGCCACAAGAGTTTGCTGTTCTCTTGCACAGACGCCTGTTGAGAGCACTGCTGATTCGAGTGGCCCTATATAAATGATTGATTACATTACATTGCAATTATGTTTAGGTGAATATCCAATGTCCACCCAAGACAGAACTAAGACCAGCTTCCTTTTTTTAAATGTTTGCACCGACAAAAAATGTCCATTTGGTTTGCTTGCAGTTACATGCATACTCATATATGAAATTCTCCACGACCGACCAGTGATGTCTAAGCCTCCCCCTCCCGCCTGGAATGGGAGAAAAAGTCCCCACTGTGGCCAACTAATATATAAGATACCCAGAAGTCACTCGGAACTCTCTGGGTTTGAAATAAACATCTGGCTAAAAATACTGATAGAAAAAATAATAAATATTTATCCATTGATTTGTCGAATTAAGCTGTAAATATTATAGATTAACTGACATTTGATCTGCGCCATCCATTTATCCTTGGTAAAATTCATATTGATGCTTAGTAAATACTTAATAATATAAAGGTTCAAAATCTGATGGTCGAGAGTATGCTTTCTCTTAAGCAGTTAGATATTGTTTTTCGATACCCAGTTGGTTTGTACTACATGTTATACTATGATTTTATATCTCAGAATTCCATTCGTCACAATCTGTCGCTAAACAAGTGCTTTCTCAAAGTCCCCCGATCAAGAGAAGATCCAGGAAAGGTATTTTTCTAGCATAGTATTGCCTAGTTTAAATTTCATTGATTTGTCTTATAAATTTGTCTTTTAAATTTGAACTTTTCCATGCATCTTTTTGTCTAGTTTAAATTTAACCTCGAAATAAATTTGTCTTATGTTAAACTTGACCTCACATTGGTTTTTTCTTATATTTGATTAAACTTTGTACATTTTAACTTAGCCTTGCATTGTCTAGTTTAGCCTAATTAGTTTTAGTCAATCAGTGCATTGATTCAAAGAGAAACTGCGTGATTGCAAATCCAGTTATGTAAAATATAGCAAAATTAATTGTAGTATTAATTACTTCAATCAACTAATATTTTAATTAATATTAAATGACAATGTTGATGACAATTAATTCAAACATAATTCAAACATAAGTTTGTGTTTTGCATGCTGTTAATGGCATTCATTTCTATCTCAGGGTTCATACTGGGCTGTGGATGCTTCGCTCATCGACGACCCAACGCCCTTCAAGCCTCGACCCAAGATCAGGTCACAGATTGAACGGGTACAGTGTTCAGCTTCAATGAAGTCAGTCTCATCAGCAGAACAGTTTCAGTCATTTAAAAGTATATTGGACACATTTTTATATAGATCTTCCTCCCCATATCAATCCGTGTGTGGCTGAAGGATACTTACAATTATACATAATATTCTATCAATATTTAAACTTCCAAGTGGGAGCTTCTGGCTCTGTGGCCTATTTTGATTGGGGAGCCCTGCATTTGGAAT
This sequence comes from Bimastos eiseni, assembly GCA_959347315.1. Classification (NCBI taxonomy): domain Eukaryota; kingdom Metazoa; phylum Annelida; class Clitellata; order Crassiclitellata; family Lumbricidae; genus Bimastos; species Bimastos eiseni. The sequence continues at coordinate 3,159,931 of OY365811.1, forward strand.
TGGCTTCTATCTGCACTTGCTACCTTGAGGCATCATGTCCACATTTGACAAGTATTTTAGGTCGCTATTCATTAGCCGTGACTGGGCTGGGAATGGCTCTGAATAGGTGTTTTAGGGGTGCTATATAAATTCTTTGAATGAATGATTAAGTGTGTTGTGTTTTCCTCCAGATGAATCCATATGGCACTGACGGCAACTTGGCCGGCAGAATGAACTTGCCGAACATGTCGACCATGCACGCTCCTGCGGCTAGAGCCACTTCGAATTTCTCCTCTGCTCAAAAAACTCCTGAACTTGTGAGTCTTTTGCTTATAGTAACATGCACTTCTAACGGACTCGGTTTTCAGTTACATACGACAAATCATTTGGTTCTCTCTGTTCCCTCCCTGTTGACTTGAGTATGTACGTATATTTTATTTTAATTTCAAACTTACAAAGTGCAGTATAATTACAAGTACAGTATGAACGAATGATGATGAGTTATTACAGAATTTAACTGTTGGCAACCATGAAGGACGCCCATTACGCTATACATCTAATTTATCCAATGCCACCACCTCGTGAAAGAATGACTAGTCAACCTTACGGGGGATAAGGGTATTGAACTCGGTTCCTCAGCGCTGCACCCCTATGTGTTATCTCTACAGACCCACCCCCTTAGATGCTTAAATTTGTCAATAAAATCAGATGATCTGTTTGAGCCTTGATGTTTTTCTTTAAAAGATGGTGCAAGGTCAGCAGAAGTTGCCTTCTTCCCGTCATCCACAGGAAGTCGTCAGCCGGCAGAGTTCGTTTGTTGATAATTGTCCGGCTTTTCAGGACCTCAGCGAGTCCTTCAAGTGTCTCTACAAGTCCGTCTTTGACAGTTCACAAGGTCTGTTAGAAACCATTCATTCTTGATTATGAAGCAAATATACTTACCAGTACATAGATATATATACACACTCAAAATATATACTTAAATACATACCGTATGTTGGGGTTACACTTATCCAGATGTCAAATAGGTTGAGATCAAACTGTTACAGAGGCCAAGCAGGTAAAGGTAAAACTGTGTAGTGTAGAGGAGTGTATTACAAAGCAGTACCTATTAAGGAGTCTAAAGTAGCATTCTCCTTTAGAATGGCATCCTACTTTGGAGCCATCTGAAACCTAGGAAAAGTATACTGATGTTGTAGAATTCTGTAGAGGCACAGTTTACAGCAGTGCTACAAAAGATTTCTAATACTGATCAGTTATAAAACATTTCTCACTGCTTCAACCCTTTAGAATCGCCCCCAGTGCGATGTACCCCTTGAGAAAAGGAAGGTTTTAAGGGGAGAGAATATATATACATTATTTATGTTACCAAAATATAAGTAGCTGTGATAAACTGACGATTTAGACCTGTATTTGTTTGAATTCCATCATGGTTTTTAAATTATAAATTGTCTTTTTAGCTCTTGAAGCGTCGACATCGTTAGATTACCTAAAGAACGTCGATAATCTGCGTGAGAGCATGAGGCTTGCCACTAGCATCAACTGGAACGACATTGACCTTTCACATTATCCTTGTATGTATTACTGGATGTTAGTCCTAGTGGTGAAGATCTGTAAGTTTGTGGATCTCTGTATCTGAGCCATGAACAAGCTGGTTCTTGTGGACCTGTGAAGTGGCTGGTTCTTGTGAACCTCTGAATTGACTGGTTCTTGTGAACCTGTGAATTGGGTGGTTTTTGCAAACCTGTGAATAGACTGGCTCCCACAACTTGGCTTTAGTGGGTGCTGGCTGAAGAAATCTTGAGATTATGATATCTATGTAAGTATTATGTAACTATATATATATATATATATATATATATATATATATATGCATCAGGGAGACGTAATGTAATGTAAATCTTCAAAATTTCTCAACGCACACAAAAGCCACATCAAGGAGACCAGCTTATTCACCGGTGCAAGATGGTTCATGTGTGGGTACATTTATATATTATGCATATCTGTATAACGCCTGTACAATAAATAAGTTTTATATACTGCCTCTTTAAGTGTCTCTCGAAATGTAGACATTGAACACCATGAGCGTCATTCAGATGCATTTGCTTAGACGTATAGCATTGATGAAGTAGTGAGAAACCCTTCTGTTTACAAGCTTCTCGACTGCTGTAACTCACTCTTCTTTGTAACATAGCAAATGGTTCGAAACTCAAGACCCCTAAGCCTGATCATATATGAAGCCCAATTGCCCATATTGTTGTATTCATTATACACTGGCTGCCCACTGAGCAAAGAGTCCATTTAAAATGTGCCTTCTACATTTGACATTTACTTACTACATTTTAGCAAGTCAGCCTATTTTTGTTCATCCATCTCACCCTTAGAAGTTGCATGCTGCTATCAAATACTGAATCTCTTGCTGTTCCTGCCAGTCCAAGGCTCAAATTCATTACCCCATTCAGTTTACTATGATTGCAATGACATCATTCAGGTCTAAACTTGAGACTTATCTCTTTCAGTGTTCCCTCTGTCGTCTGATCCTGTTTCTCGGATCTATCGAACTTCAACCTGGCTTCTCAGATGGACTATGATTTTTTATTGCGATTTTACTTGAAGTGACCGTTGATTAATGTGTTAGACAGATACTTACTTACCTGTTGTCTTTGTTTCATACTTGTGATGATGGTGCTATAGAAGTCATTAGATTTGATTGGGGCTGTGTAAATACTCGAGTATAATAATGCCTACTCATTGTACATTAATTTTAAGCACCTCTGAGTAGATATCGTCCTCTGAGTTTGAGCAGATATCTTTAAGGAACACCATATTAAGGTTCACATTGATTGAAACCCATTGCCTTTGTTTCTTGACCTGTACAATGTTACTGTTCGTAGTGCTTATGGAGAGCATGAGAATGGCGGATGAGAACAAGTGGTGCCTCAACTCCGACCAGGTCATGGATCTGGCAGCGTCGCTGAGCAACTTCTTTGCCGAGCGAGGTCAGACGAAGGTCGAGCTGCCGGCCGACTACTCGCAGCAGTTCACCACGCCAGTTCTTCCACCGCCTCACGCTTCCACGCATCAACAGCACCATCAGCAGCATCAGCTGCAGCAACAGTTCTGCTTCATGCCTAATCCGGTCGAGAGTCCAACATCGTTACAGAGTCAGTGACATACGGTTTCTAACTACGAATGTTTCTATTGATTTTCAGTTTTCATTTGTTGCATTTGATTCTGTTCTATGCTGGTGTACTGTGAAGTAACTGGATACCTGTCACTGCCTTTTGATCAGCACCTCTCAGGAATGCTACCTGTGCCAATCCTTACAATTGGTGCAGATATGGCATCAGTAGTCAGCAACTCTGTGTCACTATCTTCGTAACGATGTTGGACTCTCGACCGGATCAGGCATGGAGGGTGGAGCATATCTATTTCTGAATTTGAGGCTAAGGTGTCTTGCATTCCAGTTATTGGTTAGTGGTCCACTGTCAGCTAGGGTCACCTAAATGGGTGGCTAGATTGCAAGAGTGTGATTTGTTTTAGATGGGGTAAACTGCTTTGTTTAGGTTATGCCAGCAGTCAGAATTCTCAGACTTCGTCGCTGGGTGCCGTAGTCCAAGCCCCTGTCCACCATTTTGTCAACAGTCGAACAATGAATGAAGCAACAAGTCTTGAACACCAGGTGAGTGGAAAGCAATCATTAGTTAATTAAAAGCAGATAATTTTAATAAGCAGATAACTGCCACTGTATATACCTGCTATTCTAAGTTCTCCGTTGGTGCTCCGCTCCAACTCAGAATGAATAGGTTCCAAATTGTTGATCTGACAAAGCCAGGCAGATCTTTGTAGATGGCAACCTTCAGTTGCTGCACTAAAGAATTACCATAATCAGATATTATTATTTATTATTATTATTATTGTAGATACATGTATTATTAACCGCAAACTATATACAGTGAATTAATAAATATGACATGATCCTTAATATAGAGAGGGTAGCCAGGCACTGTGAGCTACTAAGGTTGATTACAACATCCGTTGCAGCAAGTGTGATTTTTCTTAAACCAAATTCACAATCTCGAGACATTTGTAGAGAATTGCGAAGTTGCTAGCTTTTTCACGAGTGCTCAGTCAAAACAGAATCAGCAGACAGGTAGGGAAATCGAGAGGCAGGTAGAGTGGAATATAACCAACAAATATCAAAATCTAAATAATCAATAGGCAGGTAGAGTGGGATGTAACCATAGTATCAAATTTTAAAAATTACAATATCGTAAAGGTTCTTTTTTTCCATTTTAGTCACCAGTGATGTATTCCAGTCCGTATTCTCGGGCGTGTGTGGCGGCGCAAACCATGGCCCATCCAGGAATGACCTTTCCGGGTGATGACATCGAGGAGGACGACTTTAACTGGGACAAACTCTTGTGAATCGTTGTCCAAAGCATTCGACAGAGTTGTTTATTAGCCTTCCACGATTTTTTTCTTCTTCTCGAACTGTCGCCTGACTGTAATCATGCCTGACTGAATGATTACGTGCATGAACTTCTCTAGGGAGTGGATGTGGAGACCTAACTACTGCTGCATGGCTTTTTACGATATGGTTCACTGATTTCTTGGCTGGGGTGCATAGAAAGCAGTTGCTAATTTAGACTGTACTTAATGATAGTGATCGATTAACTATGTTTAATTAACACTTTTACTTTATCATTAAGGTGTTGAGCAAAGAGGAAGACACTTGAGTTGTCTGTGTGCTGCTGGTCAGACTCCATTTTGAGGTTCCCTAAAGGCGCTGTATAAATGTATACATACAGGTGTCTGTGAATAGCCATTGCATCTGTCCACGTACATCTGCCACCCAGTATTGATGCTTTAATCCTTTACCAATAGCCTGCATAGGTTTTTGCATACGTTTCAGTACATGCAGGGTTAAGGCATACTTTTGAGCACATGCAGAAACAGGCCAGTGATGAGAAATTTATTCTAAATAAATATTATGTATTAATGCAGATGGTGACATCAGTTACTTTTTTAAATATTTCTTTTTATTGTCATGCTCATCGACAAACCACAATAAGTAACATCGAAACATGACGGTGCATCTCTCGTGCTCCCGTTGAACACATATCTGCGCACTCATTTTATAGATGCCCCTAGGGAGTGGAAGGCTAAGTCGACCTCGAGGGGACTAAAGCTCAGTGGAAGTTGTAAGTTACGTGAGCAAAGGTTTTAGAATGCTGTATTTTTTGGGATTTCGGTTGGTTCTCCCCACTGGTCCCCAGAGTTGCATTTGTGGAGGGAAATTTATACAAGCAGACAGCTACTGGGAGAGATAGTTAGATTAGAAAGAAAGTCGCCAATATGGTTTACTGACTTAGTTCAGTTTTAGATGACTTAAGTCTTCATAATTATGTTGAAAATCTGTGAATGTTTGCACGTGTTAAATACAGCTCTAATTGGCAGTGCTACAGAAAGTTCTACTTGGAAACCATGTAACTGTTTCATTGGGAACCTCTCTTCTGCATTCAGAGAGTTCAAAAGAGGCCCTAGTATGTATTGTTTACCACCATAATAATTTAGTTCGTATGGTAGAGATTAGTCACAAGATAAGTTGATGTTATGTACAACTCACCTTTTCTGTATTATTACCCGGTGTTGGGCAGACAAAGCTTATTAGAAAATTGTTGTCATAGTATTATTTAGCATGTCAACAATCGTGGATATTTTTGTAAGCTTTAGTTCGCTGTTTATGCGCCTAGCGTTTTGTTAATTTTTTATCATGACAGTTTGAGCGTAAATTATTGTAACGGTACTTGTTGATTTCATTTATAAAGAAGCTGTTAGTGTGTGGGTTAAATTTAGACGTTGAAAATGACCGGACGTTGAAATTAACTTGGTCATGACTGGCTGTTTCATTGCCTATGTTTTTATGTCTTTCATTGAGTTCACGGTTCAAATTCTGGTATGAGCGTGTCATGCAGATCTTGGTAAATCCTTATTGTGAGGTTAAATATATGAGGCTCATCAAGTGTTTGCTGGATTACTCTTGAAATTCATGGCCAATGCTGTCTCATCCTAAAGCTTGTGTACATAAGTAGCTACTCAGTGGCAATTGGTAGGCTCTCCTTGATTACAGGGACAAATCCTGAGCACATGCATGGGGAGCTGGTTATGCCCAGTTAGAGTAATAATTAATATCCCAATAATTATGATGCTTTTCCTCTGTGCTCAGGAATTACTTTAAACCTTTGATGATAGTTTAATCCCATATTATTGTAATATAATGCCAAAAAATTTACCAACCCTCCAGTATCTGTGGTGATTGCGTAAAGCCGCAAAATAATACAAACCCTAAGACAAGGAAACCTGCGCTAAAATTAGCGAGTAGATCTACTGAGGCAGATCATTATCATATATTTATAAATAAGTATAAATGTAATGCAAATCTTCAACATTTCTCAGCACTACACAAAAACCCATGTTGTAGAGCTAATCAGCTAATTACCCACCAGCTAATGCATATGCCATTATTGACGCAAGTCCGAAATTGGTTGTTTGATCCGTATCGGAGCCAAGTCTTGGGAGGTCATTCTGAGGTGACCGTATAGTTGAAATCGGTGACGGTGTTTCATGAGTAGATTTTAATAGCTTGAATAGTTCCCTTAAATTTCAGCCTAGAGTGCTTGGTAAATCGTAATAGTTATCTCCAAACCTCTAAAGCGCCACTAGAGAGCCGAGTGCATAGCACCAGCTTATTCACGAGCGCTACGTCAAATCAGAGGGTTGTCCAAAATATAGTCCGTGGAAAGTCAGAGTCCGATTTCCAGAGGGTTTGCGGAGGCAGAATAACTGTTAAGGAGGGTGTCGCTTTGGTCGAGGATTGACAGATGTAATATCAAGTAAGAAGTCTGGGTAAGAGTTATGGAAAAGGTGAGACTCAAGTTTAGCTTGGAACATATGCTGTTGGATGACAGGTAGGGCTGCCGCGACTCGCGAGTACCCGAAAAAGTTACTCGAATAATTTTTTTGACTCGAGTACTCGCATGCTTCCACTTCCGGTCGGAAAATTGCAATTTCTGGTTCCAGTTTTCCAATTACTGACACCTTGACATGATGACATCTCATAGTCCCATTCCTAGGCAGTGTGGTGGCTGCCAGACGGCTTTCTGTAAATTTTCGAGGCTTTACATTAGTTTGCTGTGTAACAAAAAACTAGCATTTTGTTTCTTTGTCTGTTCAGTAGCTTGTTAGTTGTTACATTGGAGATTTAACTTAGTCTATAGCATAATACTGCAGTAGAAGCCAGCTTGTATTAGGCACTTCCGGTATTAACGAGTACTCGAGTATTCGCTAAGCTACTCGACCGAGTACTCGACTCCAAAAATACTCGTTAGCGGCGGCCCAAATGATAGGCAGTGATGGTAGGGAAACTCGAAAATGTACGGAAATCAGAAGGCATGTGGTTCCAGAGATGTGGAGTGTCGTTGGATAGCGCTCTGTTGGAGAACTTGAGATGAGATGAGATGTGGCCGAGGATTGGATAATTATAAGGGTGAGACAAGAGAACGATCGGGTAGACGTTGGCAGGATAGTGAATAGTTATCGTCAATTTATAATCTATTACTAATCGAACGACCTCAAGATCTATTCAAAATCGACGAATATCGTCCATATCATCGGAATTAAATATCATCAAAATTAAATATCAATTAATAATCTTCGAAAAAGCTCTCTTATCTGAGATCTCCACAGCAAATTGTTGCTGTACGCATCCGCTACCTTCAATCAGAGCTGGAAACTGCGCCTTTTTAAACAAAGTATTTAGTTATAAGGTTTTTTGCTGTTTATTACTTTGTTGTTTGTAGGGCTTAACGTATGCCTACACACAATCGCAAACCGGTCACAAGATATATAGGCCTCGAAGGTAGGAAGGTGCTGCTGATATGGCGATTGTAAACGTGCGCTTAAACAACTGCCTATGACAATAAATTATTAAGCACCAATGTTTACTCACGAATATATTAATATGTTTCATATCTAAACTGGAGCTAAATAATTTTGGCATGTTGCGCAATGCCCGACGCTAAATAGGGAGCTAGTACTATAACTTCCGTTGTCCACGTCAATAAGCACACGCAAACTAATGACTCACTCATATACAAAGTGGGAAAAATTCTGCAAATGACGGATCCCTAACTTCCTATTTTGAATTTTTATCTGAACATTGTCAGCGATTCGGTGTCGACCTACTTAGCTTGCCTATTGTGATGTACGCTGTTTGTGAATAATCAACGTTCTAGTGAGCTGAAATAACGTCTTGATGCATGACATAGGGTGTGGTCCAATTGAAACAGGGATTACCCATTACGAATACATAGCTACTTTGCGTTTAGAGCTTATTATTTATCCGTAGTCGATGAAACTTAGTGATAAACATCGATGTGGACTGGTATTGCCCGAAGTATTTCACAACTGAAACATTAAATAGTGTAGTTGTATGATAATTCGGAGAAATTGTTCGGTTCTCCGTTAGGTCTTTTCAAGGTCTGATTAAACATAAAACTGTGTCTGAGACTGACCGAAATCTGTTGTCTGTTGATCGATATCAAACGCAATGTCGTTTGACGTGGATTACTTTAGCAGTGAAACTGGCATTCTGGACCTGCTGTGCAATTCGAATGATGGTCTGCTTACTACAGACAGTTCGAACTTTGGTAGACAGAACAGTGACAGTCTGTTGTTCCCTGAACTGAACTTGGTAGGTTGTCAATTGGATTTTGTTGCTATAGTCGATCAGTTGACGTGTATGTGTAGATGGCTTAATTAGTAAAAGTGAGTAGGTAAGTAGGGAAGGATGAAAAATGCATGGAACAGAAAGTAAGCAATCATTAGCAAAGCACACAGGGTCATACTGAAGTAAGTAAATATTGAAGGCATAGATCTTACCAGAAGCTTGGATTTCACGCGCCCTTCTCGCAGTTTGCGATTGACTGGGTATGTTTTTTAGGTTGGATTTGCTGTTAGATCAGATTCAATTCTCATTTCATGATCCACATGCTTTGGATTTAGACAATGATGATGGCATGGACTGCTGTATTCTTTATTAAGTTGAAACAGTTAGAAATCTCAGTTCAGTTGTGTTATTGTTGTTCAGCTTTTGTCAATGCCTTTGATCTTCTAATATTAAATCTTTTAATTTCTTATTCCTACTCTGGTTGCACCTGTACCATTCAGAACTGCAACACAAAGCCGTCCTATGAACTCATCAGAGCCTTGCCTCTATCAATCCAGTCTCCACACGTCTTTCACTCAGAACCAAAATGCGTCACTTTTACAAATATTATCTTGATTGTTCTACTTCATCCGACCTCCCTCACCACATTATCTCTAAACATCATCCACCATAAGCTATCTTACTGTCTGCTTCATTGACCAATTGGTATCCATACCTGGATCGGATTTTGGCCTTCCTGAATATCGATTTCATTTTGACTGAGCACCTGTGAATGAGCTGCTTCTCGTAAGTTGGCTTTCTTGGGTGCTGTTGAAATTGTGTAATTACAATGATGGATTCTTGCATTTTAACGACCAGCTACATATGTTTTCCCATAAAGGGTTAACTAACTCTGATTTCTATGTTTGACTATGGATGTGAAGTGTCTATTTTTTTTTAATGTCATCCAGAGTGATGACTGCTACGACGAGGACATCTTGATCATGCTGGCTGAGCTTGACCAGCTCAGTGGATCACTCGCCCCCAACGAAATTACAAATTCGGCCGACACTGCCCCGACTGGTACGACTCATCCCTCGGAGTCCACGCACCCGGGGCCTCATGAGTCCGACCATCAGTACTGCAAGCCGCTGGAGGGAAACACGCCTCCAGTTCAGCCGGATTGCTTTTCAATTTCTCCAGTCAGCTTCGGTTACAGCAGCGACAGCATCTTCAGTACGAGCAACTCGCCGACCTCTGTGACATCCGAGGAGGTGTGCTCGAATCCGGAGCGCGAGCAGAGCGAGCCAAGTCCGCTCGCCGGAACCATCGAACTCACGGATATCAGTTTTGGACATGATTCATTTTCTATGCTGCTTCAGAGCAGTGGAATTGACCACTGCCTTCCTGGGACTGATGAAGACACTTCGGGTTTAGTGAGTCTAGGTAGGAAGCTTACTGAATATGTTGTTGTGATCAGTTATTGAATTGTCAGGTATTATTATTTAAGGTGGGAGACAGTGTCAATTCAGATAAGCTGAGTCTTAACCGAGTTGAAGCAAAGGGGTCTGAGGACATCCAAAGGTGGTCGTTAAGGGAAAGTAGATCCTGCAAGAGAGAGCTGCTCTAAAGGGTATGGGGTGGCATGTCCGAATGCCTGGATGTCATCTGCATGCAACGGACCAATATTGTTAGATAAAAATGAGGTATTCATTCATTGTTATTATTACTTTTATTATTATTATTATTATTTTTTAATTATTTCTGGGCACCTGGACCTGTGTTTTTAGATTTACTGAATAGCTCCATTATAGAGTAATAATATTTTGGTTATCAGTGTCCTGTTATTGTTGTTAGTGTTTTTGACTTTTTATCATCAATGTATTTATTAGTAGTATTCTTAGGATATTTTGAAATTGTTCCCATCACTAGTTCTCTTACTGTTGTGGAGAAGGACGATACATAATCCATTAAAAAATTCAATGATACATAAGTATTTCAATTACTCTGAAGTAATTGCTTGTCTCAGAGGTACTTATCAACAAGGTTTATGTGAAACCTATATATAGGGTTGATGTTAAATCTATAAATAAGGTTTATTTTATATCTATAAATGAGTTTTATGTGAAAATCTTTAAGGTTTAAGTGATATTCTATAAATAAGGTTTATGTGAAAATCTATAGATAACGTTTATGTGAAAATCTATAATTACGGTTTATGTGAAAATCTAAGAATAAAGTTTATGTGAATGTGAAAATCTAAGAAATAAATGTATTCAAATGACTTTGAAGTAAATAGGCCTGATCTTACACTGCCATAAATATAGCACAGATGTTACACATGTTGCAGGAAAGTTGTATCTGAAGGTTGTAAGGTTAAGGATTTTGGGTAATCCTTACTTGGTCTTTGAGCACCGCATAGTGGCAATAAAGATATGATTCATGATTTCTTATCCATCTGTATCCTATAGGAAACTTAGCCTTAATACGATATGCAGGTACAGTTTGTACACAAACCATGTGGTGTTGATGAAAACACTTGCTAGCCATAGTGGTCTACCCAGACTAAACAACCAGAGTGGTTAATGCTTCACATCTGTGGCAGCCTCATGGGTTTTGTTTAATGGACTGATCTTTTTACTTGGTCTTTGGTGCCTGGGTTTTTGTGGCATCTGTTATGAATGTCACGTCTGGTCATTCACAGATATGGATATTGGTGAGCAGGACAGCGATTCGGAGGATGATGCAAGTGCAGATTTGATGAATTATGACTTTCTGCATAAGAAGCGGTCGTCAAACGGCCTTCCGTTTACAGTGCAGGATATTGGAATGGACAGAGACCAAACAAACGGAGTACGTTACAGTCGTGGGAATTTTCCAACTCATTCTGTTCAGTCAAACCAGTTCAATCATTCATTTCAGTCTCTGAGGCACTGAGAGATATTGTATTGTGGAAATAATACTTCTTCTCATTAAATAATCAAATCATTTTCTTTAATGGATTTGATTGTTTTCTTTAATGGCTTTAACCATTTTTTAATGGATTAAATCATTTTCTTTAATGGATTAAATCGTTTTCTTTTAAAGGATTAAATCGTTTGCTTTGTAGAATTAAATCATTTTCTTCATTTATTGGATTAAATCATTTTCTTGTCACCACCTAAGTTCACTTTTGCCATCAACATTTTGTTTGTTTATATTTTTATTCATTATATTTATTGTATTATTTGTTGTTTTTACTATGTGCTTATTAAGTGCCTCCGTATAATAGGCATCTTGTTAAAGTCCCCTATACAGTGACCATTTCAGGTTAGGTTTGAACCCATAATCTTGTCATTACAAGGCTCTAACCATTCAGCCACCCCATTGATAAATTTGTCTTGTGTCCATGGTGACAATATTCTCCTCATGTGCCAAACAACCACTCATAACTTCCATCACTGCCCCATCATCAGCAGATTAGTGATGTGTGATAAGTGAGTAAGCAATTGCTTTATTAGAACAATCACAGCCGGCATGATGATGTGTTTTGCAGTTCCAAGATCTTGCGCTGTCTGAGGAAGAAAAGGCGTTACTGGCTCGCGAAGGCATCGAGTTGCCTAACGCCCTGCCACTGACTAAGGAAGAGGAACGCGCTCTAAAGGCAGTACGACGAAAAATCAGGAACAAGGTTTTTACCATTTTTGCCATTGTTAATCTTTGGTAGAATCTTGTACTGTCTTGATGTGAATTTGTGGCAATCCATTTAAAAGAAGACGGGTTTGAACTGTGGAACTGGCAGGTGGTTTTGCAGTCCTTGGGTTTCCTGAGTTAGTTAATTCAGTCTTTTTTGGTGATATTTAATGTTCTAATTCAACAGCTGCCTGGAGCTCTGATGCAGTAATGCCTAGTAATTACATAGAGGGTTGAAACAGTCTAGTGGTTAGCGCCGGACTGTAGAACCATAGATTTAGTGGGATTCCCAGAGCAGGTCAGGTATCCGCGTAAATGCTGGATATCCTGCACTGGTTGCCTCTTAGGCTGGGAGCGCCTCTGAGAAGATATCTTGATGGGCGCTATGTCAAATATTTATGATTGATAAGCCAAGAGTTTGAATCCCCACCTGAAGTACAGTCGAATGCCACTTTAGTGCTTGACGGTGTGCATAGAAGATGACTGGTTCCATTTTAATATAGGGCGTTTCAATGACTACAAATGTGCATGTTGCACATTTGCACGATTTGGTTATTTGGGTACAATGTAGTCCTGGGGTGCCAGACCTTGTGTTCCATCTCCTCCGACCTCAGTAAAGGCGTTCTTCTTCCCTGTGCGCCCTTCGACCGCTTGACCATATTTTCCCCAGGGGGAGTATTTAATGCAAAAATTGTTTGTCATTAGAATGTTGTATTTGATCTAACATGTACACCAAAGTGTGGATAGGCAGTGGGTTTAATAAGTAACATACTTACTTAATACTTACTTTACTGCCTGTTGTAGTTATCATTAGGGATTACTCTTCTGCTCATTTATAGAGGAGCTATGTTGGCGTGGGAACATTAAAAATACAACGTAAGTGAAGAAACATTACTCATGCAATGCTTTTCAATGCAGATGTCTGCCAAAGTGAGTCGAAAGCGTAAGCAGGAGTATGTTGATGGCTTGGAAAAGCGTGTCAAAATGTGCACCCTTCAAAACCGACAACTCCAGCAGAAGGTGGAGAAGCTTGAAAAACAAAACTCGTGAGTGTTGGAAAACAGTTTATTATGGAAACCTTTGTAATTTTCTTACACTGCTCGACTCGGGCTTAGCAGCTTTTTGTCTTGATGACTTCAATCTCTTTTTGAGGCAGAACTAAAGATCAGATCGAAAGGCATCTGTAATTCATGTGCATAGGCTTTGCAATGTCCACTACATTCTTGTTTGGCTCTGTGCTGTCCCACATTGATTTCTTGAAGGGATGCTATATATAATTGTTTGATTACGTTACATATTGACATGACGATGTGATGACATTTAAGAGCATTGAATGAGCTTTATGTGATTAATAATGATAGGCGATCGGAAATGCCGTAGATGCTAGGAAAGATCATTGATGAACTTGGAGGGTTTGAGAGTAAGTTGCCATGGAGCTTTTTATTAGTTAGGCTTTGCAGTAAGTTATGTGGAGCTATATCAAATGTTTCTCGGATGCATTTTGAAATATTGAGGAAGAAGTTCTTTCTTCTGAATCCTCAACGGTAAATTAAACGCCTGCAATTTCAAGATCAAATTGGGAATTGAATGTCTGCAATTTTTAAAATACGAACTGGAAAAGGAAAAATGCAAATTATCCTGTTACTTCAGGTCACTGGCGACACAGTTAAAGCGGCTTCAGTCGATGATTAGCACTCGAAGTTTTTCAGACAATCTTCTGATGTTGCGAAATGCTGTTCCATTTTCTCAGAAACAGGCGCAGACCGGAACGTTTGTCATGGTACGTTAACCTACTAGAAAAATTCTTAGGCTCAGAATGCTTTTTGTGTTGATGATGATGATGTAAGAAAAACATGTTGTGAGTTACTTAACAGCACCGTTACAAGTTTTCTGATGCATACTTACACACATACATGGGCGCATGCATACATTTGGCAGAAAACAGTCTTTGAATTGTCTATTGGGTAGAAAAGAGTTTTACCAATTTGTTAGACTTTAAATCCTTGCAGAACAGATCCTCAGTATTTCGCCCCAAGGTTCATTGCCCTGACTTGTGTTATCTGCTGCCCCTCCTCCTAGTCTAGAAATCCTAATGGGTCTTCATTTTCCGGGATAACTGTTGATTATGACTTTGGAAACATAAAACAGCATGGAGAATATCTGGACAGAAGGCTCTGGGTGTCAACTTTATCTTCTACTAACCCTGTTGAGTTAAGTCATGTGGCTCTGGTGTTACATAGACAGATGAATGTTAATTTAATTGGACTTCTATCTGGTAATCATTGTGAGATTTGAAAGAATGATTTAGTCATCTAGTCTAACGACTTTAATATCACCATTATGATCATGATGCCACTGTCGGCATTCCAATGGTAGGAAATCAGAATTCGTTGGATAGATCAAGTTGATATATTATTATTATTATTATACTGCAAACTTATCAGTTAATTGAGTCTATAAATAAGAATATTATTGTTCTGGAACAGCTGCTCCTTGTGCTATATAGGTGGTTGTAATTACAATTGAACTCTGAAAGGTCAGAGAAGCAAACTCTTTGATGTCAATTGTTCTGAATATTTTCTTGTGAATCCAGGTCCTTGCACTGTCGTTTGCTCTGATTGTCATTCCTAATCTCAGTCCACTCTTCAGTCTCAGTGATTCGGCAAAACAACTTGAACACAAAGCGGTCGGACCAGGTGGGTAGTCTTTTAGAAACTGTAGTGGCATCTGTACTGCATTATGGTTTTTTATAGGCACAGTAGACTACAGAATCTTTGCCACTAGCTTACCACTTGTGTGAGCTTCTTGCTTATAACAACACAATATCTGCCCCGCGACTGTTTTTATTCGTTTTTGGAACCTTTATTTTTTTGGTTAAATGTGACATAACTATTAAATTCATGGTTACTTCAATTGTGTCTAATTCATTATCCTTAAGAGATGCCAAAAGCTGAATGAATTGCCTCTGAGTAGATTTCTTGAAGGGCGCTATATAAATGCTGGATTACATCATAATAGTCAGAAGTTGTTGCTGTAAAATTGGAATTATATCTTAAGAAATTGCAGCTATTAAATGCTGTACATTAGAAGACTTTGTAATTCTCTTCTTGAATAAGTGTTTTGATTGGATGTCTGGCCTCACATATTTTAAAAGGAAATGTTTACTTTCAGGACGATCTCGAAATCTGCTGGAGCAGGTCGACAGCCAGCTCTTCTCAATTAATTCTCCTAACGAGTTATATTCCAAAGAGACTTCTGACGAGCTCTATTCTCGTGTGCCATATCCCTTTCGCCCTGCGTATAACGAGCAGCCAGATAACTCGGATCAGAGCAGTCGCCCGAAAGATCTGCTCAAAGCAGACAATGACGAATTCAACGGCACGCTCTTGCCAGATACGTCGGTTTTACAGTCTCCCAACATTGTGGATGGTAGCGGGAAGCCAGCGGACGGCTACGACAACAGCATGGGGAAAGGAGTGTTGACGGGAGGATCACTGGAGGCAGATATTGTGGTGGAAGTGGAAACAAAGGGGAATGTTCAGAGAGCTGATGATCATGATCGAATTGACAATAACAAAACCGAGGAGCAGACGACGTTGAGGAACGATCTCTAAAGATCAGTGTTTGGGTAAATTCTGGTGGGTGTTGACAGACGTTTTGATTTAACTGCTGATGAATAATGACTGTGCAGTGTATGGAAGGACAGAGGCTCGCATTTGCACGTGATATGCATATCCCCGGAAATACTACGCGGTGTATGTTACACGAGACGGCGAGGATGTAGATATCTCGTTGGATGTCTAGCATATTTTATCGTTGATGTTTTGGATGTTGACTCTTCTAGAATTGTCTTTTAAATTATGAGCTGGTGTGTGGAAAGGTATTGAACCTGATCACCGTAAGAACTGTTTTGCATCAGTAGAGAGCCACTCCTTCATTTTATGCATCCGTGAGAAGCAAATGACCAGTAACCAAAGTGTTGATTTTACCCTGTTGGTTTTCACACATCCAATTTAATGCCTTGACTCGCATTTATATAGACTTTGTGGATTGTCAGACACTGATTCCTGCTCAACTTTCCAGCTTCAAACTGAATAGATATTGCACAAGTAACTGAGATTCAACCAGCACAATCGAGAGGATCGATGTCCCAATGAAATATGGTCCCCAATTAACGCAGAATGTAGTTAAATTGTAATCGATGTATAAATGTATCGTACTATTCTATCTACATGATATATGTCTACCTCCGAGTAGGTGTCTGGAAGGGGCGCTATATCAAGTATTTATGCTTGATTGATTATGATTGACATGAGAATGGAGGTAAACCATAAATGTTTATTTGCAGTCTCTCACCCTCTTTCGCTTTTCTCAAAACCCGTCTTCGTTCAATAGACTCGACCTCTCCGTTCCTCGAACTAGACCAGTCTCGATCCTTTGCTTCAATTCGTCCTTCCCTGAGGAATGCGCTTCCTCCTTTCATTCGGTCTTAAATTCTATCGGGCTTTCTCATCATCTTTTGCGTTTCTCAGAACCTTCTTCTTCTCGTGGTGGCTTTTGCACTAGCACTGCTTCTGAATGGTTCACCTACTAGAGGTGCTCTTTAAATGTTTAAATACAATACAATAATGTGAGACTGGAAATCAAACTATACACATGAAAGCTTTAACATAGCATCGATCTTTAGCCGATCCTCCTTGACTGAACGTTCTTGAGCTTCTTTATCGATCCCTTCTTGGATAAAACATCCTGATGCAATTCATTTTGCATTTTGTAATGAAGTAGAAAACACCTTGAAACTACAGTTGTTTAATGCTCCAAGTCTTTCACTCGTTGAGGGGTTAACGAATCCCACGTGAACCATACTTGTTCAGTTTTGATGCATTTGGCTATAACTCATTAGAAAATAGTTCAGAATTTTCTTAACAACATCTAAATCAATTTGATAGCAGTAGATGTACAAACGTTATGATGACAATGCCTGGCTTTATCTGACTATTGCACGATTTTACACTTGAGTGATAAGTAAGATATGCTTAATCATTTTTCATTCATTTGTGAGACTGTCTGTTTGCACGTAAACGCTCTCCTACTCTATCTCTGGTTCTCTGTCGTCTTTTCTGTATTTTCTTCACATCGAGTTGTCTTTCTTTCTGTCAATTTCTATCTGTATTTCCATCTGTCCCGTCAATGTACCTGTCATGTATCTTAGTATCTGTCAGGCTTTCTGTCTGTGTATCCATCTGTATCTCAGTATCATCTTGTGTGTCTGCCAGTGTATTCTTGGGTATCTGCATCATTTTGTCTGTATAGCAGTGTATCCTGGTAATCCTGTCAGTTTATCTCTGTATGTCTGTCTGTCTGTCTGTCAGACGTCTGTGTTGTCTGGATCCTCGTCTTCAAAGGTGATCAGGCGTTTCTGTCTTTTGAGAGTGGCGTGCTTTCGACGCGCCCATGCCCGACTGTCTGCGGACGAAACCCGGAAGACACTAGGTGTCACATCCTCAGAGTCATCGGGATTTGTGTTTGCTCTCTGAAACATTTCAATTGTTATCTGTTAGCAATTATTTCTTTTATAAACTATTTCTAAGATGTTGCTGTGATGCTTTCAGGAAAGCATTGGTATTTTATCAAAGTTATGCAGGAAATACAGAATTTACCAAATAACAGAAATGGCATCGATGTAAGATTTATTTACAACCAAATTCTTTAATTTGTTATATTTTTGGTTGACTTGTAACATATTTTGGTGGACAATGTGTATATGTTCCAGCTTGGTTTGCACAGAGAACCTTTTGCATTTCTAGCTGCATACATACATACTTTCTTTCCTCAGGAAACTTAAATCGTTTCAATATATCTGTTCGGCTTCCAGGCAAGTTATAGTGTCTAAATGCACAGTCATCTAATTAGCCTTTGCCTCCAATTTGCAATTGCTGGATTCTGTTATTAAAAAATTTCATGGTCTAAACTGCCGGACTCGGGGGTGCTCTATCATTGCTGCATACCTGATTCAATCACTTTCAATCTTGGAAAATCTTTGTTTATCTGCTGATTTGATATGAACTTTGCAATTCGACAGGGACGAACTCTAATACGGGTATTGCTGTTTTTGGAGGTTAAACTGATGGACAAATGGTGACATTAAGTTGTGCCTGTTACGCTGCTGAGGTACGCACTACAGTTACACACTATGCAGCTACATGTGATGTAAGTAAGAAGAGAGTTCCTTGGTGACATAATGGCGTGTGATAGGGGAATTCTGTTCTTCAGTCCTTGAGTTGCCAATCGACAAAGTTCGAAGGATTATTTATTGGAATTCATTGTCATACCAGATTTTCAATTTCGTCCCAGAAGACACAGCACCAAATTCTACAGTGTGGATACACAACGGACATGCATGCACAAAATGTGTTCTGAGTCATTGCCTTAGAGTCTGGTCATCAGGCTCAAAGCAGCAATCGTTAGGCCACATACATGCTCGCTACCAAACAGAACACCATTTCAGACGTGATTGAGCAAGTTTTGCCATGGAAAGTTCATCATGGACATGGGTCGATTTGAGACTTGCTCTCTTGTCGCCATGGTAATATCGTAATGGGAATAGGTAGCTGTATGTAGGCATTTAAAATGAGTATTGTTGAGCTGACCTGAAAGGGATATGGTACTTTTCTTAAAGGGTGATGTGATGCTTCAGAAGATCTCTCTTCTGTTAACAATGGTGTCCTCGAATCGATAGTTCTTGGAGATGCCCTGCTTGATGTGTTGCCATGGGAACTGACCACCTGCAGTATCAATGTGATATCAGAACCCATTTTCTGTTCGAGTCGTGTCAGCTGCCTGAAACAGATGCATGAATCCATGTCCTAATTTGACAAACTAACAAGCGAGAATAGTTCACAGGAATCACTGACCGTTTTCGGTGTTTGATATCTAAATTGCACTGCAACAGAGTCTAGTGACCTCTGCTTGGAATATGTGCTTTTATATTATCTTTTTATTCAGGGGAAAGCGCGAACGCAGTCCCCCACTACCACAAATTACGCACCCGACTTACCCACATTTGGGGTAATCGCAAGCGTCAACCCCACCAAAGTGCAATGGTTGGGCCTCGTCCTGGAAGCACCGCCAACGTGACCACGGTCGCTTCTGTGCCAGGTAAGTATGATTTCTCAACCAAGTGATCAGACTATAAGCAACTTAAGCAACACTAATTGTGGTGTTAGGCAGAACGACAAACAGCACCACTGTGCAGTAATTCTTTTAGGGCTGTTAAAATATCCCGATAAATTACGATTTTTACAATTTCTTATCTCCTAATTTTAGATCATTTTAATTTCTATTCAAAGACATTCAAAGTAGGCTAATTTTGTATTTATAGAGTTTTTAAAAATATTGGTTTAGATTCCGCGCACCTAGCGAACAACACGCAAAGCTGTGTCATTGTGTTTTAGTAAGTCAGAAAATTGCATCTGGACACCAGTCGGCTGCTTTCATTTGGAATGTTAAAGTTTAAAGACCAAGGTTTGTCACCAAATTCATACGAACTCCTGCTATCTGCCTACGGTTCTTCTCTCAAAGCTGAAAACATTGCTTCACCAAAAACCCTATCCCGATTCTTTCTCTTCCCCATACTCCACTGCTGTTTCAATTAAATTTATGTATAAACACCCATCAACTGTAGTAGTCTGCCTGCCTAATTCCTATTAAGCTGGACTCGATAATTGCACCCCACAGGGCCAAAGGGTATTTATCGCTGTATAAATGTTTAGATACGATTGACTTATCGCCTGTGATTCAGTGGTTCTCAAAATTTCGCTTACGATTTTTTGGTCGCTGAGTCGTACAATTAGTTTAAGATTTAGTGTGATTTTGTTTACGTGTAGCTGGCTGTAAGTCACTGCAACTATGACCCTGTTGGATATGAATTTGAGGCAATGGGTTAATTAAATAAGTTTTTCCCATTTTGTACGCCGACTTATGCCTGCAACACGATAATTTGTTAGTCTTTTTTGAATTAGGAGATAGCGCGAACGCAGTCCCCCACTACCACAAATTACGCACCCGAGTTACCCACATTTGGGGTAATCGCAAGCGTCAACCCAACCAAAGTGCAATGGTTGGGCCTCGTCCTGGAAGCACCGCCAACGTGACCACGGTCGCTTCTGTGCCAGGTAAGTATGATTTTCAAACATAGTGATCAGGCTATAAGCAACTTAAGCAACACTAATTGTGGTGTTATATCAATCACATGACAAAAAGTCTAAAGATCTTATTAATGACCTGTGGAAATGTCCTGTTATGTTAACCTTTTTAATTGCATATTTATTTCGAGTCATAATGCGTTCTATTCAACAATAGCATTTCATATTTAATAAACATTCACTCAATTTTGGCACACTATTGGAAATCAAATAGCGCCATCTGGCGAGTAACAGACGATAAAATACGGCTTCAATCGTTGTCAGACAGTGAATTATTCAATAAGAAGCTATTTAACACGCAAGGCATTCATACAAAGCAATCTTGATTATATATATATATATATATATAAACAACCATAAATTTAAAGAGAGAGGTTATCTAGAATATTGAGGAGAAAACAGAGAAGAGATGTTATTGTCAGTCACCAGGACGAAGTAAATTCACCACATTTCACCTATCCTATTCTAAGGTACTCTGAAAGCTGTCTTCTCTGGCCGAGGTTGGATTGGGAGGGACTCGGAGTAGATTCTGGAAGAGGAGCTATATCAAGTTTCATTGATTGATTGACTGATGGATTGATTATTATCATACAGTGTGTTAGATGACTGTATAATTTGGTATGACAGTACCTTGAGAGCGAATCAAGCTTTTGTTCAATGGCATTTGAGGTGGCAAATGATTTCGCTGCTTTCCTGCTGAAATGTTCGTGTAAGGTACCAGCGCCATTCTCTGGTAATGAAGGCAATGAAGAACTAGATTTCAGAGGCACGCCAAGCGTTGCCAACTTTGGAATGCTGAAGCTTTGACTAATTTCTGCCTGAAATTAAATTCGGTTGAAAAGAGTAGTGAATGGAAATGATAACAACAATCTTGTGCTGTTGTAATACGAATTGAGTAAATATATATTTATTAAACTACATTTGTAATAGGCTATTTTCTAACCATTAAATAGAGAATCATGTAACTCTGGTGTTGTCATCTTTCCAAAGCTAGAGTTGATCCCTTGCAATTTTAAAGAATCTTTGGAAGAAACGAAGAAATCATCTGGAAGAGGACTCATTTAGATTATATTCATAAGCATTTTGATTAGCCAAATTTAGTCAATTTCTCGATTGCAGAATTTACTGCAGAGAGCAATAATATTAAATTTCTAAGACATAACTGATGTGATGCCGGAAAAGGTCACATTGCTAATGTTATTATTATCATTATTATTTGTTATTATTATTTTATTATCATTATTATTATTATTTTTATTATTATTATTATTATTATTAATATTATTATTATTATTATTATTATTATTATTATTATTATAATTATTATTATTCATCATTGGCATTGCCAACGGATCTGTCATCATGCTATCTGGGTCGCCGCTTGTCAGTGGACTGTAATCTTGACATGGTGCCCTGAAAAGCCACCGCATTGAAACGTTGGATCAATGCCGACCAGTTCTGGAAAAGGAAGTTTGTCTCTCGGGTGTCACCGGTAGTTGTCGAAAGTCGGCGTCCATTATTATTATTATTATTATTATTATTATTATTATTATTATTATTATTATTATTATTATTATTATTATTATTATTATTATTATTATTATTATTATTATTATTATTATTATTATTATTATTATTATTATTATTATTATTATTATTATCATAATGCTGTTATCGCCCATGATGAGCTAAGTGAGTGTTGGCAATGTCCCGAATTATTATTATTATTATTATTATTATTGTTATAATTATTTATTGCAATCATTATTATTTTTCTTCTTTTCTCTGAGGTGTTGGCTTCATGCAAAAGTAAGGGAGTATTGTTTTGGAATGACTAGTCTTTGCAGATGGTTTTGTTGATGGGAAAGGCGCTATAAAAACCAACTGCTTTGAAGTGCTGGATATAAAAGATCACCGCTGAAAGAGAAAAGCAGTCTCTTTTTCCTGCCTTCTGATATTTGGGCAAGGCGGTACCCGAGTAGGCTGGCAGTTTATTCGGATGTTTAAATATGCTATGATCAATAATATCATCATCAAAGAAAAGCCGTTGCAAAGACCTTTTTTCCTGAGTCCAGGCAATCCAGCTCAGTTTCTTTCTGTCCAGCCAGATCCTCTTCCTCCCCATCCTCCTCCCCATCATCCTCCCCATCTTCCTTCCCCTTCTTCTTCTTGTTCTTATTCTTGAGTCTTGTGCTGCCAGTGACGGTGTCAACGATTGCACTGACAGTCGACAAAGCGCCTGTGCACATCAAATAGAAAGTCACGACCACTTAAGTAGAACAATGTGTCTTGTGCTATATATTATAAAGGCGCTAGAGAAAGTCACTGGATTCAGTTTAGATAATGACATGTAGGACTGAAACAACAAGTTAATGTAAGAGATCTCAAGTTTTAACTGGTTCATAAAACTCTGACCCGTAATCTATTTGAACGTTGCAACTTGCTAATAAAACAGAAATCCCGAAGAGCTTATTCTTCCTTGCTTCCTCTTAGAAACTACAGAAGTGTAATACACCATGAAAGGGTTCGCGCCAATCAGATCGCGGCACAAGAGATCGCAGACCAATCAGATCGCGGCACAAAAGATCGCAGACCAATCAGATCGCGGCACAAAAGATCGCAGACCAATCAGATCGCGGCACAAGAGATCGCCCGACACATTACCGATCTCAAACAAATTCGAATTTCGAAGCCTTATTTTAATCGATCTAACTTCCAGCTAAGCAAAATTATTTTAATCAATCCAGCTTCTGCGTACACAGCCTTCTTTTCATCCCGCTTCCGTTTATGTGGCATTATCTAATCTCTTGATCGAAAATCTTTTCATCAATTCAGCTTCTGCTTAGGCCGAAGCATGAATTCTTTTCATCAATCCAGCTTCCATATCCGGTCGCTGGTGTTTGGCAATCAACCAAGGACCAACGTACATTGGCGATCTTTTGTGCTGCGATCTTGTTAGTCTGCGATCTTTTGTGTCTAACCTTACTGATGGATACCCCATGAAAACAATTCTATTAAAACTCATTCAACATTTCTATGTACGAACCCCAAGTTGCAGATTTATGTTCTAATCTAAGGCAAGTAAAGCCACGGTCAAATACTTCGACTTTCAGAATTCTGGGCAATTCTTCGTGTAGAACATTTTCAGTGACCAAAAGCAATGCCCGTTGTAATTAAGAAAGTGAGCAAGTTAACCAAATACTTACCTTTACTGCCAGACATCCAATTGGCCTCTGTGTCAGCTCCCCAAGCCCCCCGTCACCCCTCTGTTGAAAGAGTCTAGAATGACTGCTTACATCACATATCGAATAGATTGATTATGACTCCATTGAGAAATGTTATTTGGGCCAACAACATTTTTCGTTGATATATTTTATAGCCTTCTATTCTAAATGTTTTAAGTGTTGCATAGGCTACAAATACTTACCAGCCACTGATGGGAATGAGGAACCAGAGGTGGAACCTGAGAACAGATGGACTGGTGTGACATCGAGACCTGCCATCTCTGGGGAAAACTGAAGGATCCCGGTTCCGCTCTTGTGATGAGATTTACCGACATCGCTCGATGGGAGAACGCCTGACAATCGCTGGGATGAACTTAAGTCTTCAGTGTGTGGACAATCTAGAAACATGGAATATATACATATATGTGTGTGCGTGTGTGTATGTGCGCGTGTGTGTGTTTAGGTATGTATGTATATGCATGTTTATGAGTGTCATTGTCTGACATAGCCACATTCATGTATAGCCTACATGCATATATGCAACTATATGTATCATATGTATGTATCAATGCATAAATGAATGCATACTTGTATACAGGCATCTATACAAGTGTGTGCATGTAATCAAGCATTTATATATATACATTAATGTACTGTAGTGTGCTTTTTTGCTCGCTAATTATTATTCAGTCATCAATAAGAATGAATAGCTAAATGTTTTAATTATATATATTAAAAGTAAAGGCACTACCTTCGGGAATCGGCTTTTGGAAGACGGAGGACCTTGTCACGTGATCGTTCAGAAAAGTGAAACGAGGCAGACTTGTCTCAAACTCCATCAAGCAAGCATTAGTCAGCTCTTCCTAGAATCCAACTCAACGGATTAGTTGATAAATTAATAGATCAATCAACCGACCAAATCAAACAATAAATACCTAGGAATTTTAGTATCATATCGCTTTAATGTTTGATGTCACTTCTGGTCGACCGTGAAATCATAACACCCATGACAACAAATTTTTTCTGACATCCTTATTATGGCAGATTGATAATTCACACACCAGACCAACAACGACTCTTTAATGTTCACCCTGTTTGCGATTCTTGCTGTACCCCGCAATTGACCAGCGAGCGCTATTGGGCCCTCGTGCTCATTATTTGGTCTTTTGTTGACTTATGAATATCTGTTATTTGTCCCCAATTCATCTCTTTTTCCCTGTTCTCTCGATTTTTTGATGCCATTCAAGTTTAAGCTCAAGACTCATCTTTTAAAGCTATTTTATATTATATTATATTTTATATCTTGTTTATATGAACGTACATCCCTGAGGTCGAAGGTGACTTCGAGGTTCGTGAGGAACTGCTCTGCAAACTCTGGATACATCTGAAGGACTTCGACAATGTCATCCCTGTGAATTTTGTGAAGGTCACAGTAGGTCAGCGCTCGAACGTTGCAACTCGACTTTCCAGTCGGTTTCTGAAGGTTGATGTGTTCACCGAATATATCGTCTTTCCCTACGAACATCCAAAGCATTTCGAAATTCGAAATAGTTAAGAATTAATAAAAGGTTCAACAGGGTCAAATGCCTTCAAACTATTGCGCGAGATTCGACATCTCAGTATAGGTACCGTTTGTTGCATTTGAGCACAGCTGTAGCAGCCAATTCTTTGGTCTTCAGCGCTAACTTTATCTAGAGTCTAAGGCACCGTCGAGTACTGGATGATGATAACATACAGTGGCGCGGAGCTGATGAACCAGAGCTCGTGAATAAACGGGTGCCCTACGCTTGGCTTTCGAGTGGCGCTCTAGAAGTTTTTAGATTATGATTACGAACCAAGTTCGAAACCCATATCCCCGTAACATTGACTCTTTCTTCTTTCGCTAGGAGACGGCGTTGGTCAAATTTGACGTATAACGTAATGAATGCATTGGTTGGCTGCCATCAGTTAAATTCGACTCCTGTAATAATTTGTCATCATTCGTTTGTATTGCGGTTTGTTAGTATGAGATCAAACGAAAATTATCATAATCTTATAGAGCTTTCTGTGCATACATAGTTTGGCATTTAAGGATGTTATGTGAGTGCATCCCGTATACCTAATATGGCCATGACGATATCGTCCTTGAGTATCTCGATGGAACCTCGAGAGATGAAATAGAGGACGTTGAGGATGTCTCCTCGGTGAACGAGAGTATCTCCTGGAGGAACGTGGGTCGTCTTGAACTTAAGAGACAGCGCACGCAGACAACCAGGGCTTGCTTCTGTCCACAAATCACAAACACATTTAATTACAACCATTGCAAAGTGAAGCACTCGTATCGAATTATGAAAATTGGTGGGAAGCACTGTAGGGCCGGAATAGGCCTCAACTACACCTTCCAATTCTCGACCAGAAGGATACCTGCCTCAACAGCTACTCTGCCTCGTCTGAGGCTCTGACCCTCTAGAAACCGAACTCTGACCTTATTCGAACTTCCCTTCGGACGACGCTTCAGATTCGACGCAGCGCTCGTGAATAAGCTGGTGTCCTGCGTCTGCCTTTCGAGAGGCGCCTTAGAAGTTTGGTACAGGTAAGAATAGACATAAACGTAGTTCAGCCGCTCAGTCTGAGATCCTGGATTTCCAAATCTGTATCAATCTCAGCTTAAGCCCAACTGAATAATATCTGCTACCAACATATTCGCTATTTCCAATTCGGAGGCAAAGAATGTGTGAAGCGAGGGGCATATGATCTTACCTTGAAACATATTTAGGAGAGGGGTGGTCACTAGGTCACTAGGTCACTAGGTCATCCACTCTTATAGGTGGTGGATGACCTAGTGGTTCTGGTTGCGGAACCGTTAACCCGAGGTGCCGCATATATCAGATCAGGCTCAATCTAACTACTGGCTACTTAACCCTACATAATCTAACCTAATCTATTGACATCTATAGCGCCATCATAGTAACGCACTAGGCATTTGTCGATCGTTGCTGTGTATACCTCATAAGGAAAGTGCGACCTGAACGTTCGATCGCTGCGCTAAAATCTGCACTTCAGTCCATAACTGATGATTCAACAGCCATTAACAGGTGCGTGCAGTCCACTTCTGATCCGGACTAGTGTTTGTAAAGGCAGGTAGCAACTCCAATGCACATTCGATAATCACCGGTTTATGGATTATGGGAATCATTACAATTACCTTTGAAAGCGGAACAGTTGTGCAGGAGGTTCCTGTTCAAATGAAGACAAATATCCGCTTGCAGGCACTCTGGAAAACCTTTCAGGACCTGGATATAATATGGGAACGGAAAAAGACATAATATGGTCATTTTCAATTAGACGTAATTTGTGCCGGTTCGAACGCTTGGCAAATTTAGAATACTGTTTATATCAAAGATCGTGTTCTTGGTAAACATCGTGTTCATATCAAAGACCATGTTTGTATTAAAGACCACGTTCACACCAAAGATAATGTTCATATCATAGACCATGTCCATATCAGAGACTATGTCCATGTCCATATCACATATATTTTTTAATAATCATGTTCGTGTCAAAGACCAACGGTGTTCATACAAGAGTCATGCTATGTTGCTGTTCAACCCTTGATATACATTGACACCAAAGACCATTTTCACATAAGTAATCTACCATGTTCGTATCACATACGAAACACCAATCATTCTCATTTCAAAGACTTACCAAGTTCATAGTATCAGAACACTATACCCCGTTCATATGTCAAAGACCAGACAAACCTACCATGTTCACATCAAAGAACCACCGTGTTCAATTGTTTATATCAACCAAGCTGATAATATAAACTTACTATGTTCATGTCACAGATTCAATATGTTCATATCAAATACATTTACACCTATCGTATTCATATGAACAGCTATCATGTTCAACTCAATACATGTGTTCCTACCATGTTCATATGATTATACCTACCATGTTGATATCAAATACATGTATACGTATACCATGTTAATTTGATTATGCCTCCCATGTTCATAAGAAAACCTAACATGTTGCCATCAAAACCTACCATGTTCATATCAATTCCATT
Source organism: Bimastos eiseni (assembly GCA_959347315.1). NCBI lineage: Eukaryota > Metazoa > Annelida > Clitellata > Crassiclitellata > Lumbricidae > Bimastos > Bimastos eiseni. The sequence continues at coordinate 3,187,777 of OY365811.1, forward strand.
GGTGTAAGACCAGGCGTGCTGGAAGTACTCCTCCAGTCGTTGTCGAAGTGGATTTGGAATCTGGTGGAAGCGAATGAACTCCCTGACCTTCTGCATCTGAGCGTGGTAGCGTGCAGCACCCGAATAAAGTCTCTGAATAATGGCACTGACGTTTCCAAAGATACTGGCGTACATCAGCGCTGAAGCAGACAAGCATGGTAACTGTAAGGTAATTGTAACTGCACTTTATATTGCTCCAAGCACGGTGACTGTAAGGTAATGTGCACGGTGATTGTAAGGTAATTGTAAATGAACAGTATATAGCTCCAAGCGCGATGATTTTAATGATAATTGTAACTGCAAATTATATAGCTCCAAGCACGGTAACTATAAGGTAATCGTAAGAGCACATCTATAGAGCGCCATTCGGTGGAGAGTCCTGTCGAAGGCGTCCCCAGCACAATGAAACCCCGCTCACACAGAATGACCATCAAGTGAATTTTGGTAACAACAAAAGAGTTGACGCAAATACAATCCTCAAGATTAAATTTTGTTGTACCAAAACGGACAGCAGTGGTAAGTGCATGGTGAAGGATCTCACCCCATCGATTCAATGAAGATGAGCATGTCGAAATTGTCGATGTCATACGGTCGCTATATAAATTTGAGTACACACACACTATGCAGGCAGAGTTTGCATTGAAATATATAGGAATACATTGAAAACGTTGCACTTACATCCTATCAACATCACGCAGATGGAGAACACCTTCTCCGTATTCGTGTTTGGCGACACGTTCCCAAATCCAACGCTTGTTAGACTGCTCAGCGTGAAGTACAACGCCGTAATGTACTTGGATCGTATCGTCGGACCCCCAGTGTCGTTCACGTACGGCTGTTTCGTCTGTTCCGCCAGGTCGTCAAGCCACCCGATCTTAAGATCCCTCAACAGAGGCCGCTCAGCGTTCCCTATGGCGTACCAGATGCAGGCGAGCCAGTGAGCAATGAGCGCAAACGTTGCCATGAGAAGCAGGAGAACGGCCGCTCCGTACTCCGAATAGCGGTCGAGTTTTCGAGCCACTCGAACGAGTCGTAAGAGTCGAGCGGTTTTGAGGAGGCCGATTAGAGTTGTCGTCTGTGAGGAGAAATGTATATAGCACCAGGTGTACATTAATGCATTTCAATACAATGCAGTTATTATATACTGCAGTTTAATGTTTAGTTGACAATCATAAATTGCATATTCTTCGTTTAAATATAGGAATTATAGGAATCTGTGCAGTATTTTGAATAGTATGACCTACTTCTTTACATGAGATGTGATCAAGCTTTGGTTAATTGCAAATTAATTTAATTATTGCAATAGATAATGATAAATGATAAATCACTACAAACAACAGTAATAATGATAATGTATTGTCTGGACAAGTGTTATACAAGAAAATAATGCCAACCGATGGACAAAATAACAAATTAATGCAAATAAGGGTAGGCCTAATAATGATGACCTATAGTGACCTTACACGGTGACTTTCCTTTATCCCAGAAGACGAGGCCTGACTCTCCAGACAAATAGTTTAATAAACATAAAAATCACGTAACAACGTGCAAAACTGTTCAATAGATACCTCGTCCGTTTCCGACCCGAAGAGGAGTAGATCAAATGGAATGGCTGCTACCATGTCAATGAGGAACCATCCCTTGAAGTAATGAACAGCAATCTTTCCCGGATGACTTACTACCTCATCGTTCTCGTTGATATACGTTGTCCGAAAGTTGATGAGAATGTCAACGATGAACATGATGTCTACGATGAGATCGACGACGGTCAGAGGGTCCCTGTAGCGAGCATGGGGCCCTTCCTCGCGGCCCCTCACTTCGGCGCTGTACTCGGGATCGTTGAGAAGGAAGGCAGCCACGTATGGAGTGCAGATGGCCGTGTAGATGACGAGGAGAAGGATGAGCCAGTCCCAGACGGCCTTGAACGGTGAGTAGTGGAGGATCGTGAAGCGGTGGATTGTTGGGGAGTGCAGCTTGTATTCGGGCAGAACCTCAGCCCCCAAGGACAGAACCTGGGCAAAGAAACCATCGATCAATCCAGTTTTTTTGTACTATCACCGGACCTAGATCCGCTAACCGATAGAAATACGATACCTTAATGTTTATTACCTATAGCTTCTAACATAATGATAGTAATTGTATCTGTAAATGTTAGTTCGGATATAATTATATGCAATAGGCTACAACGATAACTGGTATTATTCACCTTCCAAAGTTAAAAGATGCGCAGTGCTCACACGAACATATTACATTATTACATGGCGTCGATGGTGTTGAGAAAGTGTCCATGAAGAACTTGCTCAAGGTCTTTACACAGTGACTTCCTCAGAGTGACGGCTTTAGTCTTTTCAAATAGAGGGGGACACGGAAGGGCCGGGAAACCTGACAGAGGGACCTGTTGGATGTCCGGTTTCAAAAATTTGGAGGGGCCATCGGGAAACAACGGGCTAGGTTGGGAAACATCTTCTTTGTTTTCAATTTTGCATCTTCAGATGTTGTTTGTTGTCCAATGGTTTTATTTCTTTACGCATGGCCGGTTTTCCGTAAGTCCTTTGGTACAGCCCTCAACCAATTAAATTAAGTTCAACTGTACAGCCCTCTGGCCCAGTTACATATGGCTAATTCTTTGACCCACAAGGACTGCCTCACTGCCTCTGCACAACTATCTTTGTAACTGAGGCCCAGTAACAGTCGACAACATTTGATTACTGACTCACTGCCTCTACAGAACTGTGCTTCTGACTGAGGCCCAGTAACAGTCGACAACATCTACTTCACTGCCCACTGAAGGCGCAGTCGATCTCCGGTTGAGAGCCAGACTAATCAGAAGATAATATCGCTCAGTGATAACAATATATATGACACCTGAAACGATGCACGGTTCTTATCCTACAGGATCATCAAGGTCTTAGTTCGATCATTACAGAAACACGGATAAGATCCTTGAGCCCACAAGGAATCTTCACATATGCTGCGAAATATGGGTAGATCGAAGATGACATCAATGGCATTTGTAGGCGCTCGTTGATAAGCTGGTGCCCTGCGCTTGACTTTCGAGTGACGCTCTAGAAGTTTGGAGGTTATGATAGCGATTGCTGTTATTGATGGAAAGTGTAATCGTGAGGTGCAATGGTCGAGTGATTATAAGTGACGTTTTCTCAATTGAATCGATTGTCTTGAAAATTCTGACAACGACGCCATTGATGACATCACATTACGTTGCCAACTGATCTTAATGCGATGCGGTATTGATGAAAGAACGGATGCATGGTACAGCTCGGTCAGCTGCGCAGGCATACGGTATATGGTATGGTATGGTATGGCATGGTATGGTATGGTAAGTTAAGGTAGGATATAAGTGGATGATATCATGGTAATGCCCTTGCTCACCTGTGCAGGTAGGACATGGTAGACCAGAGTATGGTAGAGTGTGGCATGGCAATGTTGAAGAACACATGATAGAACCCTCGCTCACCTGTGCAACTTTCTCGGTGACATTCTTCCGCTGATTCTGAACAGGTACAAAAATGACCTGCTTGGAGGTAGAGAGAATGCTGTGAACATCCTTATCCGTCGAGAACTTCTTGGAAGCGTAATCGCTGCTGTTGAGGTTAAGGGAGCTGTCGGACAACAACATCCGGGACTTTACAGGTCCGTCCGTCGAGTCGTAGGACGTCCGGTTGAGCGATGTCAAGTACAGATGGTTGCTCGCAACTGTATTCGATCAATCAGTCACTCAATCAATCAGTCAGTCAAACAGTCACTCAATCAATCAATCAGTCAGTGAGTTAGTCACTCAATCAATCAATCAATCAGTCAGTCAGTCAGTCAGACAATCAGTCAGTCAGTCAATCAATCAGTCAGTCAGTCAATCAATCGATCAATATATCAATCAATCTATCAATGAAACTGTTCAGAGGAGCTCCCGGTACAATCTCGGTCAAGTAAGACAGATTTCAGAGTGGAATAAGAATGGAATAGAAAGTTCCTAGGCAAGGGCCTAGGATGTTTTTCCAAACCGTCGGGCCCACGATCGTAACTATTTAAATATTAGCCAGCTAGCAACTAAGACACAACGCTAGATTGTTTCATTGTAATTGTTGCATAAGAGTTCATTGTTCTAAGCTATGAATAAAGATAGTTGACGGTCAGCATTATCAATATCACGCTATCATATTGGCAACACATCATCTGTATCACATAATTTATCATCATCACATTATTATTCAATAAATTATATTCCCGGATTTCTGGATGAATTCCTGTCTGTTCCAAATATGTTTCTGACTTTGTCAATGGATTTCCGATTTTTAAACTGGATTCCTGGTTTCCAAATGCAGGGGCGTCCAGAATCCAGAGAGGGGGTTCGCAGGCAAATGCCTCTTACATGTACTTCAGGTAGGGGATTGATATTTTTTTGTATTGGGGAGGGGTAATATCTTGTCCTGGTACTTGAGGCCGGTTTGCGTCCATCATTCTGGGGAGGGGGGGTTGACGCCCACGCCCAAATGGATCCATGGCCGAGTGAAGGAACGAATGAAGTAACGAGTGAAGGAACGAATGAAGTAACGAGTGAAGGAACGAATGAAGTAACGAGTGAAGGAACAACGAGCGTAGGAACGAATGAAGTAACGAGCGGAGGAACGAGTGAATGAACGAATGAAGGAACAAATGAAGGAATGAAGGAGCGAGTGAAGGAACGAGCAAAGGAACGGAGAAGTGATGCATAAAAGACATAAAACGAATCAGTAAGTATAGACTGGATCTGGTTACGTAAGCATGCGGCCAAGATTCCAACGCAGCCTAAATGTCATAATATATGATATTTCATCGTCTCGTCTCCTCTCCTTTTTTCTCCGTCCATTTCTCTTCTTCCCTCTCATCTCCGTCCACTATCGATTACCGATGTCTAATACGATTTTGTCCAAGACACTCGACACCCGACCTGATCGCGCACGCGCCTCCTCACGAACCCTTTGACAATCTGCGCCTATCCGCATTCGAGTGGACTTCTGACCAATAGCATGTCAACACGAATCGAGCGCATGGTGACGATGAGCGAGGGTAACGTAATAAGTAAGTAAGTCACCTTTCTTGCCACTAAATTCAAACGCACTCTGTCACATTGAACTGAATGTGTGAGATCCTCCCGTCGCTACCGTCTGAATTGGTCACTTAAACCTTATATGTATGGCCTCGACCCCCTCTGTTCCATCGCTACATTAAGCGCCTGTGAATAAGCTGATGCCCTCGACCGACGTAGAAATGTTGAGTTAACGATTACCATTATGATTGCGGACAGTAGTTAAATTCAATCGGATCTGAGGTCCACCACCCCAACCATAACTTCAAACATAAAGCTGCACTATTAAAAACTTGTAACAACTTTCGCCTTGACTCATGCATAAAATATTCACAGACCGTTGCAAAACGGAGAATTGTTAAAATTTTGGACAATGGATTAATTAGTATTAATTTACGATCTCCATTAAGGCCACAGCGTTCGTCTGTGAATGTTTGCATTCATTCATTTTGATATTTTTATTGCGCCCAACCAAAGAAGCAAACTCGGAGGCGCTCCCAGCTCAACCACAGCGATCCTGTAAAACAATGGCGCATTACTCCTTGGCATCTCTAATGGGAGTGTGTTCCAGGTGGAAGGGTCAACAACTGAGAAAGAGTGACGCTGCTGGTCCATTGCTATCGTCTAGAAGTCTCTGGTCACGAAATCGCCTGGCAAGCATAGGGAGGACAGGGATCGGCGGCGTTGCCCACAGGCAAACGCCCTCCCTTAGTGAGACGGCCATTTCTCAAAGACACCTTAGTTGGCGACACCTTGCGCTCATTTGCTCGATCTCTCTTGGTCCGCGAATAGACATTGAACCCGGACATTGCACCGGATCAGCTGATCATTAAGGCCTTAGTTCAATCGCACCTGGTCCAGGGTCTTCGACGCCAAACGCCCCTTTGAATTAATGAAAGGCGGTCGAACTGAGAGGTTCTCACACTCTGCTGTGCGATTCTTCGATCACACAACGCTATCTCCCTTTCTGTAATATGCTCACTTATGCAGCATCCATTTTCTTTATTAATAATGACAATAAAAACAATAATGAAGCTAATAATAATAATAATAATAATAATAATAATAATAATAATAATAATAATAACAATAACAATAATAATAATAATAATAATAATAATAGCAATAATAATAATAACTACAATAACTATACTAATAATAACAATAATAATAATAACAATAATTATTGTTATTATTAATTATTAATTATGACATGAACAATATATAAGATATTAATTACTAATTAGTCCTATCTATCACTTAGTCCTACAACGTCCTGATTCAATCAATTTCCGGCTGTAGTGCGTCACATCTTGCAGCCAGACTGTCTAGGATCCAGAGCTCTTTGAAATAATGGCCTTGTTCTCGTTACCATGGCCACAAGACTGATCGCAACGCCGCAGGAAGTGACGCAGTTTTCAAAACAATGATCGCTTTGTAAACAAACCATCTCACTGAAACAGCACGCTTCTTTATCTCCTCTCAACAAACGATCGCAGTTAGTCTGGATTCTCGAAAAGAACTCACGATTATACTCAGGGTAGACTACAACTCGCAGAGAAACAGCAAACATCACAGAAATCGCGCTCGAAGCTAATCGCAGAAGCAGACCCGGGGGTAGAGCGAACCTTCTTTGATTGGTCTAGAGTAACGGTAATTACCTCATCCTGTCATGTCAGAAGCTATAGGTTGTGTAGATGGTTCGCGGCAATTCCTCAAAAAGTAGGCAAAGATAGAGAATGTAGGGTAACCAGTAAATAGGAAATAAAAAACGGATATTTGTAAAGACAATAAAAATTGTGCTGCGCCGTGTGCTGGAACTAGCACCCTAGTGACGGCTCTGACGGGTGCCCAGTGGCAGCGTAGCCATGGAAATAATTTGAGGATTTTAGTTTGGGGTTGCATTGGACACCGTCGCATTATCTACGTATTTAGTTTTTAATAAAAAAATATTTATTTCGAGAGTTTGAAACCGTAACACCCCGCCCCCAATATGCCCATGCGAGTTCCGCAGACTCCAATGAGCAGTCACAAAATCTCATCTCAAATCACATTAAATAACAGCCTTCATCTCAAATATCCGTACAGGAGATTGA